>WNGS01000410.1:276225-357096 GCA_020271785.1 Procambarus virginalis
TGGACGTGCTTCATTGCAGCTGTCGGACCTGGTGGGCATCCAGCTGCTTCAGGGCAACCGTGCTGTGGTCAAGTTCCGCCTCCAGGCTGCCTTTCAGGCGTTTCTCGAGCAGTGTGAGGGGCGTGTTTACCCTCTCCCTGATACTGCTGGCTCCGTTAAGGTAGTGAATCTTAGTGTCACCTTGACGTCTGTGGCGGTGCATGGTGCCCCCTTCGAATTTCAGGACGACTTTTTTAACCTGTTTCGAACGGTTTGGGACAGTGTTAAGTGTTCGTTGGAACAAGGTCGTTACCGGGCACTGTGTTGGTATGCTTGACGGCTCCCGCACCCTGACAATGTCGCTGAAGTGTAGTGTACCGTCGTCGATGTCCGTGTTGGGGTACACGCTCCGCTGCCAGTATCGGGGTCAACCGCGCACCTGTTATCGGTGTGGTCACGAGGGTCATCTGGCTGCAGCGTGCGACGTGGGAGCAACTGGTCGGGTGCATGTTTTTCGTGCGGAGGATTTTCCGCCCCTGGACGGTTCTGAGGATGGAGTGGGTGCTGTGCCTGAGGCGCCTGCTTGCCTGTCTGCTGCTCCCCCTGTTGAGGCGAGTTCTACGGCCTGTGCGGCCCATCTGGTGCCTGCTGTGGCCCCTGGGGCTGTTGAGCCGGTGTGTGTGGGTGTCAGGCCGTCGCCTGAGCTGCGTGTTGTGCAGGATGTCCCGGTGGAGGTCCATGTCCCGCCCCCACCTGTGGATGTGATACCGGCTCCCGGGGACGCGGGTTCTGCTGTGTTGGAGGGGGTGCTTCAGCAAGGTGAGGTGCCTGCCGTGTCTGTGTGTGTTGACGACTGTAGTTCTGCTCTTTCCATCCCTGTGCAGAAGCGTGCGCGTCGGTGTTCTGAGGCTGTGTCCCAGGATGATGTGGACAGTGTGGGTGATGTGGCCTCTGTGGACTCTTCGGACGGTGCTGGTGGGGCCTGTGTGGATGTGAAGATGGTGGCCGTGCCTGCGGAGCGGCCTGCTGGGAGTGGTGTGGTGCGACCTGTCTCAAAGCGTTCACGGCGGGCTCGGAGTGTGTCTCCCCCTCGTGGTGTGCCTTGGGAGGAGGTGGGGGAGTATGATGATCTGGGCCCCCCACCGAGGATGTTGGTGCTGTGAGGGCCTCCGAAGTTGCTACCTGTGCCTCTCCTCCTGCGTCTCCTGCTGTTGGATCTCCGCAGTAGGGGGTTGTCCCTGATGATCGGGACCTCGTCGTGATGTTGCGGAAAGATGTGCGCCGGGGGGCCTCGGGTCCTGTGCCCGGTGGTGGGGTCGGTGACGCACCTGCATCCCCTGCTGTATCCCCTCCTTCCTTGCTCCGGTCTGGGGATTGCCTGGTTCCGTCTGCTGGAGTCGTGCCCTGTGAGGGTCCGGAGTTGGGCCCTTATCGAGATGCCCGGGTGCTTCCGATCCGTGGTGCTCGTCCACTCTCTGGGTGTCGCGGGTGAAGGAGTTTGTGTATCGAGTGCCGGATAGGATGTCTCAGCCGAGGCCACTGCCTGGTGGCCGGCTGCCCGATGACGAGTGGGTGTTTTGGGAAGCGTACTGCTTGCGCTTTCCGATATACAAGTTTCCGGAGAAGTATTAGTTCCCGTCTTGCGCACACTGCTGCGTGGGTCAGCTGCCACCGTGACCACGACGCCCCGCACCCCGGTGCGGGGTGTCTCCCTCTGACATTCGACTCTGTTTTCGCCGCCTCTCCTCTCTCTACGGCCCATCACGTCTACCGCTTTTGACTTTCTTCTCATCCTAACCGTCAACGCATCTCCTTACGTCTGTCCTGGTGCAGTCATCGGGAGGGTTACCCCTTCATGCAAACTGCACCTATTCTCAAGAAGAAGAAGAAGCTTGGGAGCTCTAGTCATGTAATCGTTTATAAGTATTAAAGTCAGTAACCAGGAATGACTTTACATCAACCTTACTACCAAGACTATCTCAGCTATAAGCAGATACCACAGATTCCAGGTCCCTCGTCCTCAGCTGCCGTGATAAGACGTTACTTGTGGGTTGGAGTAATTATTAGTTCCTAGGACACTGCCGTGATGTGCCAAGTGACGTGGCACCGCTCTGCTAGTCGTGGGAGTGAAATACAAACTGTTAGCAAGATAAAAACGTAGATCTCTGTTGCTCGTTGCTAATGGCATCTGAGTTGCGTGGTGGATGGCTACGTTCTCGCGTCTTCTTCCTCTTCCCGATTGCGCAGGCGCTGCTCTCGATAGACATCTCGAGCGTAAATGGATTAATATATATCGGAATTAACTAAGGAAAGAAGAGATGATTACTATCTTGAGATGATTTCGGGTCTTTTTAGTGTCCCCGCGGCCCGGTCCTCGACCAGGCCTCCACCCCCAGGAAGCAGCCCATGACAGCTGACTAACACCCAGGTACCTATTTTACTGCTAGGTAACAGGGGCATAGGGTGAAAGAAACTCTGCCCATTGTTTCTCGCCGGCGCCTGGGATCGAACCCAGGACCACAGGATCACAAGTCCAGCGTGCTGTCCGCTCGGCGAGTATTGATGTCACATAGAATTCCTCTGTGTTAAAATGTAACTTCGCATAACATAAATTGGTATATTAAAGTCACGCAGCTAATCGAGGAAATTAAAGTGAAATAAAAGAATTTCCTCTGGAATGTTTAATATCAACTAAATAAAGAGATCCAGTAAGCAGTAGTATGCTGGGAAATTAAACTTATTAGTAAGTAACTATTGTTAGTAACAGAAATGATAAACTGGACTCGAAATAATAAACTGATAAACTGTTATAAATCCAACAAAATGTGGAAAGAATTCATGTTTCTGCCTGTCGTTCCTCACGTCGTCACTCAGACTGGAAAGAATCTGGCAATATGTTTAATATAAATCATGATGATGATTAAATCTACAATTAGTGATTTTAGAAACTACTTGTGGTTAATACAAAGGTTGTATAAAAATACAAAGGATGTATGAAACTGTTGATTATTTCCAACAGTCCTTGTATTGTAATATTGCAATACCTTGTATTGTAAAACTTACTGCCACACCTTGTATTGTAAAATTTACTTCCACACCTTGTATTGTAACACCTCGTCACCTTGCATTGAAACACTTACTGCCACACCTGGTATTGTGATACAGCTAAACCTTTTATTGCCACACTACCACACGTTTGTTGTAACGCTTTAAGCCGCACCTTGTATTGAAACGTTTACTGTGACACTTTACATTGTAACGCTATCACAACTTTTGTGCTGTAACACTTATTGTCACATCTTGTATTGTAACACTGGCTGCTACACCTTGTGTTGTAACACTGGCTGCTGACCCTTGTACTGTAACACTTGATGCTACACCTTGTGTTGTAACACTGGCTGCTGCACCTTGTACTGTAACACTTGCTGCCACACCTTGTGTTGTAACTCTGGCTGCTGCACCTTGTACTGTAACACTTGCTGCTACACCTTGTATTGTAACTCTGGCTGCTGCACCTTGTACTGTAACCCTGGCTGCTACACCTTGTGTTGTAACACTGGCTGCTGCACCTTGTACTGTAACACTTGCTGCTACACCTTGTCTTGTAACTCTGGCTGCTGACCCTTGTACTGTAACACTTGCTGCTACACCTTGTGTTGTAACACTGGCTGCTGACCCTTGTACTGTAACACTTGCTGCTACACCTTGTGTTGTAACTCTGGCTGCTGACCCTTGTACTGTAACACTTGCTGCTACACCTTGTGTTGTAACTCTGGCTGCTGACCCTTGTACTGTAACACTTGATGCTACGCCTTGTGTTGTAACACTGGCTACTGACCCTTGTACTGTAACACTTGCTGCTACACCTTGTCTTGTAACTCTGGCTGCTGACCCTTGTACTGTAACACTTGCTGTTACACCTTGTGTTGTAACACTGGCTGCTGACCCTTGTACTGTAACACTTGCTGCTACACCTTGTGTTGTAACACTGGCTGCTGACCCTTGTACTGTAACACTTGCTGTTACACCTTGTGTTGTAACACTGGCTGCTGACCCTTGTACTGTAACACTTGCTGCTACACCTTGTGTTGTAACACTGGCTGCTGCACCTTGTACTGAAACACTTGCTGCTACACCTTGTGTTGTAACTCTGGCTGCTGACTCGGGAAAGACAATGACCACTATACACTAGACAATGTCCACTATACACTAGTCAATGACCACTATACACTAGACAATGACCACTATACACTAGACAATGTCCACTATACACTAGTCAATGACCACTATACACTAGACAATGACCACTATACACTAGGCAATGACCACTATACACTAGACAATGACCACTATACACTAGACAATGTCCACTATACACTAGTCACAAGACAATGACCACTAAACACTAGTCACAAGACAATGACCACTATACACTAGTCACAAGACAATGTCCACTATACACTAGTCACAAGACAATGACCACTATGCACTAGTCACAAGACAATGACCACTATACACTAGTTACAAGACAATGACCACTATACACTAGTCACAAGACAATATCCACTATACACAAGACAATGACCACTATACACTAGACAATGACCACTATACACTAGACAATGACCACTATACACTAGACAATGACCACTATACACTAGACAATGACCACTTTACACTAGTCACAAGACAATGACCACTATACACTAGTCACAAGACAATGTCCACTATACACTAGACAATGACCACTATACACTAGACAATGACCACTATACACTAGACAATGACCACTATACACTAGACAATGACCACTATACACTAGACAATGACCACTTTACACTAGTCACAAGACAATGACCACTATACACTAGACACAAGACAATGACCACTATACACTAGACACAAGACAATGACCACTATACACTATACACAAGACAATGACCACTATACACTAGTCACTAGACAATGACCACTATACACTAGTCACTACACAATGACCACTATACACTAGTCACAAGACAATGACCACTATACACTAGTCACTACACAATGACCACTATACACTAGTCACTACACAATGACCACTATACACTAGTCACAAGACAATGACCACTCTACACTAGTCACTACACAATGACCACTATACACTAGACACAAGACAATGACCACTATACACTAGTCACAAAACAATGACCACTATACACTAGTCACTACACAATGACCACTATACACTAGACACAAGACAAAGACCACTATACACTAGACAATGACCACTATACACTAGACACAAGACAATGACCACTATACACTAGACACAAGACAATGTCCACTATACACTAGTCACAAGACAATGACCACTATACACTAGACAATGACCACTATACACTAGACACAAGACAATGACCACTATACACAAGACACAAGACAATGACCACTATACACTAGACAATGACCACTATACACTAGACACAAGACAATGACCACTATACACTAGACACAAGACAATGACCACTATACACTAGTCACAAGACAATGACCACTATACACTAGACAATGACCACTATACACTAGACAATGACCACTATACAGTATACACAAGACAATGACCACTATACACTAGTCACAAGACAATGACCACTATACACTAGACAATGACCACTATACACTAGACACAAGACAATGACCACTATACACAAGACACAAGACAATGACCACTATACACTAGACAATGACCACTATACACTAGACACAAGACAATGACCACTATACACTAGACACAAGACAATGACCACTATACACTAGACACAAGACAATGACCACTATACACTAGTCACAAGACAATGACCACTATACACTGAACAATGACCACTATACACTAGACAATGACCACTATACACGAGACACAAGACAATGACCACTATACACTAGACACAAGACAATGACCACTATACACTAGTCACAAGACAATGACCACTATACACTAGACAATGACCACTATACACTAGACAATGACCACTATACACTAGACAATGACCACTATACAGTATAAACAAGACAATGACCACTATACACTAGTCACAAGACAATGACCACTATACACTAGACACAAGACAATGACCACTATACACTAGACACAAGACAATGACCACTATACACTAGACACAAGACAATGACCACTATACACTAGTCACAAAACAATGACCACTATACACTAGACAATGACCACTATACACATGACACAAGACAATGACCACTATACACTAGACAACGACCACTATACACTAGCCACAAGGCAATGACCACTATACACTAGACAACGACCACTATACACTAGCCACAAGACAATGTCCACTATACACAAGACACAAAACAATGACCACTATACACAAGACACAAGACAATGACCACTATACACTAGACAATGACCACTATACACAAGACACAAGACAATGACCACTATACACTAGACAATGACCACTATACACTAGACAATGACCACTATACACTAGACAATGACCACTATACACTAGACAACGACCACTATACACTAGTCGCAAGACAAGGACCACTATACACAAGACACAAGACAATGACCACTATACGCTAGACAATGACCACTATACACAAGACACAAGATAATGACCACTATACACTAGACACAAGACAATGACCACTATACACAAGACACAAGACAATGACCACTATACACTAGACAATGACCACTATACACTAGACACAAGACAATGACCACTATACACTAGACACAAGACAATGACCACAATACACTAGTCACAAGACAATGACCACTATACACTAGACAATGACCACTATACACTAGACAATGACTACTATACACTAGACACAAGACAATGACCACTATACACTAGACACAAGACAATGACCACTATACACTAGACAATGACCACTATACACAAGACACAAGACAATGGCCACTATACACTAGACACAAGACAATTACCACTATACACTAGACAATGACCACTATACACTAGACAATGACCACTATACACTAGACAATGACCACTATACACTAGACAAGACCACTATACACTAGTCACAAGACAATGACCACTATACACAAGACACAATTCAATGACCACTATACGCTAGACAATGACCACTATACACAAGACACAAGACAATGACCNGTACCACTGAAATTGAATATGGTATTTACAGAATTAGCGAACTTTGTGCTCAAAAGAAAGAACGCCAATTCCTTACCTTAGGTAAATACCATCAGTCTGACCGACGAGTAGGGGTGCGAGTGTCAACTGGTGACGAGAACTATCGGCGAGGTCCCAATTCGCCAATAATAGTTCGTGCTAGAGGATCTAAAGCCCTCTTTTTCCTCCTAGAGTCGGATTGCAGGACTTAGGTGCTATTGACCCGGAGACAGACCACAGTACCAGGGTACCTATGTGATAGTCTGTCAAAAAAGTGAGAAAATCTGGGGACAAAAGATGTTAAACACGGATAATAACACGGAAGGGGAGACAACCAATTAAGAGTATGACTGCGGCCTACAGTCACCACGTAATCCAAAGTTGTCTCACTCTCACCATATGCTATTCCCGATGACCAATATACACAGCACCATATAAAATAAAAATGATTAATGTAAATAATGGAAGCAAGGGAAATGAAAGCCAAGTATGCTTACCACAATTACCAATACCTGAGTGAAGCTCCGTGGACAGGCCCCCATTTATTGTGACGGAAACGTGTTGGAAATGGTGGTCGGCAGTCTTCCAACTAGCAGGTGTCAGTGCTGGGCCACATATACTAAATTTAAATAAAAAAAAGAAAAAAAGAGTGACTGCTTGTCTGATAATCTGTGGTAAGGCAAGAAACACGAAAACACAAAATATAACAAAATACTTTACTTTAATATAGAAAACACAAATAAAATAAAGACGATACCTTGGCATATATAATATAATGTAAAAGAAAAATATATAAAATTATAACAAAGTGAAAAGGGGGGAACAGGTTACGTTAACAAAGTAAAATGGTGCTGGGAATATATGCGCTAGCTAAGAACCTCTTATTTGATCACACGAGGTGGGTCAAATTCAGGTGTTCATAGCAGGAGCACGAGATATATTCTGGCTGGCAGAAATGCAAGGGACTCCAACAATAACTGGCTTGTGATTTGATTGGCGAGGAACGGGAGTGGTGTGTTGGTTGGTGGCCAATGAGAACGGTGGACGGCCGCAAGTCGCTAGTTAGGCAGTTGAAGGGTTCGGCGCGTCGACCAGGTGTGCAGCAGGTGCTGGAGTGGGGGGAAGGAGGGAGTTGAGGTGCATGTGGCTGTCTTGATATATACGTTTAGCCACTACAAAACGTATCTTGCATATTGTTGAGGACGTGATGAAATACGAGAATAGCAGGCTAAAACTCTGAGAAGAGATTATCGTCACACTCTGTTTCTAATTACTTTCTTAATCTGTGATAGACTCTGTGGTATGTAAATGTCTACATTTCTTCTCTTAGTTGCAAGTTTTGCAGCTTCGTCTGCAATGTAATTTCCTATTATTCCCACATGACTTAGCACCCAGTTGATAAGTCCCCGTCGGCCTTGTCGTTTGAGTGTTTGCATTAATGATGTGACATTTGTGATCAGATGTATGTTATCACATATGTGTTCTTTTTGCAAGGTTTCAGTGGCGGTTCTCGAATCTGTATGTATGATAACATGTTGTTGGTGTTCAGCAAGATCGTGTTCCAAAGCCTTTTGATGGCTAGCATCTCTGTAAAGTCGAACACCCATTTGAGAGCCTCCAACTATTTACAGAGTTTCCTGCTTTAACTGCAGCTCCGATTTCTTGTCCCTGCTGGTCTACTGATCCATGTGAAGTAAGTGAAGCTGTCTAATGCCAAATTTGCTTTATATGCATCTGTGCAATGTTACGTAGCAGATGAGAATTTGTCTGGGTCTTTTTCCGTCAATAACCATAATCTTAAAGTTTGCTGGTGGAGATTCCCAAGAGGCTTGCATAACAAAGTCTGAATGTATTTCGTCGACACCATTCTCAGTGACTGTGTTTGTTATATCGAATGCATTGATGGTGTTTATCGCACAATGGGTCCACTTGTTGCTATTGGAGGCTCTTCTGTCCCGAATATGCACACATCAATTGCACACCCTATGAACTAGCTGTCACTTGGCTCCAATCCTAATACAATGTTACACTAATTCTAACATGCTACAATATTATGGATACAGGATGGTGGTGCCACAATAATCAATTAGTGGGTGAGGAATCGGTATCAATCAGGATACATAATAATCAATCAAGGTCCTCAGATACCCACCACATATATGCCATATGAAAATACCTACTGTTCCACAAAAATGGTGTACACCGGTAGTTACGATCCATCACACATAAACATGGTTACATTACATCCCAGAAGCTTACAAGGTCCTTGGACCGAAAATATGTGCCACAAACATGAGCAAGATCAAGTGCACCTGCCCCTGCTGACAAGCCAGAGAACAATAAGCTGGCGACGGGCGCCGAGCCGCGATAGGAACTGTATTGCATTGCAAGTAAACCATCAGTACTCTTTCAAATATTATAACCACAGAACAAGACATTTACAAGTAAATAAATCCTTGAACATTCACCGAACTAATTAAATATCACAAAATACAACTCTTGGTATAACATAAGAGCAGTATTTAAACACACAAGAGAACACATAATCATATGCCAAAATATACAGAGAGAATTTCTATCTTCAGGACTTGGTACTGCTGACTCCGACCGGTTAGCAAAGGGAGAGGGCTAGAGATAGTCAGGTAGTTAAGGAAGGATTCAAAGAACTTGCCAGGTCAAACTGTCACTCAATTCTATCAGACATTGTGAATTAATACATAATTATAAATCACTACAAATGAAATATCATATATACAACAATCTCAAAACCCTGTTATACAAAGAGGTATGACAGTATTCATCAGTGTGGTGAATATTGCCATACCTCATTAGCCTACTGCTCTAACTTCTAAAACAGAATATATCTGTAAATAATAAAGTATACAAATAGCAATGTTACTGTCACACATATATGCATCAGACATAATGAAAGCAATACTGGATACTGTGACGATAATCTCTTTCAAGAGAGATTGAGCCTGCTCTTCCCTACTTAAAGTTACGTCAATTCTACAAGTACAAGATGCTACATTCAAGATACGTCACCAGTAGCACAAAACGTTTTGACCAGGAGGCAAAACGTACCCTGAACCCCCCCTTCACCCCCTTCACGCCGGTTCGCCACCCGTCTTCAACCAGCCAACTACCCATCCCAGCTTGCCTGCTCCTGATTGGTGACTCGCCAACCGCGCACCTACACGCTGCACCTCAGCGCCCTCTACCTGAGTCGACGTCTGAGCCTGACTAGCTATCAACTTCAGAATATTCTTTGTGCTCTTAGAGTTGACATCTCTCTCTGGCATACTAAGCTCTCTGGCTTTCGTATACTAAGGGAGGTCTCAGCCATAGCCAATTTTCTCAGCACCATTGCACCATTTATCCATTTAATAATTAATCCATTGTGTTTTTACATATATCTTTGTCATTTTTGCATTAGTCATTTACCCGAGATTTGTCTTTATTTTCATTTATGTTTAAAGTAAATATATTAAAGTTTCATTGTTCATACTTTGTGTTTTACGTGTTCCTCCCTCTAACTTACACAGACAACAGGCAAGCAGTCTATCTTTTTTTTGTAAGTGTGACCAGGCATTGACACCTGCCATTGGAGGACTGCCGAACATCAACACTCCAACACTTTCCCGTCACATTTAATGGGGGACTGTCCTAGGGGCTTCACTCAGGTACTAGAACATCAATTTGTGGTATGTGTACTTGGCTTTGATACAGTTGCTTTTCAATATTTTATTACTTTTCGTATTCATATGGTGCTGTGTGTATTGTGCATTCCGAGAGTAGCATATGGCGAGTGTGTGATAACTTTGGATAACGTGGTGACTGGAGGCCTCAGTCATTCTCTTAATTGGTCATTTCTCCCTCTGTGTTATTACTCGTGTTTACCACCTTTTGTCCCTAGGATATTTCTCACCTTATCAGCAGATCATCATTTTGAGTACCCTGGTACTTTGGTTTGTCTTCGAGTCAAAAGCACCCAATCTTCTGCAATCCCACCAAAGGAGGATAAAGAGGGCCATAGTTCCTCTAGCACGGACTACGTTGCTGAGTTGGGACCTCAGCAGCAGTTCTCGTCACTAGTTGACACTCGCACCCCTACACGTCGGTCAGAGATGATGATATTTACTTAGGTAGGGAATTAGCTTTATTTTTACAGAGCACAAAAGTTCGCTAATTCTGTAAGTATCATATTTCATTCAGTGGGAAAGACTTGCTTATGTCCTATAGAGACTCGGCATGGTATGCCTACATTCTTGAACTACCTAATTCACTTTTGAAGCAATTAAATGTTTCATTTGTTTTAGAAACTCGGTTTCATTTATTTAGTAGGATTTTCTTGCCCTTATTCTCTTACATTGAGTACCAGGTACAAGATTTCCTGCGACTTTGATTGACTAATCATTTACCATCTTGAAATTAACTTTAATTGTTAAAGATTACAATTCCACAGGATAGTTACCAATTGCCACGTTGTCCTGTTTCTGACATTTACCATATCACAACTATATTCGTTGTACATTTATCTGCTATCTTTCACAATGTTTCGTCTCCAAGCTTTCCGTAACGATCCAGCAGGTGAAATAGAGAACTTGAGTCGTGCCAAGAGGACCGAATTACAAGCTCTTGCACATGAGTATCAACTAGATGTTCCCTCAGGAGCCAACAAAAATGAATTACATAACTTAATCATGGATCACCTCTTAGATGAAGGGACAATCGACTCTGAAACTCACGATAATTATTCTATTGCAGATAAACATGATCTGGCAACAATGAAACTCAAGCTTGAACTTGCCAAGATCGAGCGGGAGCAACAAAAAGAAGCAGCTGCAATCAGGAAAAAAGAGCAGGAACGAGAGGCCGCCCTCAAGGAACGAGAGGCCGCCCTTCTCAAAGAACAACAGGAACGAGAGATGGCCCTCAAAGAACGAGAGGCCACCCTACTCCGTGAGCGTGAGCGAGAACATCTTGAAACAAGAAAACGTGACCTGGAGATACAACAAGAGTACAGTAAACGGCTAGCTGATCGTGCTCTAGAATATCGTCGACAAGAACTCACGTTGGAAACTTCACACCACACTCAGCACCAACAAGCTACATCTAGTCTTCCCGTAAGTTTCAATGTCTCCCATGCAAATAAGTTAATGCCACCATTCGTAGAGACAGAGATTGATGTCTTTTTCACCACTTTTGAGACCCTAGCTAAAAATCTTAGCTGGCCTGCAGACCAATGGTCTACCCTTCTCAGAGCATCTTACAGGTAGAACTGCAGTTACTCTCAGTTCCTTAGCGTCTGAGAATGACTACCAGACCCTGAAGTAAGCAGTGTTGGACGCCTACCTTCTCTCCACCGAAAGCTAAAGACGAAAATTCCGTGATCATCTTAAGGCAAGTACCACCACCATTCTAGAATTTGCCAATACCAAGAAAAGATATTTTATGAAATGGCTGGAAGCAGCACATGTCTCTACATTTGGAGAACTCATCAACCTCATGCTAGTTGAGGAATTCTTGAGACGTATTCCCCCTTCCGTCCGTTTATATCTAGCAGATAAAGAAGAAACCGACTACATAAAATGCGCAAAATCGGCTGACACCTACAGCCTCATCCACCGGCTGACACCAGAAGCACCTTCCTGTAAGAAGTCTTGGTACAGTTACGATAAAGTAAGTACCGATCAAGCGAGCTCACATTTGTATTGTAAGTATTGCAAACTCTATGGACATACCATAGATAACTGTGGGTAGTCTCAATACAAGAGCAATGAATCTACTAAATCCAAACAGACTCCTCCTAAGTCCGGTAAGCCTGTGATGAATGTTGGTGTTCATGTTAATGATCTCTCTCTCTTCAGGAAACACCTATATCCTGGAACTGTCTCTACCAACGGTACAGATTCGGAAGGACGTTTCAAATTGAAGATCTTGAGGGACACAGCGGCTCTTCAGTCCATCATGTTGAAATCGGCTGTGTCTAACGTCACCTACACCGGGAAAACCGTCCTTATCACTGACCTCACTGCTACCACTCCATATCCACTCGCCAGAGTCCACCTGGATTGTCCCTTCGTGACCGGTGAAGTCCAAGTCGCCATCAGGGAAAAGCCTTTTCCCATGCCTGGAGTGCAACTCTCCTGGGCAACGACTTGGCAGAAGATCTGCAACCGCCCAACCTGATCATCACGGGCAAACCCCAGGTGTGTACTTCTGTAATGGATAATCCCATCTTTGAATATGTTCCAGCAGAGGTTCAAGAAAGTGATCAAGTTTCTCCTCCGGTTTTGGTGACCACCCGTGCACAAGCTGCACGACCGCAACCAGCTGACTCTACTGCTACCGCTGTCTCTCAAGACCCTCAGAATCTACCCCCAAATCTTACCAGTTTGGAGTTCCGTAAGTTACAGAGGGAAGATCAATCATTAACACCATTATTCTTCCAGGCTGAGACTCAACCTGACAGTTTCCCTGGGTTCTTCCTAGAGAATGAGTTGCTCTACCGCAGATACAGACCCAGCAGCTGAAGGAGGATGACGATTGGGCCAATGTCGAACAACTAGTGATTCCCACCAGCATATGGCCCGATATTCTACACCTGGCCCACGGAGCTCTTTCTCACTATGGTTTCAGCAAAACCTACCACGGAATTAGACAAGACTACTACTGGCCAGGTATGGTAAAAGATGTTAAAAAGTACGTACAGCAGTGTCATACATGTCAGATGGCAGGTAAACCTAACATCTCTATTCCCCAGCCTCCACTAAAACCCATCCAGGTGCCTGCGGAACCTTTCCACAGACTCATCATAGACTGTGTTGGTCCTTTACCCAGGACCAGTTCTGGCAACGCCTATATATTAACTATCATGTGTCCTACCACCAGATTCCCCATAGCAGTTCCAGTAAAGAACATTACGGCTGCTACTGTGGTGAAACACCTATTGAAGATCTTCACCCAGTATGGATTTCCAAGAGAGGTTCAAAGTGACTGTGGCACCAACTTCACCAGTGATCTCTTCAAGAAGACGCTGGAGGAGTTCAACATCACACAGGTACTGTCCAGCCCCTATCATCCTGCTTCACAGGGTTCTCTTGAGCGTAGTCATCAGACTATTAAAGCACTCCTAAAGAAATTTTGCAATGAGGCCTCGAAAGATTGGGATAAACAACTTGATCTCATTATGTGCATTTTCAGAAGTCTCCCCAATGAGTCTCTAGGAGTATCTCCTTATGAGATGCTCTACGGACGTAAGTGCCATACTCCTCTCAAAGCTTTTAAGGACTCTCTACGTAATGCTACCTTCAGTGACCCTCAGAATGTGCCTCAGTTTCTTCAAAACCTAAGACACATTCTAGAGAGAGTACGTAAATTTACTAATGACAATCTATTGAAAGCCCAAGAGAGGATGAAGACTCATTTTGACCAGCGTAGCAAACTAAGGAAATTTAACCCAGGAGACTTCGTATTGGCATATTTTCCTATCCCAGGTTCTCCATTGCAAAACAAGTTTTCAGGACCCTACCACATTAAGGAGTGCAGAAACAACCACAACTACGTTCTTGAGACTCCAGATAGGCGGCGGAAGACCCAGTTGTGCCACGTCAACCTCCTGAAGCAGTATAAAGGTATTCCCCCCACTGTGTTGGTATCAGTTTCGACAGTTAAAGGTCCATACCTCCACAGTGAAACCTTCCCTGCTTCTCCCGAAAGCATTAACACTGAATCGGTGCTTTCCAAATCGGAAATCCTACCTGATCTTCATCACAATTTACAGGACTATAATAGTGCTCCTTTACCATGTTCTAATCCTCTTCTCGCCTCGCCAGTTATCACGAAGCCTTTCATCCTCCATGTCGACGCCAGTAGTACCGGCATCGAGGGTGACCTGATGCAACGACGAGGCGAGGAGATTCTACCTGTTAGCTACTACAGCTACAAGGAACTACAGCACGATCGAAAGGGAGCTACTCATCGTCCTGAACTTGCAGCACTTCGAACAATACCTGCAAAGTGCTCGGTCTACCACCATCTACTCGGACCACAATCCTCTTCACTTCCTGCAGCAAGCCCAATTCAACAATCGACGGCTTCTACGATGGGCTTGATATCTGCAGAATTTCAACCTGGAGATTTCTACGTCAAGGGGTCTGGCAACATCATAGCAGACGCCCTCTCCAGAGTCTATGAGGTAGAGGCTGCTCCACCTATCACTCTACCACCTGAAGACGTAACTTCACCAGTAACCGCAGGCTTCGGGGGAGAGTTGTGACGATAATCTCTTTCAAGAGAGATTGAGCCTGCTCTTCCCTACTTAAAGTTACATCAATTCTACACGTACAAGATGCTACATTCAAGATACGTCACCAGTAGCACAAAACGTTTTGACCAGGAGGCAAAACGTACCCTGAACCCCCCTTCACGCCGGCTCGCCACCCGTCTTCAACCAGCCAACTACCCATCCCAGCTTGCCTGCTCCTGATTGGTGACTCGCCGACCGCGCACCTGCACACTGCACCTCAGCGCCCTCTATCTGAGTCAACGTCTGAGCCTGACCAGCTATCAACTTCAGAATATTCTTTGTGCTCTTAGAGTTGGCATCTCTCTCTGGCATACTAAGCTCTCTGGCTTTCGTATACTAAGGGAGGTCTCGGCCATAGCCAATATTCTCAGCACCATTGCACCATTTATCCATTATAATATTTAATCCATTGTGTTTTTACATTTATCTTTGTCATTTTTGCATTAGTCATTTACCCGAGATTTGTCTTTATTTTCATTTATGTTTAAAGTAAATATATTAAAGTTTCATTGTTCATACTTTGTGTTTTACGTGTTCCTCCCTCTAACTTACCACAGACAACAGGCAAGCAGTCTATCTTTTTTTTGTAAGTGTGACCAGGCATTGACACCTGCCATTGGAGGACTGCCGAACATCAACACTTTCTCGTCACAATACACATTAAGCATTACCAAAAATAGATTATTTATATACAACATATTAGTTAATACAACCTTGTATCACCATATGGTATGATCTCAGTATATACCAGTCATACCGTGATCCTAATGGTATATGCGAGGTTATAACATCGCTCCATCGCAAGATATGTGTACACAGTGGTACAGTGAACACAGTGTTACAGTGTATACATCCCTACTAACATGGACAGCAAAACACTATCATGAATTATATATTCACAATCAACTATTAGTCATTAGCCGCACAGCAGTTAGTGCAAGCCTAATAATTCAGCATTAATAATGCAACATCATAAAATACGGCATATATAATACAGCATTAAGCTCACATGTAACTATAAGTATATTAGCAACATACAGGCAAATACAATCATGAAGTTTTATGGTGTCCCTCAAAGTTATGGGTTTCTCAGGAAAACACCTGGATAAGGCGTCAGCCAAAACTTTCAATTTACCAAGAATATGATGTATGTTGTCGGGTATTTGAGTTAGTAAGTAACTAAGTAATATATATCCTGGCAAGGTCGCCAATGTCGGGGTGTCTCTCTCTCTCTAGTCACCACCAAGTAGTATTAGCGATAATTGTCACTTACTGTAGCCCTGCGGGTCTTCACTCAATCCTCGGGGCACCACTGTTCACCTGGAGAGTTTCCCATTCAATCTCCAGCCGGCCTTATTAGCTAGATGACGAGTGAGAACACGATCTGCTCTCTTCCAATCGTGTGCCCGCCCCGACAAGGGCTCTACTGCTAACTGAAAGGTCGCCAACTGGTGTTTTCCGTGCCCAGTAACTCGTCAGTGGTATTGTGGGATTGTGGTAAAAGTGGCAGAGAGCACACTTATTAAATCTGGTAACAGGCATGTATATATCTCTATTACTCTCACTCTTTCAATGTACTCTATAGCAACAAGCGATGGAGGGATAATACAAACGCAAAGGTAGTTTTGTATTTTACTTCAAAACTTAAAATATTATATCTCCTATCAGCAACAAGGCAAATAAATACATGGCAGCAGAATCACTCCCTCTTCAAATAATCTGGAATGCAACGAAACGGCAACACTCTCCTTCGCCGGTCAGTTCCCAGCTGCCACGCCCCCGCGATTTAAAATCTCTCTGCACTTGTTTCCTGGTGTTAAGCGCCTGTTTCTTTAAATTCACAGTGATCACAATACTTGCAATCAACACAATAAATTGCTATAATGGCGAAAAATGCAAATAATCACTGCACTGGCCTTAAGCTCAATAAACCATTTCTATAGCAATAAACACAGTAACTCACAGTAATGGCCTTAATCACTATATATCACAGTAATGGTAATAAATGCAATAAATCACTGTACCGGCCTTAAACACTGTAAGTCACTTCAATGGTCATAACACATTAAATCACTGTACACATGAATATGTTATTCAATACTCCAGCATATATATATATATATATATATATATATATATATATATATATATATATATATATATATATATATATATATATATATATATATATATATATATATATATATATATATATATATATATATATATATATATATTCTCTGGCATAGTTTATAATATTAATGTCACATGAAAGTAACTACCTCGACACAGCAATCTCTTCGATAAATCACAGGTGCCCTCACACACCACATATATATATATTCTGTGAGAGCTCTCTACAGCCTCACTCTTCCAGCTGTGCCTTACTACAACATGAATATTGGTGAGCCTTGCTCACGACATAGAAGATACTCTGGCTAAATAGCTGAATAAAGGGGAATGGGGAGGGAAACTGAATTACCTACTTCCACCTCACTGATGTGGACTTGCCCACTGTTGAGAGTTCAATTGAAGCTCCTCGTCCTGGCTCTCAGCTCATTGTAGGGACCGCCCCCCCACACACACTGATGCTCTCTCCAGGAACCCAATCAACACCCCAAAAACGCGTCATCACTGTGCTCTATCCTCTGCAGGCCCGTGCTCCTCCACAACTTCTTGAAGGGTTGGAGTCGTTCTCCTCGCCGTCGACTTCTCCTCACAACTACGCCTGCAGTCCCTCTCTCGGCTGCAGTCGTCCTAATTCCCAATTAGTTCCGTTCTTCTACTGCTTCTCGGTGGATTGGCCCAGCCGCTACGTCGTCATTAAATGAGTGAACTTGCTCAGACGTCACATACGTCACTGCACAGACTTCACTTCTTGCAAAGCACCTGTCACTGGAGCACTGGCTGCTCAATTCCCATTGATTCCCTCTTCGATCCAACACATGGAATGAAGGAAGACCTCACAGGGTGTTTGCAGACTACTGGCTGACGCGTAAAATCCACCGGAGTGGGGTAAACTGTCAAACTGACAGGACCCTCGATCGCACGTTCGACCTCCTTGATGAGTCGTATCAATCTGCTGGCGCCACTGCGGTGCGATGGCCGGACCCCCCCTGCTCTCGTGATGTCATACTTGCCAGGGGCGTTTCTCATTGGCTCCCTGTGCCATGTCACTGTTCCTGACCAATCTGGTGCCACTGACGTCATACCGTTTTGGCGGCAAAACGGAGGGGCAGGCGCCATATTGGCGTCCTAAAGGGCCTAAACCTCAGGCCAAAACACTCTTCTTTTGCGAATTTCTCGCCAACACGAGAACGCTTCCACATATGTCGAATTGTTCCCCAGAACGTAGAGAACGCTCGGGTAAAGTGGATATGACTCTTACAGCTGGCGTGGGAGAAATATAAGGGGGGAACACCGTCACATAGTCTATATTCATTTCTTGCAAAAACAACGACCACCTTAAAATCTTCTGATTATTTAGTTTTATTCTATCAATGGAGATTAAGGGACTAAAATCAGAATATATGTCTACCTTATTCCCTTGTAAGATTTCAAACTTCTTGCATGGCAAAATAAGATCATAAGCCTCTTCTTTCAACTGCATAGTAGTTCTTCTCTGTACTAATAAATTTTCGAAAATAATAATATACTGGATGCTCTACACCATCAAGTCCAACTTGGAGTAGGGCAGCGCCTGCACCTAAATCAAAAGCATCTATATTAAGTACAAAAGGCTTATCAAACTCAACACTAGTGAGAACTGGTGATGAAGACAAGATATATATTTAACCATCTAAGGCTTCTTGACACTGGGTAGTCCACGTGAATTTACTCTTCTGCTGCCATAAATCAGAGGTGATGCTACCATCACCTTAATAAAATTTAAGAGGCGCCTGACAGCTGGGTGGCCTGCACTTCGGATTCGTAGTCCTGAGGTTCCAGGTTCGATCCCCGGTGGTGGCGGAGACAAATGGGCAAAATGTTTCTTTCACCCTGATGCGCCTGTTACCTAGCAGTAAATAGGTACCTTGGGAGTTAGACAGCTGCTACAGGCTGCTTCCCGGGGGTGTGTAACAAAAAGGAGGCCTGGTCGAGGACCGGGCCACAGGGACGATAAGCCCCAAAATCATCTCAAGATGATCATAGAAACGTTTTACAATACCTACGATAGGAGGCACTTATACCCAAGAAGCGTTGTACCTGTTTCTTGTTAGACAAGATAGGGTAGTTAACAATGGCACTAATTTTATCGCCTTAGAGACTGCAATGTTGAGCTCATCATGGGTGAACAAAGAGCATTCACTGACCCCGATAGCAATGGATAATTGATAGCATTTGGGACACTAATGCATTGTGCCTCTAAGCACACCAAATCTCTCCTGGAATAGCAAAAGTTTGGTCCTAAACACGAAATTAGGGATATTTTTCAAGCCATGAATAATGCTGCAGTCAAATTAGCTCCCCGTAATGTCCCACTGTTGACAACCCGACACAGAAAATGTAGTAGCAAGCCATCAGCGCACTACTCCCACAAAATTCTTGGTTGCATTAGCACTCCAATGGTTGTAACCCACAGTCAAATTCTCCTCCTCATAAACTGCCTAGACGATACAGTCCAAGTCCAACCACTGCCATGTGTTGGCACTGCACAAAATCAAACCACTTAGCAAAGGACTGCTGGTCCGCACCTCTGCCATCACCTAGACAGTTTTATCCTTATCCTTGTCCATCCAATAACTCACGATTTCCATAATGCAAGTACCATAAACAAGTTGGCCACAACACAACAGATTGTAGAGCTCGATAAAGGTCGTCCCCAGTTTGTGGTCTCCATGGTCAGACTCGGCAAGCCATCACCTCCTAGACAGTTTTATCCTTATCCTTGTCACGATTTCCATAATGCAAGTACTCACGATTTCCATAATGCAAGTACCATAAACAAGTTGGCCACAACACAACAGATTGTAGAGCTCGATAAAGGTCGTCCCCAGTTTGTGGTTCCCATGGTCAGACTTGGCAAGCCGCGCAGTATTCTAGACAGTAACAGTATTCCCGGAACTACAATAATCACTCCAACTACAATACCAGGTCACAGAACCCAAGAGCTCAGACTGTTCACACCACATCGTCTGGGGAACCTCAAAGCAACCTTCTAACCCAATGAGTCACCAATGACATTTCTGAGTGATGTTTATGGGAATAAAGTAACAGTCAAGGGGAAAATAAACCATCCACTCAAGTTAAAGGACATCATGCTTTCTATAACATGTCTAGTTGTGGACAGTATCAACTTTCCTTGTGACATATTACTAGGGTTGTACACCATGATTGATGAAAATATTGCATTGTTCCCCATCGTTGGAACATTAGTATTAACGACAATGTCATTCCATTGTGTAGTGTGTATAAAATGAATCATGAGTTCAACCATCAGGAAGATTATGTTCATTTTGTTAACAGCCGACTTGCCAACATTGGTTTGTCAGGCCCATGTCACAGTAACATACCCGAAAAAACAGGCATTCAACTGAAATATCGTAGTTGTGTGGTTGCTGAGGAAGTGAGTATGGAGACTTTCTGGCTGGGGGGACGCCCTAACGGATTATCATTGTCTTGCTCGCCTAGCAGCTTCCATCTCTGAGGTCAGTGGTTCTACGGCTGCTGAAACTGTGCTACACTCTCACTCCCTCACAAGAGTTAGAGTTAAGATTGAGGGAGGGCATGAGTTATCGGATATCATTGCAAACAGTGAAACGTGTACGTATGTTGAACCTTCCTGGCATGTAGTGCAGGATGGTACCGTTACATTGTATGTTGCAAATACTAGCTGTGCCAACATCCATCTCCAGTCAGGCACCCACGTTCTAGATTTTGCCCATTACTGGTAAATGGTGCGAGTGGTGGATGATGTCTCCATGGAGCATGTTGTGTATGCACTCACACCAGGAGAACGTGGATCTCAGCCAGAGGTGCAAGTGCAACACCTCAATCTTTCTGATTTCCCCTGACTCCATGGTTAAACTTTTAGAAACTTTTGAGCAAGAATAATGCAGCTTTAACTTTACTTTACCTTTAACTTTACTTTAACAGTAACTTTACTTTAACAGTAACTTTACTTTAACAGTAACTTTACTTTAACAGTAACTTTACTTTAACAGTAACTTTACTTTAACAGTAACTTTACTTTAACAGTAACTTTACTTTAACAGTAACTTTACTTTACCTTTAACTTTACTTTAACAGTAACTTTACCAGGCAAAACGTTTGATCTTACATCTCATATTACTCATAAAATTCCCCCTGTGCCAGGAACTAGACCAATTTACGTACCAGCTTATCATTTACTACATTCTCAGAGAGCAGAAACTGATAGACTTATAGAGGAAATGCTACAGGATGATGTAATATAGCAAAGTAATTCACCATGGAAAACTCCATTGATTATCGTTCTAAAACGAGATGGGACGTAGAGACCAGAAGTGACTATCAGAAGCTGAACAGAATAACTATACCTGACTGTTTCCCACATCGTCCTAAATGATTTGTTGCAAAACATAGGTCGAAACAAGGTATTCTCAACTTTAGATTTGTTGCAAGGATTCTGGCAAATCCCATTTGATGAGGAACGTAAACAGGTGAAAGCCTTTCATATTCCTAATGGTCAATTTCATTTAAAGAGAATGCCATATGATGATCTCATAATAATGTTGCAAGATGTTCAGACTCACTTCCGGAACCTTGAGAAAGTACTTGCAAAAGTAGCAACAGCAAATCTCAAAGAAAAAGAGAGAAAAAGATAGTGAAAAAACTCTCAAAGTGCTAATTTTTGAAGAAGATAAACTTCTAAGGTCATCCAGGTAATCTTCAGGAAATACCTTGAATGAATACAAAATTATTGCTGCCCATGATTTTCCAAAGCCATGTAATTCAAAAGCCATCAGACCATTCACAGATCTTGTTGGATTTTATCGTTTATTTATTGCTGGGGTTTCTTTATCATAGCAGCCCAACTTTACCAATTGCAAAGAAAAGATGAACCTTTTGTTTTGGAAGAAGCTCAAGAACAGTCATTCAATAAACTCAAAGCAGCACTTATCACTGCACCTGTCCTTAGGTACCCAGATTTTTATAAATCTTTCATGTTAGTCACAGATGCTAGTGATGTAGGTTTGGGTGCTGCATTACTTCAAACTGAAGGTCACAGAGATCACGCAATAGCTTATGCTAGCCGTACAATATCTAAAGAAGAGATAAATTATAGGGTAACTGAGCGTGAAGCTTTAGCGGTTGTGTGGACTCTGAAATATTTCAGGGATACAATTTATAATTATCCTGTCCATGTTCTTACAGATCATCGACCATTAATTCCTTTGTTCAAGAATAACAAACACGTGGGAAAATTTGCTAGATATTTGCTCACTATTCAAGAGTTCAACCCAACATTTGGTTATATCCCAGGAAAACAAAATGTTGTAGCTGATGCTTTTTCTTGACACATAGCTGCAATTCATGTAAATTACCCAGCATTAGATGCTACAGAAGTTGAGACAGAACAGAAACAATACCCCATATGGGCACCTGTCATTATGTTTTTGACTAAGCAAGGTTCTCGTCCGATACACTAACCCCCAGTACCATTGAAAGAGTTAGTGTTGATAGACAATTTACTGTGTAGAATAGTGAAGCTAGAGACCCCTAGGGTCTCTAGCTTCTGTAAACAGGGAGATGGAAGAAATCAAGAAATCGAACAGAGACTGAAGCATTCCTACCAGACTGAAGAAAGGCAACTAGAACAGAAAGCAATTCAAGAAATAAAGAAAAACCCAAAATATTTCTTCACATATGCTAAATCAAAAGCAAAAACCACTGCCAGTATTGGAGCTACTCGTATTAGTGAAGGTTCATACACTGAGGATGACAAAGAAATTAGTGAAGTTCTAAAAAAACAGTATGAGGACATGTTTAGCACTCTGATACACAGCATGAAAGTGGAAGATTCGGACAATTTCTTTATAAATGATATCCAAACACCTGTAAATATAACTGATATCAACACGAGTGTAGCAGATTTTGAAAGAGAAATTGACAATATGCCCATGCACTCAGCGCCGGGTCAAGACTCATGGAATTCAATATTTATAAAGAAATGCAAAGTGCCAGTAGCACAGGCACTCAGTATAGTGTGGAGGAAGAGCTTGGACACAGGGGCGATGCCAGATGCGCTTAAAGCAGCAGACATTGCCCCTCTACACAAGGGTGGTAGCAAAGCATTGGCAAAGAATTATAGACCAGTTGCACTAACGTCCCACATAATAAAAGTATTTGAGAGAGTGATCAGGAGTCAGGTCACTAAATTCATGGAAACCAATGACCTCCACAGTCCAGGCCAACATGGATTTAGAGCAGGAAGATCATGCCTCTCACAGCTACTTGACCACTATGACAAAATCATTGAGGCATTAGAAGAAAAACACAATGCAGATGTCGTATACACAGATTTTGCAAAGGCATTCGACAAATGTGACCATGGAGTGATTGCACACAAAATGGGGTCAATGGGTATAACTGGTAAAGTAAGACGCTGGCTACTCAATTTCCTGTTGAACAGAACACAAAGAGTAACAGTCAATCAAGTAAAATCGAGTGCGAGCGCAGTTAAAAGCTCTGTACCTCAAGGTACAGTCCTTGCACCACTGCTGTTCCTTATTCTCATATCAGATATAGACAAAAATACAAGTCACAGCTTCGTGTCATCCTTTGCAGATGATACAAAAAATCAGCATGAAAATCACCTCTGCTGAAGACATTGGTAAACTACAAACAGATATTAACAAAGTTTTCGATTGGGCAGCAGAAAATAACATGATGTTTAACAATAATAAATTCCAGGTACTCAGATACGGCAAAAATGAGGATCTGAAACATGATACAGAGTACAAAAACACAATCGAATCTGCCCATAATAGGAAAACAGCATGTCAAGGATTTGGGAATAATGATGTCCGACGACCTAACGTTTATTGAGCATAACCAAGCAAGTATTGCATCAGCCAGAAAAATGATACGATGGATTACGAGAACCTTCAAGTCCAAAGATCCCATCACGATGGTTGTACTCTTCAAATCACCTGTGTTGTCCCGTCTTGAGTACTGCTGAGTACTCACTTTCCCCTTCAGAGCAGGAGAGATTGCTGAAATAGAGGGAATACAGAGAACATATACGACACGCATAGACGAGATAAAGCACCTAAATTATTGGGATCGTTTCAAAGCTCTCCAAATGTACTCACTAGAAAGGAGATGAGAGAGATACCAAAAAATATACACATGGAAAATACTGGAGGGACAGGTCCCAAATCTGCACAGTAAAATAACAACGTACTGGAGTGAACGACATGGAAGAAAATGCAGAATAGAACCAGTGAAGAGCAGAGGTGCCATGGCACAATCAGAGAACACTGTATGAACATCAGAGGTGCACACTTGTTCAACGTCCTACCAGCGAGCATCAGAAATATTGCCGGAACAACTGTGGACATCTTCAAGAGGAAACTAGATTGTTTTCTTCAATGAGTGCCGGACCAACTGGGCTGTGATGGGTATGTGGGCCTGAGGGCTGCTCCAAGCAACAGCATGGTGGACCAAACTCTCACAAGTCAAGTCTGGCCTCGGGCCGGGCTTGGGGAGTAGAAGAACTCTCAGAACCATCTGATGTTAGTCTGACATTACTATTAGTACCAAATGTGTTAAAGATTATGAATGATGCTCCTGCAAGCTATGCTCAAAATGGCTAAAAAGATTGCTTATTATGTTGATAGATGTTTAATCTGTTTATAGCATAAGAGACAAGTCATGGGACCAAACCCTATTCATGTGTAACGAGCGACTAAAGCACCATGGGAACAAGTATCAATGGATTTGTTGACAAATTTTGCAGAAACAGAAAAGGGGAACAAACACTTGCTCGTAATAGTTTATAACTTTTCCTGATATTGTAAATTAATTCCTATCCAGAACAAAACAGCAGAAACTATAGTCAGTGCAATCCATGATCAAATAATTTGCAGATACAGTATGCCTAAAGTTATCCTTTCAGACAATGGTCCTGAGCTCAGAAATAGTATATTAAATAGTTTGTGTGATTCATTAATTAAACATTCAAAAATATTGTATTATGCCATATCATACAGCAAGTAATGGGTTAGCAGAGCGTACTAACAGGAAAGTGCTAGATGTTTAGAGAGTCACTTTAAATTTTGAAAACAGTAATTTGGATCAATTCGTTCCCATAGTACAGTGTGCCATAATATTTTCAATTAATGCCTCAACAGGAGAAACCCCCTCATGCTATTCTTTATGGCACAGATAAGATCCTTCCTAATGAATTGATTAGTGCACTCAAGAGTTCCTTTGTATAACTCAGATGATTATGATCAAGTAAGGCATAGACATATGCAACTAGTTTTCAAGAAAATATGAGAAAACTTGTCTAATGCAACAACAGAGTTTACTCGAGCAAGAAATGCACAAGCTATGCCCAGTAAGATAACTGTCGCATCTGTAACAATGGAACTCGACCAACACAGGTCTGGTCCTGAATTCAAGATAACTAAGAAATATTTGGGTCCATATAAGGTAATAGAGCTAATCAAGAGTAACAGGTACAAACTTAAGAATCTGTTAACAGGAGAATATATAAATGAACACTTAGACCACATGAAGTTAGCTAAAATGACTGTTGATTAGACTGATGCAGAAGATGATAATGAAGTTACCCAGACAGAGTCTTCTATTGGGACACCACCTACAGTGGTTGACAGACCAGTTGACATAAAGCTACCACATGCCAGCAACTATAATCTTAGATCTAAACCTTTAGTCTCTACTGTGCACTCACCCCAAGTCCACTTTCTAGATGCTAATTAGGTTAACTACCCAGTTGCGAGTCTGACACATGCAGTTTCATATGTTCCTGACCTTCAGTCAGAGCCAGAGTTGTATAGTGCTCTTGAACTAGGTGTTAACATTGGCAGAATGTGTAATTAAGTGCAGTCATCCTTCTGTTTCTGTTTTGCCAAACCAGAAAACTATAGAGTCCTGGACGAATGAGTTCTCTTGTTTGTTGCCTTACTTCCCAGTACTTCTACCTCGTGTCCTATTATTGTCGTGAAAAGCATTTACTTTTGCAATGTATTTATTTTGTTCAACTTTGTTTTGTTTCTTAATCATATGCCAGTGTGAAGACTACTGTGCCATTTATATTGTTACAGTTCTTGTCTTCAAGAGTTTTCTTAGTGTTGTAGCAACCACATTAAGGTCTGGGATTCCTGACAAGGAATAGCTCCTGTCACCCCAGAGTTGACTGATTGACTGCTATCATAAAGATGTTAACCTTCTCGGTCCAGTCCTTGTAAATATTTTGTAGTTTACATATTTGTTTTCTTTCTTGAAATATAAATTCATTGTAGTTGTTAGGTCATGCTCGTGATCCATTTAGTTTCAAATGAGTGTCTTGTATTATTTCCAAGCACATGTCATTGACACAAGATGTGGATAATTTTTTTTACACACTACTTTCTGAGTATGTATTGTTCATACCTGATGATTAGACATGCATATGTTCTTCTTGCTCTTGTTCTAGTTAAGCATTGTTACCATCACCTTTTGTCATATGATGTTTCACTGGGCCACGATGCACTCTGTCTGCTATCATCCTGATTGTTTCGTCCACCGGCACGTTGGTAAATAGTGACTATTTAGTTGGTAAATAGTAAATCCAGTAAGGCTCTTGTCTCCGTGGCCTGCGCTCGATCAATCTGATCATCTTCGATTTCAATTTGCCTGTGGTGTCGTTCGTTGGACTTTGGAATTTGGTTTGGTCGGAGAGTATGACGTTCATACTCGACCAAACCAAATTCCAAAGGGTGACGAGGGACACTGCAGCCGAATTGAAAACGAAGGTGAACAGATTGATCGAAACTGTGAACGGCAAGAAATCACTGAGTAAGACTATGTTATAATTTTTATGTGAACATGCCAAGCTGTGTCAGTATAAATGCACACCTGTCCTGTCATTTATTGTGTTATCTGGTCTTTTACATTGTAAGACATTAAGCAAGCCACCGAGGTCCTTCAGAATCTATGTATTAGCTAGCCAGAGATTTGTCGACAAGGGACGTCGACTTGGTAGCGTGTCCGAGAGGTGTCGGTCTTCAAATTTTAGGTTGGAGTATAGCCAGTCACAGAGGCGGTAGGCCTCTGACGTCACACAACATAGAGCCAGTGGGTGCCTGCTAAAGTGGACGGCACCAGTACTTAGCTAAGACTAGAGCAGGTGGGACCTTGGTTGTGTTGGACTTATATTATTATCTCCTTTCAATAAAGTCCTGTGAAGCTCTAGTGTGATCTCTAAAGTCCCAAGTAAGAGCCATCTCCAATACTCCAACCAACAAACAACAAAGTTGAATATATCTTGTATTTAAACACTGTCAAACCTTGTAATGTAACACTGCTGAACCTTGTTTTGTAACATTTACTGCAACACCTTGTATTATAACACTGCTACACCTTGTATTGTTACGCTTACTGCCACACCTTGTGTTGTAACACTGCCACTTCTTGTATTATAACACTGCCACACCTTGCATTGTAAATCTTACCACTATACTTTGTATTGTAACACTTCATGCCACACCTTATATTGTTACCCTTACAGACACACCTTGTGTTTTAAAACTTACTTCCACATCTTGTGTTGTAACACTTATTGAAACACCTTGTATTGTAACACTGCCACATCATGTAGTTTAACACTTACTACCACACCTTGCACTGTAACACTGCCACACCTTGTAATGTAACCCTGCCACATCTTGTATTGTAACAGTTACTGCAACACCTTTCATTGTAACACTCACGGCCATACTTTGTTTTGTAAAACTTACTGACACACCTTTTATTGTAATACTTACTCTTTTACCTTGTATTTTAACAATTACTTCCACACGTTACATTGTTACACTTACTGCTACACCTTGTATTATAACACATACTGCCACAGCTTGTATTGTAACATTGCCACACTTTAAAGCACTGCCACAGCTTGTATTGTATCACTAATTGATACTCCATGTATTGCAACACTTACTGCTACACCTTGTATTGTAATACTGCAACACCATGTATTTAAATGCTTCCACACCTTGTAGTGAAGTACGGCCACACCTTATATTGTAACACTTCATGCAACAGGTGGTTTTCTAACACAACCATACTGTGAATTGAAACATTTACTGCTTCAACTTGTATTGTAACACTTACTGCCGTGCCTTGTATAATAATATTTACTGACAAACTTTGTATTGTAACACTGCTACACCTTGTATTTTAATTGTATTATACCTTGTATCGTAACACTTCCTGCCACAGCTTCTAATGTAACACTGCCACACCTTGTAATGTAACAGTTACTGAATCTTACTTTATTTTATTGTAACACTTACCGCCACACCTTTAATGTAACAATGACTGCCTCACCTTGTTTTATAATAACTGCCAGATCTTTTATTATTATGCTTATTGTCACTCCTTTTATTGTTACACTTACTGCCACACCTTGCGTTGTAACACTGTTTCACCTTGTATTGTAGCATTGTCACACCTTGAGGAGGTACTATTACCCTTATTGTATAGCAGCACTGCCTCACATTGTATTGTAACACTGCCACACCGTGTACTGTATCATTGTCACACACATTGTGTTGTAACACTTCCTGCCACACCTTGTGTTGTTACACTGCCTGTTACGGCCTCCTTGAGCTGGTATACGGTTCACGTCTCCTCTGTGGACATAAAAGTCATTAGCCTGACAGAAAGTATACAAGGAGAATATTGGACCTCTCACCGTGGAACTGTGAAATGTAATCGGATGCACAATCTAGATGGCGTTGATATCATTACGTCACTCACCAGTGGACATCATCATCGACCTCACCTCCTAACAGAGGTATGAAACAGGAGCCTTTCTCAAACGCAACACTTCCACCAATAGATGGCGTTGTCTCTGGCTCACTTAATGCCTTGGAGTTGGAGTGAAGGTCCGTAGATCGCCACTCCTCACTTGGTATCGTATTACTGTCCACACCTTGTAATGTAACACTTCCTGTCACACTTTGTGTTAGAAAACTTACTGCTACACCTTATATTGTAACGCTTAGTGCAACGCCTTATATTGTAACACTGCCGCACTTGTATTCAAACACTTATTGCCATACCTTGTATTGTAACACTTACTGCCACACCTTGTATTGTTACTCTGCCACACCTTTAATTTTAACACTTCCTGCCACACCTTATATTGTAAAACCTCCTGCCCCACCTTGTGTTGTAACACTTCTTGCCACACCATGTATTGTTAAACTTATTGTCACACTTCTAATGTTACACAGCCACACCCTGTATTGTTACACTTACTGTCACACCTTGTATTGTAACACTGCAACGCTTTGTATTGAAACACCTACTGCCACACCTTGAGTTTTAAAACTTACTTCCATATCTTGTGTTGCAATTCTTACTGTTACACCTTATGTTGTAACACTTAGTGCAACGCCTTATATTTTAACACTGCCTCATCTTGTATTTTAACACTCGCTGCCACATTTTATTTTGTAACACTTACTACCACACTTTGAAATGTAACACTGTCACATCTTGTATTGTAGTACTTTCTACCATATCTTGAATTTAAGCTTATTGCAACACCTTGCATTATAATACTTTCTGTCACTGCTTGTAATGTTGCACCTTGTGTGTAATGCCACATCTTGTGATGCAACAGTTACTGCAATTTTTTATTAGAACATTTACTGCAACACCTTTGTTGTAACACTGACTGCCAGACCTTGTTTTGTAAAACTAACTGCCAACATTTACTGTAATACCTACTGTCACTCATTGTATTGTAACACTTACTTCACCAGATTAAATTGTTACACTTTCTGCCACACACCTTGTTTTGTAGCTTACTGCCACATCTTGTATTGTAACACTTACTGTCAAACCTTATATTGAAACACTTACTGTCACACCTTGTACTGTAACAATTTCTGCCAATACTTGTATTGTAACACATTCTGTCACACTTACTGCCACATCTTTTATTGTAATATTTACTGTTACACCTTTTATTGTACCATTTACTGCCACACCTTACATTGTAACAATGTCGCTCATTGTATTGTAAAACTTATTCCCACACCTTGTTTTGAAACACTTATTGCCACACCTAGTTTTGAAACACTTCCACAACTAGTATTGTAGCACTGTAACGCATTGTATTGAAATACGGCCACACCTTGTATTGAAATACTGTCACACCTTCTATTGTAACATTTATTGCATTGTAAATGTTACATTTACACCTTGAATTGAAATATTTACTGCCTCACTTTGTATTTTACTATCTCACCCCCAACCTTGTATTGTAACAATGCGCTACCATTATCGTAACTCTTCCTGTCACATCTTATATTGTAACACTGTCAGTCCTTGTGGGAAAATCTGACTCCGATAATTTGTAATTAAAATAAAATAATTCGATAGCTGTGAAGGACCACCACTTTTTGAGAAAAAGTGGAAAACAAAATGAGACAATGGATTAAACTGATACCAAGAACTAGTGTCTTATAGATCTTAGTGGAACTGTATTTCTTATGTAAAGGTAGTCAATTTAACCTGCACAAAAATGGGGGGTTCAAGTGCTGGGATACAATTAAGTTCTAGCACCTATAATCCGACGCTGGTTTATTCGTCAGAAAGAAATGTATATGCATAAATTTAAATCATAGTTCATATGTAAATCAAATAGATAATTGTTAGTAAATAATATGATTTCCTAAATGGCAGGTAAATAGTGATTTAAGAGGAAATCATTCATGTAACAAAATATTAGTGTATCTAATACTACACTACTAGAAATCAAGTCAGCTTAGCTGTAAATTCTAGAAAGGCGTAATTTGTTGTCACGATCCACCGACGACGTGTTGCCGCAAGCAAATTGTTGCACGTGCAGGTAGAGAAGCCTAATACCTCGCTTGTCGTGGACCCGGAGCTGGAAGGCAATTACAGTGTAGAATTCCACTAATTGGTAACTACAAGTACATCTTGAATTACGAAATGTCTTCCTACAGAATATAATTATTACTGCAGAAATCATGAGTAAATAACTATGCAATTTATATTCCAATAAAAGGCGGAATAAATTTGGAGATTGACCGTACTGGATTTTGTTGTTAATCCCACAGCCTAACGACAGCTAGTCTAAATATAAACATGTGCACAATATTATAGTTTAGAAAATTATTAGTTGCCGAGCCGAGTGTCCACTGATGTAGGAACGATTCTGTCATGTTCACAGAAAATGGTACCGTCCGTTTTCTATGTGCGGCGGCTGGACGCCACTAGAGAGAGAAGGTAAACAAAGCACAGGACGCCTGCCAAGCTTGGGAGCTCTAGTCATGTAATCGTTTATAAGTATTAAAGTCAGTAACCAGGAATGACTTTACATCAACCTTACTACCAAGACTATCTCAGCTATAAGCAGATACCACATTGGCGACGACGATGAACTGGGAACGCAGGTATTTTGTTCAACAAAACACAAGGGAGAAGCATGCTGCCTCACGCGCCTGGAGGAGGAAAGAGAAGCTGTGAGCACCATACCCCATGCTTATTTGTGCTGACTGTTGCTGTGTGCTGATCGTTGCTGTGTGCTGGCCGTTGCTGTGTGCTGGCCAATGCTGTGTGCTACCCCAAGTTGTGCTGACTCAAGCTGTGTACTGAGTAATCTGCGAGGCGACGCTGTGTACGAAACGACGCTTTGATGCCGTGTACAAAACCCGATGTTTTGGTTACGAAACGACGCTTCGTGCTACAAAATTCTTCACGCTGTGAACCAACTGCTGTGCCAACTGCTGCCTACTGCTGCCAACTGCTGTGCCAACTGCTGCCTACTGCTGTACCAACTGCTGACAACTGCTGTACCAACTGCTAACAACTGCTGTGTTGCTGTGAGTAGGAACAACACATGTACACAAGGGCTAGGTAAGAAATCAGTTGCTGCTGTGTTGTGCACTGTTGTAAACTTTTGCATTAAAATGCTTGTGTGCTTTGCAAAATTAAAGTAATTACAGTGAATTTTTAAATAACATATACAGTGCAGAAAGTGTTATATATTCTGAGGAACATTTTAAGTGATAAGTTTACATTTATTCAGTAAAAATGGCAAATATACCTCAGTTTCCTGCATTTGATCCTGACTGTGACCAGACAAACCTGTCACAGAGGTGGACCAAATGGCTTAAAAGGTTTGAAAATTTGTTGATAGTTTCTGACATCAAAAGTGCTGAAAGAAAGCGTGCCTTTCTACTTCATTATGCAGGTGATAGAGTTTGTGACATCTTTGATACACTGAAAGACACTGGTGGCGCCAAAGATTATGACACTGCCAAAGCCAAATTAACTGAGCATTTCAAACCAAGGCAAAATACTGCTATGGAAATTATGCATTTCAGGAGAGCAAGACAACTCTCTAATGAAACTGTTGATCAATACCATACACGTCTGCAGGGTTTAGCAACCCATTGTGAGTTTGCTGATGTTGACAAAGAAATCAAACAGCAAATAATTGAAACATGCACATCTACACGTCTTCGTCGAAGAGCTCTAGAACTTGTTGATGATGAAAGTTCTCTTACCAAGATACTGGATATTGCTCGTCGAATGGAAGATGCTGCACGTGATGCTCGTGTCATGGAGTGCAGTGCCAACAACGGTTCTGCCACTGTTACTAACAGTCATGAAGTATGTAAGGTTCAGGGAGTACACCATGATCGTAGAAGATATCATGCCAAACCTAACATTAAATTGAGCCGAGAACTACATCACAACTGGAGTCATGGAACAGGACTCAAGCAGTCACAACGACTTGCATCAGAGGTTGTCAATAATAAATGTTACAATTGTGGAGGAGACTACCCACACCAAGATAATGTTTGTCCTGCACAAGGTAAGAAGTGCTATGAGTGTAGAAAACTAGGTCATTTTGGTGCTATGTGTCGTTCCGCACTAAAGAAACCACAATCAATAAATAAAAGCACTGTACGAGGATCAGGCCAAAGGGGTCAAGGTGGCAAACACAATATTGCACCTCAAATCAAGAATGTTAATAATATACAAGACAACATTTCATTACAACCAGTCTCAGATGACAGTGAATGTGATTACATTTGTGGAGTACAATCAATCACAGAATGGAATGATCTTCCAAACAACCCAGAGACTATAGTATACATTGCTGGCATTTGTCTCAAAATTCTCATTGACACTGGATCAAACATTGACACCATTGCTGAGTGCCACTATGAAAAATTTAAAAAACAGTTCCCAAAGCTTGAAAACTACAATGGCAAAGCCATTGCCTATGCTTCAAAGGTAGCCTTGCCAGTGATTGGAACTTTCACTGCAGAGATTAAGTCAAAGAATGCAATGCTCATTACTACATTCCATGTTGTTAGGAATGCAAAGGAGTCTTTACTCAGTTACAAGACTTCAACCAAATTGGGGCTACTTCAGCTTTCTAACGCTGTAGCAGTGGAATCTGCAAACAATGTTGATGCTATTGTTGCTGAATTTTCTGATCAGTTTAAATCCATAGGTTGTTATACTGATAGCAAGGTACATCTGCATATCAACCCAGATGTAATTCCAGTTGCCCAACCACATCGCCGACAACCATTCCATACTCGTAAAAAAGTCGATGCCGAACTGGATAGGCTGATAGAACTAGATATCATTGAACCGGTAACAGGCCCAACACCATGGGTAAGCCCAACTGTCACTCCACCGAAGCCGAAGAATCCAGATGAGATACGCATTTGTGTAGACATGCGTGTTCCCAACAAGGCAATAATGCGTGAACGCCATCCTACACATACTGTAGATGAGAAGGGCTATCATCAGCTTGAACTTGATGATGAGAGTCGATTCATCACAACGTTTACGACACATCGAGGTCTGTATAGGTACAAGCGCCTGAGTTTTGGTATTAACAGTGCTGCTGAAGTATTCCAGCACATCATCAGCCAGGTATTGCAAGATATACCTAATGCTGACAACATGTCTGATGACATCATTGTTTATGGCCGTACCCAAGCTGAACACGACAAAGCTCTTCGTGCAACATTGCAACGCTTACGAGAAAAGAATTTGACGCTAAGCCGAGAAAAGTGTGAGTTCAATAAACATAAAATTGAATTCTTTGGACATGTACTTAGTGACAAAGGTCTATCTCCAGATCCTAAGAAAGTTGCAGATATCAAGAATGCTGCACCTCCTTCAACATCCACTGAAGTACATAGTTTTCTGGGAATGGCAAACTACTGTTCTCGCTTCATTCCAGATTTTGCTACCATTACGAAGCCTCTACGTGAGCTCCTGAAGAAAAATGCATCATGGTACTGGAGCGATATCGAGCAAAATGCATTTGATGCTGTGAAAGATGCATTAGTAGAGAATGCGACTGCTGCGTACTTTGATCCATCAATGGACACTGAGTTAACGGTGGATGCTAGTCCTGTTGGTTTAGGTGCTGTTTTAGCCCAACACAAACCTGGTCAACCAGATTCCAGAGTAGTAATTGCCTACGCCAGCCGTTCTCTCACAGATGTTGAGCAACGATACAGTCAGACAGAGAAGGAAGCTCTTGCTCTTGTATGGGGCTGTGAACACTTCAATGTGTATCTGCTTGGTGCACCCTTTACCACGATAGTCACTGACCACAAACCGTTGGAGACCATCTTCAATAATCCAAAGTCCAAACCACCAGCTCGCATTGAGAGATGGGCTCTTCGTCTGCAACCATACAACTTTACGGTGAAATACAAGCCGGGTGCAGGCAATCCCGCTGATTACATCAGTCGACATCCTGCCAACAGTTTCACCATCACCAAGCATCAGCAAGTTGCCGAGGAATATGTACACTCTGTAACCTGTGATGCAGTCCCTAAGGCTCTCACTCTTGATGAAATACGTACTGCAACCCTAGAGGACCCAACTCTGCAAGCAACAGTGGATGCATTGACTAAGAAAAAGTTTCCACGCATCCCACCCTCAGGAGTTGACCAAGATGCATTCAAAGCACTTGAACGCATCCAGACAGAATTAAGTGTTACGCAACAACGCGACACCGTGCTGCGAGGTACTCGTATCGTTATTCCAGCTGTTCTCCAGCAACGTGCTCTGAAGCTTGCACATCAAGGACACCAAGGTCTTGTAAGGACCAAACAGCTGCTACGAGAAAAGGTGTGGTTTCCTGGCATTGATCGTCAAGCTAAGGACATGCATGATGCCTGTGTCCCTTGCCAAGCTGCAGTGGATACTTCAAGACCAACACCTCTACAACCTTCACCACTACCTGCTGCACCATGGATGGAAGTATCGATGGATTTCTGTGGACCGCTACCAACTGGAGAGTACTTGATGGTAGTCATTGATGATCACTCACGTTATCCAGAAGTAGAAATCATCACTTCCACATCTGCAAAGGCCGTCATCCCGAAACTCGACAAGATCTTTTCAAACTTTGGCATTCCTGAAGTTGTCAAGACGGACAATGGACCGCCATTTAATGGACAAGACTTCGTCAACTTTGCTGAGCATATTGGATTCAAACACCGCCGTGTGATGCCACTACATCCTCAAGCAAATGGAGAAGTAGAGAGATTCATGCAACCTCTCATGAAAGCTGTACGCTGTGCTCATGCCGAAGGACGATCCTGGAAACAAGCTATGTATGCTTTTCTCAGGAACTACCGTGCAACACCGCATGGAACACTGGGCAAGTCGCCTGGCGAACTTTTATTTGGACGTCCTATGAGAATCGCACTACCTGTCATGCCAGCCAAAGTAACGGATAAACGTCTCGCTCAGAAGGATGCACTAGCCAAGGGCAAAATGAAAATTGCTCATGATCAACGTGCAAACGAACAATTCATAAAGGTTGGAGATACTGTTCTCGTTAAAAAGAAGAAAGAGGGAAAGTTAGATATGCCGTATGATACAAAACCATATAAAGTGATTAGTGTGAAAGGAACTATGGTAACAGCGAGTAATAGAGATCATAGTATAACACGTAATATGGCTTATTTCAAAGTGATTCCAACTAGTGTAGAAAATGATGAAGTGCAAAGTCGTGCAAAAGAAAAAGAAAAAATGAGTTATAACTCGATAAACAATTCATCGAGGGATGTTTTTGTATTTAAGGACTCTCGTCCAAAACGTCATGTTAAACGCCCTACACGATATGATGATTAATTGTGTTCCTATGTAATGCAAAGTATTTACTTGTTATGCTGAACTAAATTTAATATTGTTTGAATAATGCAGATCTCTCATTCAATATTTTGTAACTTTGTATTACAGTTTCTTTCATGTTTGTTTAACATTGCATATGTATTTTTAACATTGAAATCCTTTGTGGTAAAGATTGTTTAAATTCTTTGTGTGTTTAATTAATGTTAAATGTATGCAATATCTCTTGATATGTTAATAACTTACTTTGTGTCAATAACTTTGCTTTGTGCTACAAGCATGGTAGACATCCTGTATTCATTCTTTTTAAAGAAAAGGAGGGATGTCATGTTCACAGAAAATGGTACCATCCGTTTTCTATGTGCGGCGGCTGGACGCCACTAGAGAGAGAAGTTAAACAAAGCACAGGACGCCTGCCAAGCTTGGGAGCGAGTTGCGTGGTGACCACCGGCCGGGTCGGACACTCCTGAGGTCTCTCCGCACTGGCTAGTTTTTACGTTGGGTGATTGCTGGTTTGCCCTGCTGGTGGTGGTTTGCCACTGACAGGGTGACGTGTGACTTAGCCATGGGGTCTTCTCGCCCCCCAGTGAAGAGGACGTTGTCGGCTGGTCTGGCATTTACGGTGCCGGTGGGCCATCCATTGGTTGGTGTCGCCCTGATGGACGTGCTTCATGTGCAGCTGTCGGACCTGGTGGGCATCCAGCTGCTTCAGGGCAACCGTGCTGTGGTCAAGTTCCGCCTCCAGGCTGCCTTTCAGGCGTTTCTCGAGCAGTGTGAGGGGCGTGTTTACCCTCTCCCTGATACTGCTGGCTCCGTTAAGGTAGTGAATCTTAGTGTCACCTTGACGTCTGTGGCGGTGCATGGTGCCCCCTTCGAATTTCAGGACGACTTTTTTAACCTGTTTCGAACGGTTTGGGACAGTGTTAAGTGTTCGTTGGAACAAGGTCGTTACCGGGCACTGTGTTGGTATGCTTGACGGCTCCCGCACCCTGACAATGTCGCTGAAGTGTAGTGTACCGTCGTCGATGTCCGTGTTGGGGTACACGCTCCGCTGCCAGTATCGGGGTCAACCGCGCACCTGTTATCGGTGTGGTCACGAGGGTCATCTGGCTGCAGCGTGCGACGTGGGAGCAACTGGTCGGGTGCATGTTTTTCGTGCGGAGGATTTTCCGCCCCTGGACGGTTCTGAGGATGGAGTGGGTGCTGTGCCTGAGGCGCCTGCTTGCCTGTCTGCTGCTCCCCCTGTTGAGGCGAGTTCTACGGCCTGTGCGGCCCATCTGGTGCCTGCTGTGGCCCCTGGGGCTGTTGAGCCGGTGTGTGTGGGTGTCAGGCCGTCGCCTGAGCTGCGTGTTGTGCAGGATGTCCCGGTGGAGGTCCATGTCCCGCCCCCACCTGTGGATGTGATACCGGCTCCCGGGGACGCGGGTTCTGCTGTGTTGGAGGGGGTGCTTCAGCAAGGTGAGGTGCCTGCCGTGTCTGTGTGTGTTGACGACTGTAGTTCTGCTCTTTCCATCCCTGTGCAGAAGCGTGCGCGTCGGTGTTCTGAGGCTGTGTCCCAGGATGATGTGGACAGTGTGGGTGATGTGGCCTCTGTGGACTCTTCGGACGGTGCTGGTGGGCCTGTGTGGATGTGAAGATGGTGGCCGTGCCTGCGGAGCGGCCTGCTGGGAGTGGTGTGGTGCGACCTGTCTCAAAGCGTTCACGGCGGGCTCGGAGTGTGTCTCCCCCTCGTGGTGTGCCTTGGGAGGAGGTGGGGGAGTATGATGATCTGGGGCCCCCCACCGAGGATGTTGGTGCTGTGAGGGCCTCCGAAGTTGCTACCTGTGCCTCTCCTCCTGCGTCTCCTGCTGTTGGATCTCCGCAGTAGGGGGTTGTCCCTGATGATCGGGACCTCGTCGTGATGTTGCGGAAAGATGTGCGCCGGGGGGCCTCGGGTCCTGTGCCCGGTGGTGGGGTCGGTGACGCACCTGCATCCCCTGCTGTATCCCCTCCTTCCTTGCTCCGGTCTGGGGATTGCCTGGTTCCGTCTGCTGGAGTCGTGCCCTGTGAGGGTCCGGAGTTGGGCCCTTATCGAGATGCCCGGGTGCTTCCGATCCGTGGTGCTCGTCCACTCTCTGGGTGTCGCGGGTGAAGGAGTTTGTGTATCGAGTGCCGGATAGGATGTCTCAGCCGAGGCCACTGCCTGGTGGCCGGCTGCCCGATGACGAGTGGGTGTTTTGGGAAGCGTACTGCTTGCGCTTTCCGATATACAAGTTTCCGGAGAAGTATTAGTTCCCGTCTTGCGCACACTGCTGCGTGGGTCAGCTGCCACCGTGACCACGACGCCCCGCACCCCGGTGCGGGGTGTCTCCCTCTGACATTCGACTCTGTTTTCGCCGCCTCTCCTCTCTCTACGGCCCATCACGTCTACCGCTTTTGACTTTCTTCTCATCCTAACCGTCAACGCATCTCCTTACGTCTGTCCTGGTGCAGTCATCGGGAGGGTTACCCCTTCATGCAAACTGCACCTATTCTCAAGAAGAAGAAGAAGCTTGGGAGCTCTAGTCATGTAATCGTTTATAAGTATTAAAGTCAGTAACCAGGAATGACTTTACATCAACCTTACTACCAAGACTATCTCAGCTATAAGCAGATACCACAGATTCCAGGTCCCTCGTCCTCAGCTGCCGTGATAAGACGTTACTTGTGGGTTGGAGTAATTATTAGTTCCTAGGACACTGCCGTGATGTGCCAAGTGACGTGGCACCGCTCTGCTAGTCGTGGGAGTGAAATACAAACTGTTAGCAAGATAAAAACGTAGATCTCTGTTGCTCGTTGCTAATGGCATCTGAGTTGCGTGGTGGATGGCTACGTTCTCGCGTCTTCTTCCTCTTCCCGATTGCGCAGGCGCTGCTCTCGATAGACATCTCGAGCGTAAATGGATTAATATATATCGGAATTAACTAAGGAAAGAAGAGATGATTACTATCTTGAGATGATTTCGGGTCTTTTTAGTGTCCCCGCGGCCCGGTCCTCGACCAGGCCTCCACCCCCAGGAAGCAGCCCATGACAGCTGACTAACACCCAGGTATCTATTTTACTGCTAGGTAACAGGGGCATAGGGTGAAAGAAACTCTGCCCATTGTTTCTCGCCGGCGCCTGGGATCGAACCCAGGACCACAGGATCACAAGTCCAGCGTGCTGTCCGCTCGGCGAGTATTGATGTCACATAGAATTCCTCTGTGTTAAAATGTAACTTCGCATAACATAAATTGGTATATTAAAGTCACGCAGCTAATCGAGGAAATTAAAGTGAAATAAAAGAATTTCCTCTGGAATGTTTAATATCAACTAAATAAAGAGATCCAGTAAGCAGTAGTATGCTGGGAAATTAAACTTATTAGTAAGTAACTATTGTTAGTAACAGAAATGATAAACTGGACTCGAAATAATAAACTGATAAACTGTTATAAATCCAACAAAATGTGGAAAGAATTCATGTTTCTGCCTGTCGTTCCTCACGTCGTCACTCAGACTGGAAAGAATCTGGCAATATGTTTAATATAAATCATGATGATGATTAAATCTACAAGTTAGTGATTTTAGAAACTACTTGTGGTTAATACAAAGGTTGTATAAAAATACAAAGGATGTATGAAACTGTTGATTATTTCCAACAGTCCTTGTATTGTAATATTGCAATACCTTGTATTGTAAAACTTACTGCCACACCTTGTATTGTAAAATTTACTTCCACACCTTGTATTGTAACACCTCGTCACCTTGCATTGAAACACTTACTGCCACACCTGGTATTGTGATACAGCTAAACCTTTTATTGCCACACTACCACACGTTTGTTGTAACGCTTTAAGCCGCACCTTGTATTGAAACGTTTACTGTGACACTTTACATTGTAACGCTATCACAACTTTTGTGCTGTAACACTTATTGTCACATCTTGTATTGTAACACTGGCTGCTACACCTTGTGTTGTAACACTGGCTGCTGACCCTTGTACTGTAACACTTGATGCTACACCTTGTGCTGTAACACTGGCTGCTGCACCTTGTACTGTAACACTTGCTGCCACACCTTGTGTTGTAACTCTGGCTGCTGCACCTTGTACTGTAACACTTGCTGCTACACCTTGTATTGTAACTCTGGCTGCTGCACCTTGTACTGTAACCCTGGCTGCTACACCTTGTGTTGTAACACTGGCTGCTGCACCTTGTACTGTAACACTTGCTGCTACACCTTGTCTTGTAACTCTGGCTGCTGACCCTTGTACTGTAACACTTGCTGCTACACCTTGTGTTGTAACACTGGCTGCTGACCCTTGTACTGTAACACTTGCTGCTACACCTTGTGTTGTAACTCTGGCTGCTGACCCTTGTACTGTAACACTTGCTGCTACACCTTGTGTTGTAACTCTGGCTGCTGACCCTTGTACTGTAACACTTGATGCTACGCCTTGTGTTGTAACACTGGCTGCTGACCCTTGTACTGTAACACTTGCTGCTACACCTTGTCTTGTAACTCTGGCTGCTGACCCTTGTACTGTAACACTTGCTGTTACACCTTGTGTTGTAACACTGGCTGCTGACCCTTGTACTGTAACACTTGCTGCTACACCTTGTGTTGTAACACTGGCTGCTGACCCTTGTACTGTAACACTTGCTGTTACACCTTGTGTTGTAACACTGGCTGCTGACCCTTGTACTGTAACACTTGCTGCTACACCTTGTGTTGTAACACTGGCTGCTGCACCTTGTACTGTAACACTTGCTGCTACACCTTGTGTTGTAACTCTGGCTGCTGACCTTTGTACTGTAACACTTGCTGTTACACCTTGTGTTGTAACACTGGCTGCTGACTCTTGTACTGTAACACTTGCTGCTACACCATGTGTTGTAACACTGGCTGCTGCACCTTGTACTGTAACACTTTATGCTACACCTTGTCTTGTAACACTGTCACACCTTGTGTTGTGACACTGCCATACCTTGTATTGTAATTTACTGTTGCACCTTTTATTGTAACAATTATTACCGCACATTGTATTGTTACGCTTACTGCCACACCTTGTATTGTAACACTATCACTCCTTGTATTGGAACACTTACTGACACAGCTTATATTGTAACACTTTCTGCCACACCTTGCATTGTAACAAAGTCACACTTTAAAATGTAACACTGCCTTACCTTGTATTGTAATACTTTCTGTCACACCTTGAATTGAAACTTATTACCTCACCTTGTATTGTAACACTTACTGCAAAACCGTGTATTGTAACACTATCTGCCACAGTTTGTAAAATACACCCCCACATCTTGTACTGGAACAGTTACTGCAATTTTTTTATTGTAACACTTACTGCCACGCTTTTGTTGTAACACTGACTCCACACCATGTTTTGTAAATCTAACTGCCACACCTTTCATTATAATACTTTCTGTTACACCTTGTATTGTAACTCTTACTTCTGCACGTTATATTGTTACACTTACTGCCACACCTTGTTTTGTAACTTATTGCAATACTTTGTTTTCTAACTTACTACCAACTCTTGTATTGCAAACATTTCCTGTCAAACCTTATATTGTAACACTCTCCCAATTTCTATTGTAACACTTTCGTCGCACCTTGTATTGTAAAACTTACTGTCACACTTTGTATTGTCTCACTGCCTCACGTTGTAGCACTGCCAGATCTTGTGTTGTATCACTTACCGTCACATCTTGTATTGTAAGAATGTCACTCATTGTATTGTACCACTAACTGTCATATTTTATTGTAATACTGCCACTCCTTATTTTGTAGCACTGCCACACCTTGTTTTGTAGCACTGCCACGCCTTGTTTTGTAGCACTGCCACACCTTGTATTATAACACTACAACACCTTGCATTATAACACTACAACACCTTTTATTTTAACACCAACTGTAGTACATTTTATTGAATCACTTCCACACCTAGTATTGTAACACGTACTGCTACAACTTGCATTGTAAAACTACCACACCTTGTTTTGCAAAACTGCCACACCTTGTATTGTAACACTTTCTGCCACAGCTTGTATTGTAATACTGCCACACCTTGTATTGTAATACTGCCACACCTTGTATTGTAACACTTTCTGCCACAACTTGTAATACTTACTGCCACACCTTGTATTGTAATACTGCCACACCATATACTGTAATACTTTCTGCCAAACCTATATTGTAACACATGCTGCCACAATCTATATTGTAACACTGCCACACCATGTATTGTAATACTTACTGACACACCTTGTATTGTAACACTTTCTGCCACAACTTGTAATACTTACTGCCACACCTTGTATTGTAATACTGCCATACCTTGTATTGTAATACTGCCACACCTTATACTGTAGCACTTTCTGCCAAACCTATATTGTAACACATGCTGCCATAACTTATATTGTAACACTGCCACACCATGTGTTGTAATACTTACTGACACACCTTGTTCCAAGGGTTGTCATAGCCGGGGAGGGGCGTTTAGGGTTGTGGAGATAAACTCCCACAGCCTGCAAAGTGCACCTGATTGTGTAAGTCTCAAATAGTTTCTGACAACCAAGACCAGCTCCTGTCCTGCTCGTGTGGCCTAGCCTCTCGGCCCTACGGAACTGCTCCCACTAACAGGAGAAGGGGCGAAGGCGGGCCTCTGGCGGGCAAACCAGTTGCTTCGGGCAAATGGAACTCGTCAGACTGGAATGGTAGCTCATCTAGGGGAAGGAAAACCCCGAATTCAAATCTCCGCTGTCTTGCGGCTAAACCCACCCATGGGAAATGCTTCGAGAGTCAACCCCTAGGAAAAATTTGGAATCGGAGTACCTAAGGCGGTTTGCAGCGGCTTACAGCTACATTCCGGCAACTCCTGCGACGCTACTGGTGCAAAGCGTAGCAGCGCCTGCCTTTCCCTTGAATTGCATCGGGGGGCGTGGAGAGGGTGGATCTGCTGCATGGGCAACAGCCGGTTCTCCATAACTACCTCCCAGGTCTGTGCCCTGGAGAGGACACTCCAGCGTCACCTTGACGATGGCTCAACATGGGAAGCGACAGTTCCCAGTGATAAGCCTACCACTCAATTGGCATAGAGTGAGGCGCCAGGGGTTGCCTGGCGTCAGTTGTCAGAGGGAGAAATCAGCTGATTTCATAGGACAGCTACCGCCCGCCTCAACCTGGGCAGCCCCCAGCTAATAAGGTGCTGTCCCACACCAGTCCTCCTGCTCCACTGGGTGCGTGGGGCTTAGGCCACAATTCAACAAGCGGATCGTCAACCATGCAACAGGCAAAAAAAAAAAAAAAACACAGAGCCACCCAGCTCTCAAACTGGGCACGTGGAATGAAAGGACCATGACACCGGGTCTCTCTGAAGATCTACTGGAAGTGAACGACGCCCGCAAGTCAGCTGTGATCAACAATGAACTCCACAGGCTCCAGATGGACGTACTCGCCCCGCAGGAGACACGTCTGCCCACGACCGGCATCATACGGGAGAAGGACTTTACCTTCTTCTGGCAGGGCAAACCACAAGAAGAGGTAAGGGAGTATGGCGCTGGCTTCGCAGTCAGGAATAGGTTGCTGGGGTCCATAGTACCGCTCACGGAGGGGTCTGCAAGTATCATCAAACTTCAGCTTCATACGGCAGCAGGAATTGTTAGCATCATCAATGCCTTCATATCAACACTGACCTCCTCTACCGAAGCGAAGGACGAATTCTATGATGACCTCGGCCTAACCCTTAGAGACCTACCTCAACAAGTGCCAGTCTTCCTCCTGGGAGACTTTAATGTAAAGGTTGGTTATGATCACAGCTCTTGGCCCTGATGCCTGGGCCAGTTTGGATTTGGGAAGATGAATGAGAGTGGGCGACGCCTCCTGGAGTACTGCTGTCATTATGATCTCTGCGTCATCAATTCCTTCTTGGACACCAAGCCCGATTACATGGTTCCCTGGAGACACCCCAGTTCTAAGCATTGGCACCAATTCGACCGGATGCTTACGGGGCGTAGTAGTAGGCATCCATCAATCTCAGGAGACTATGGAGTTGCGCTCTGGTTGTCGGTCTAGAGTGGCCTCACCAGGGCGCAAAGCCAGGGTAGATTGATTCGGAGGAGAAGCTGTTACCCAGGCAGCAGGTCCCCCCTCTCCACGGCGCTGAAAGTCTCCAATGGAAAGGCATACGCCAATACGATTGGTTCCTGCGACGGCGCTGGAACCAATCGTATTGGCGTATGCTTTTCCATTGGAGACTTTCAGCGCCGTCGCAGGAACTGTGAGTTCCGGAGTTGACCTTGAAGGTGGTGAAGAAGGGCACAGGGACCTCCATCCCCGGAGACCGCCGTGGTCGGGGCCGGAGAGGAACCACCCCATCAAGGGTATGAACGACCCCAGCCCCCTGAAGCAGAGCCTGGGCAGCAAGACCCTTGGGAGATGGACGTCCCGGTCCCGCACCTACGGGTTCCAGACAAAGATCGTCACAGCCCCTTCTCAGCCGTAACACTGCCACACCTTGTATTGTAAAACTGCCGCACATTGCTTTCTAACACATTCAGCTTTACATTGTGTTATAAAACTGACACACCTTGTAATTTAATATTGCCACTCCTTGTACTGTAACAATGGCTTGTTATAAGGCATTGAATTGTAATACTTATTGGTCATTTTATATTGGTACACCTCCACATCTTTGTATTGTAACACTTACTGCTACACCTTCTATTGTAACACTTACTGCCACTCATTGTATTATAATATTACAACATCTTTTATTGAAATACGGCCACACCATGTTTATAAATACTGCCACACATTCTATTTTCACACTCTACTGTAACACCTTATATTGTAACACAATATAAGGTGTTATTGTGTTACAATATACCGGGGTTGACCTCGAAGGTGGTGAAGAAGGGCACAAGGACCTCCAATGCCGGAGACCGCCGTGGTCGGGGCCGGAGAAGAACCACCCCATAATTATTATGATAATTATCATAATAATAATTGTAAATATTTAGTAATTATCACTCTTCCTTCTACTTGGCCTTGAAGGAGGCCGGCCTCGGGTGAAAAGGGGCTGTGACGATCCTTGTCTGGAACCCGTAGGTGTGGGACTGGGACGTCCACCTCCCGAGGGTCGTGCGGCCCAGACTCTGCTTCAGGGAGCTGGGGTAATCGTATTCAGCAATCTGAGAACCGTCAAACTGACCCGCAGCTTTCAGGTCGCTGATTGTAACATCGACCATTCCCTCGGAATTTGCTAAGTTCCAACCCCGGAAAAATCCACCGAGCAAAAAAGGAGGGAAGACCACACATTAACGTAAATGGGACCCATGACCTTCATAAGGTGGGTGAGTTCACTGCTGCGCTGGTAAATGCCCTTCTTGGACCACCCTGCGACAGCGCAAGTGAGAGGTGGTCACTCCTCGGGGGGCTCTATTTTCAAAACTGCCATGTCCACCTTCTGTAAGAGGCAGAACAAGTCAGCAGACTGGTTCGAGGCCAGTGGAGAGGAACTATTACCCCTCGTAGAGGAAAAGAGACGAGCTCTTTCAACCTACAAGAACCTGCCCTCAGAAACAAACCTACAGGCCCTCTGCACTACCTGCAGCAGAGTTCAACAAACTGCAAGGCGCTGTGCTAACGATTACTGGCTCCGACTTTGTTCCAGCATGTAGACCGCGGCCACTGTCGGCAACATAAGAGGCAAAACAGGACAGCTCCTCTGAAATCAGCCACTGGAGAGATCATTAATGACCGTGATCAACAGATGAATCGCTGGGTGGAACGTTACTCCGAACTCTACTCCAGAGAGAGAACTTGGTCAACATAGAGACTTTGGATTAAATCGAGTGTCTGCCCATCATGGAAGAACTAGATCTTGAACCGACTGTGGAAGAAGTTGAGAAAGCACTGGATTCACTTTCCTCAGGGAAACGACGGGATTCCGCCTGAAGATCTCAAGTGCCCTCGAGGAACACTTAAAACTGAGCTTCATGAACTTCTGTGCCAGTGCTGGAGGGAGGGGCTCGGTGCCACAGGGCATGAGTGATGCGAACATCATCAACTCTACAAAAATAAAGGTGACAGAAGCGATATCAACAACTATCTCGGCATCTCCCTCCTCAGCGTCGTTGGCAAACTCTTTGCCAGGGTCGTCTTGGTCAGGCTTCAGATTCTTGATGAAAGAGTGTACCCTGAGTCACAGTGCGGTTTCCGAGCAGAGAGGTCGACCACTGACATGGTGTTCTCCCTGATATAGATTAAAAAAAAGTGTAGGGAGCAGAGAAAAGCCCTGTACATCGCCTTCATTGACCTTACAAAGGCCTTCGTCCTCGTGAGTGAGGACAGACTCTTGAAGATCTTGGCTAAAATTGGCTGCCCTCCCACCCTACTCAGCATGATATAATCGTTCCACAAGGACATGAAGGGCACAGTTGTGTACAATGGTTCAACCTCTGAACCATTCAACATCAACAGTGGTGTTAAACATTGTGCGTTCTTGCTCCAACCCTGTTCGGCATCTTCTTCACGATCCTCATCAAGCATGCCTTTGGAACAACCACAGAGGGCATCGATCTCTGTACAAGATCTGATGGAAAGCTCTATAATCTATCCAGACTCCGAGCAAAGACGAAAGTACAGATGCGAATCCTCAAGGAGTTCTTCTTTGCCGAAGACGCAGCGATCACCATACACACACACAGAAGAAGGCCAACAACGCTAATAAACCGCTTTGCCGCACCCTGTTCAGCATTCAGCCTGACAATCAGCCTGAAGAAGACACAGGTAATGGGACAAGACGTCAATGAGCTACCCTGTACAAACATCGGAGACTATGTGCTGGAGGCAGTTCACGAGTTTGTGTACCTAAGCTCCAGAATCTCAGACACTATTTCCCTGGACACTGAGCTTAACAGGCGTATCGGGATGGCCGCAACAACACTGACCAGGCTCATAAAGCACTTTTGGGAAAATGTCAAACTGAGAGTGCACACTATGGCACAAATCTACATGGCATGTGTGGTGAGAACACTTCTCTATGGCTTGGAATCCTGGACCCTGCGCTGTCGCCAGGAGAGACGGCTCAATACCTTCCACATGCGGAACCTGAGACGCATCCTTGACATCACGTGGAGAAACCACGTCACCAACAACACAGTATTCGAGAGAACAGGAATCCCTTCAATTTTCACTCTCCTGTAGCAGAGACACATGCGATGGCTGAGACTTGTCACACGCATGGAAGTAGGACACATACCAAAGGACCTCTTATATGAAGAACTGACATCAGAACAAAGGCCCACCGGAAGACCCCAGCTGCGTTTCAAAGATGCCAGCAAACGCGACCTCAAATAGATGAACATCGACATCAGCACTTGGGAGGAAGCAGCTGCGGACAGATCTGTCTGGAGATGTAAAGTGCAGAAGAGACTCCAGCAACTCAAGGATGAACTGAAGGGGCAGGCGGAGGATAATAGACTTCAGAGAAGGTCTCGATCACTGTCAGACGCACCTACTTCGGCGTCTATCTGCACTCGCTGCGGTCGGGACTGTCATTCTCAGGTTGGACTGCACAGCCACAGCCGACGTTGCATCCAACTAGAAACCCAGAGCATAGCTCCATAACCCCACGGGATTGACGGATGCCTACTACTACTGCCACACCTTGAATTGTAACACTGTTATTCCAATTATTGTAATACATACTGCCACACGTTGTCGCTTATGATAATATGTTTTGTTTATATAACCAATTGATCCACAGCATTTATATAATAAACATCATAATTCCAGAGCCCGGCTCTGTGGTGCAGCGGTCAGCACGTCCGCCTTTAAAGTGGCAGACTCGGGTTCAACTCCTGGCTCAACTTTTCAACTTTCATCTCAGGTTCAACTTTTTCTCTCCAGTTAAATTTATCCCTGATAAATTTACAAATTAATGTTTTACGTTATCTTCAATAAAGTATTGGTAAATGTGAATATTTATATTTAACTAATTATAGAATATAATTAGTTAAATAAATTATAATTATATATTATAATTAATTATATAATTAATTAGGCCTACAGTGTCATGATCGTTTGTTATTTATTTATTTCACTTTTAAATAACTAACATTGAAGAATTTGATTTGTAAAACAAAAAATAATAAGAAGAATTGTAAAACTGATGATGGTACGTTACGTTGAGACCAAATACAGTATGTGGGACGTTACGTTGATGCCAAATACATTATGTGCGACGTTACTTTGTTAGTCCAAACACATTAGGTGGGTCAGTCCCATGGGTTACAAATACAGGAGATTTAGCATTTTGTTGGTTGTTCAATTAATGTATGTGGGACGTTATATTATTTATTCATATACAGTATGTGGAATGTTACAGTGTTAGTCTAAATACAGTAATTTTGTAACTACATTGGTTGTTCAAATACAGTAGGTTGTATGTTTTGTAAGCTATTCAAATACAGCAAGTAGAACGTTACTTTGGTAGTGCAAATAAAGTACCACCGCAACACCTTGCATAGTAACACTGCCACACCTTGTATTGTAACCCTTACTGCCACTCCGTGTATTGTGACGTTTAGTGCGGCACCTTCTATTGTAACACTTCCACACCTTGTAATGTAGCTCTTACTGCCACACCTTGTATTGTAACACTTACTGCCACACCTTGTATTGTAATACCACCACACCTTGTACTGTAACACTGGCCTATCTTGCAATGTGACACTTACTGCACGCGTTGTATTGTAACACTTCTACACCTTGTAATGTAAAAATTACTGCTACACCAGGTTATGTGACACTGCCAAGTGTTGCAATACTTGCTTCCAAACATTGCGTGGTAACTCTTGCTGCAACACTTCGTATTGTAAGACTGACACACCTTGTATTGTAACACTACCCACCATGTGTTGAAACACTACACACCTTTAAGTGGAGCCGGTGGCTGAGCGGACAGTACACTGTACGCGTGATCCTGTGGTCCTGAGTTCGATACCGGGCGCCGGCGAGAATCAATGGGCAGAGTATTTTTCACCCTGATGCCCTGTTACCTAGCAGTAAATAGGTACCTGGGAGTTAGTCAGCAGTCACGGGCTGCTTCCTGGCGGTGAAGGCCTGGTGGAGGACCGGGCCGCGGGGAGACTAAGCCCCGAAATCATCTCAAGATAACCTTGTATTGTAACACTTACTTACTTGTTGACTGACGGAGAGGGGGGACCTGCTGCAAAGGTGACAGCTTCTCCCCCGTATCAACCTACCCTGGCTTGGCACTCTGGAGAGGCCACTCCAAACCGACAACCAGAGCGCAACTTATAGTCTCATGAGACAGAGGGATGCCTTCTAATACTACTGCCACACCTTTTATTGTACCATCTACTGCCACACCTTGTATTGTAACGCTTACTGTCACACTTGTATTGTAATACTGCCACACCTTGAACTGTAACACCGCCACACCTTGCAATGTAACTTTACCCACACCTTGTATTGTAACACTTACTGTCACCCTTGTATTGTAATACTGCACACCTTGAACTGTAACACCGCCCCACCTTGCAATGTACATACTGCCACACCTTGTATTGTAACCTTACTGTCACACCTTGTATTGTAATACTGCCACACCTTGAACTGTAACACCGCCCACCTTGCAATGTAACATTTACTGCCACACCTTGTATTGTAACACTGTAACACATGAGTCACAATAACGTGGCTGAATAAATGTTGACCAAATCAACACACCAGAAGATAAAGAGACGACGACGTTTCGCTCCGTCATGGACCATTATCAAGTCGATTGTGATGAGACAAGGTTGTTGGTATTGTTGTTTTTTATTTAGCTGCTCAGAACAAATGTTCATTTAGCACGGGCTATGGTGAGCCCGTAATTGAGTTCGGTTATTCGCGATAAGCTTGTTACTGTGATATATGAGTCAAAATTTAAAATGAGGGGTTTCCTACTTTTCCCGTTTCTCTCTCGTTTCTGTTTTAGTGCACTGGTTTTAGTCTTGTTTAATAACATTATCTCGGTGGTGGATGTAGATGCAGAATGTTCACTAGTGTGTCCCATTCTTCAACTGCTTTTCTAATCATTGTAGTCGCTGTGGAATTTGCAGTTAATGCAGCTGCTCTCGTTGGATTAATGTTGAGTTTGAAGCCTATTTATGCCTATCGATGCCTATACTTAAACTATTGGATTTATTACCTCCCAGCAGCACTTGCAAACAAGTCTGAGTTTGTGTATGGCTGAGACAAGGAATGCACGGGGCATTTAGTAAGGCAAAGAGAGGTGAGGAGGAGGAAATCTTAGAGGAAGGTAAGAGCAAGGCAAAAGGTACGGATAGGATAGGTGTATGGGGGGGGGGGTAACAATAGGTGTAAGAATGGGAACGTAATTAAAAGAGGAGAAAGAAATAGAAAAAAGATTGGTAGGCTTATGTTAGGCCGTTTGTTAGAAAGTTTAGATCATTGAGTATGTACTGTGAAAGGGAAGAGTGAACGGCAACAAAGCTAGGACAAAGTTTCATGTTGGGTAGTTGTGCATCAGAGCCGATTAGACAAGACGGCGTCTGTGAAAAGTAGAGTTAGGAAAGAGCAATCAATATCATGACAAGAATCCCTAACATGACTTAAGATTGCATTGTTTGTGTCTGCAGACATAAAACGTCTTTTGAGTTCCTTAAGTCTGTCATGAAGTGTACGGCCAGTTTCCCCAAAGTTTTGGAGTGGACAAGACGAACAGGAAATAGAGTAGACACCGGCAGCATTAGAATCAGGAGAAGTGTGAACCAGATTGGATCGAAGAGTGTTATTTTGTCGAAAGGCGAGCTTTATGTCAAGAAAACGAAGAGTATTAGTAGGAGTTTTAAGTTCAGATATGAAGGGATGGCAGAGCACAGTGCTAATAGTGTTGGAAGCAGGTTAAGGTTGAAAAAAAATTCGTTTATTTTGAGAAAAGGCGCACATGATAAAATGTGAGGGGTAACCAAGGCGAGAGAAAGATTCGTAAATAAATGAAATTTCAGAATCAAGAAACTGAGGGTCACTGATGCATAGATCGCAAAGGAGAGAAAAAAGAGACGAGGACACTTTTCTTAACAGAAGGAGGATGGTAGGAAAAGAAGTGAATGTACATACCACTATGCATGGGTTTGCGGTAGACAGAGAAAGAGAACCCGGACACAGAACTGTGAACGTGAGCGGCAAATAAACGAAGGAGGGAATTAGATTACCATTCTTCTTTGAAATGGATGAATGGAGCTAGATTGTTAAGAGAGGAGAGGAAAAGCTGGAAAAGACTAAGTTCATTATGCCATAAAGCAAAAATCTCATCAACATAGTGAAGCCAGAGAGAGGGACGAGTATCAATAGTGGGAAGAAGAACGGTTTCGAAATATTCTATATAGAGATTGGCAAGAACAGGGGACAGAGGGAAACCCATAGCGACACCGAAAGTTTGAGAGAAGTGGTTACCGTTGCAAGAGAAGGAGTCAAAGTCAACACAGTCTGATGAGTTGAAGGGAAACGTGAATAGGGAGCGGGAGATGAAGAAGGCCCTGAGAACACTGCCATGATAAGTAGTTGTCCTATTAAAAAACAAATTAATAAATATTGTAAAACTGATGTTAATACGTTACGTTGGTAGTCCAAATACAGTAAATGGGACGCTACAATTGTACTACATATATTGAAAGTGGAACGTTCCGATGGCGGTCTAAATACAGTAAGTTGGCTGTTACATTGGTAGTCCAAATACAGTGAGACTTTACGTTTGTAGTGCAAATACAGTAACACCACCACACCGTCTATTGTAACACTGCAACACATTGTATTGAAACACTTACTGTGAGACATTGTTTTCTAAAACTTACTGACACACCTTGAATTGCAACACATTCTGCCATACCTAGTGTTGTAACACATGCTTCTACAACTTGTATTCTAACACTGCGATCCCTTGTAATATGTTACTTACAGCAATACCTTGTAGTATTGTAATACTACGACATCGTGATTTGTAACACTGCCGCACATTGTATTGAACGATTTACGGCCACACCTGATATTTCAACACTTTCTGCAACACCATGAATTGTAACACTTATTGTCACATTTGTATTGTAACCTGCCACACCTTGTATTGTAATACTTACTGCCATACTTTGTATTGTAACACTGCCACACCTTGTATTGTAACAACAAAAACCTATACTGTGACACCTACTGCTACGCCTTGTATTGTAACAATGCTACACATTGTATTGTAAGACTTACTGCCACACCTTGTATTGTAACACCATCACACCTTGCATTACAACACATACTCCCACGCCTTGTATTGTAATATTGCCAAACTTTGCATTGTAACACTTACTGCCATACCCTGTAATGCTTTTCTTACTGTCACATTGTTTTGTAACACTTACTGCAAACCTTGTACTGCAAAACTTACTGCCACACTTTATATTACAAAACGTACTGCGACACCTTGTATTGCAACACCGCCACACCTTGAATTATAATACTTACTGCCACACATTGTATTGTAACACTACCACGCCTTGTATTGTAATTCTGCCACACCTTGAATTGAAATACTTACCGCCTCACCTTGTATTGTAATCCACCCACACCTTGTATTGTAATACTTACCGTCACACATTGCAACATACGATCATTTATTGTTTATATATAACCATTTTATCCGCAAAATTTATATAATAAACATAATAATTCCAGAGCCCGGCTCTGTGGTGCAGCGGTCAGCACGGCCGCCTCTAAAGTGGCAGACTCAGGTTCACTCCTGGCGGAGCTTTTTTCTCTCCAGCTAAAGTTACCCAGATCAATTTACTGATTACTATTTTACATTATCTTCAGTAAAGTATTTGTGAAATATGTAAACAAATATTTAGCTAATTATATCGTNTTTAAAAACTATACAAAATTATCTACATGCAAACTCTTATGGAAAAACAGCCTTTAACCTTTCGTTTTATATATCCTCCCTATGAAATCTACTTTTTAAACTATGCTTCATGAAATATTATAGTCATTAAAATTCTAAACACAAATTTTTGTGAATTACATTTGCACTCCAGATCAAAAATTACATTTCTCAGGGTAAGGAGTACCATATTGTGAATTTTCCCATTCAATTTTGAGTATGATGCCACCTCCTTTCTGCCTCACACTCGATTCTTTGTTAGAGTGTTGAATGATGATGTTCCAGTGCTTCAGTTCATCATTCCTATAGAGGAGTACAATAACCCAGTATGCCACAGGTTACATTAGTCTTGCCATCCTGCTGTAAAATTGTAGTGGACCTAGCACCGTGCAGATATGGTGCAAAGTGTTGTAAGCTCAGGACGATGGAGAGTAGTTCCTTCTCTATAGTACTGTAGTTCTTCTGGTGAGGCTTCAACTTGCAACTGTAGTAGCTGACAGGTAGAACCTCCTCGCCTCGCTGCTGCATTAAGACACTTCCGATGCCGGTACCACTGGCGTCGACATGGAGGATGAAAGGCTTCTTGATATCTGGTGAGGCGAGAATGGGATTAGAACAGAGGAGGAATTTGAGTTGTTCGAATGCAACGGTTTGCTCTCTGGTCCAATTATACCGTTGCTTGGGACTGGTTAAGGTGATTAATGGGGTTGCAACAGTGCTAAAATTCTTCACAAACCTACGGTAATAGGAAGCAAGACCAAGGAAGCGCAGGAGCTGCTTCCTGGTAGTAGGCTGTGGATACTGTTGGATTGCTTGAATGTGAATGTTTAACGGAGCCAGGCTGCCACTCCCTATAACATGACCCAGGTACCGCACTTTACCTTTCGCGAAGGTGGACTTGCCCAGATTGATGGTGAGGCCGGCTTTCAGGAGCTTGTAAAACAATCGTTGTAGCTGGAGCAGGTGTTCGCTCCAGGTGTTGGATGCTACCACGATGTCATCCAAATAGGCGTAGGTGTTGTCCAAGCCCTGGATGACGCGGTTGACAGCTCTCTGAAAGGTGGCTGGGGCATTGCAGAGTCCAAAGGGAAGGCGATTGTACCTGTAGAGACCAAACGGGGTTATAAAGGCGGACAGTACCTTAGCTCGCTCCGTTAAACTCACCTGGTAGTAACCCTTGAGTAAGTCTACCTGAGACAGGTAGCGGGCATTACCAATGGCATCCAAAATGTCGTCTATCCTGGGTATTGGGTAGGCGTCCTTCACTGTGACCTGGTTCAACTTCCTATAATCCGTACACAGACGGATTTTGCCGTGAGGTTTGGGTACCAGGATGCATGGTGAGGCCCAGGGGGACTCACAGGGGGTAGCCAGTCCATGGTCCAAGAGATACTGTACCTCAGCCCGCATGACTTCCGTCTTGCTCGGGCTGATTCGGTAGAACGGTTGGCGAATCGGCTGGGTGTCAGGTAGCAGTTGGATGTCGTGCTGAGTCACAGTACACTCTTGGGGATCATCTCGAAACAACTCTTGATGTTCTCTGATGAGTTTGATTAGTGGAGCACTATTATCGTCCTGAAAATGATGGTGAAGGTTAGTAAGGATTTCTGAGTTAGAGAGCGCTGTCTCAGTGTCAGTGCTTTCGGAAGGAGAAGCAGGGAAGGTCTCACTGTGGCTGTATGGACCTGTAAATGAGGTGAAATTGGTTAACACAGTGGGAGGAACCCCATGGTAGGGCTTGAGTAAATTGATGTGGCACAGCTGGGTCTTCCGCCGCCTATCGGGGGTCTCGAGAACGTAGTTGAAGTTGTTCCGGCACTCCTTAACACGGTAGGGTCCTGAGAACCTGTTCTGTAAAGGAGAACCTGGGATAGGGAAATAGGCAAGCACTAAGTCTCCTGGTGTAAACTTCCTTACTTTACAGTGCTGGTCGTAACGAGTCTTCATCCTCTCCTGGGCTTTCTGTAGGTTGTTGCTGGCAAAGGAATGGACCCTCTCTAGAATGTGTCGGAGATTTTGAAGATACTGGGGCACATTCTGATGCTCACTGAAGGTGGCATCACGTAGAGAATCCTTGAAAGCCTTGAGAGGTGTACGGCACTTACGTCCGTAGAGCATCTCATAAGGAGATACTCCTAGTGACTCGTTGGGAAGACTTCTGAAAATACACATGATGAGATCAATTTGCCTATCCCAATCCTTTGAGGTCTCATTACAGAACTTTTTTAAGAGTGCCTTGATGGTTTGATGACTACGCTCGAGAGAACCCTGTGAAGCAGGATGATAGGGGCTGGACAGTACCTGTTTGATGTTGAACTCCTCCAGAGTCCGTTTGAAGAGATCACTGGTGAAGTTGGTGCCACAGTCGCTCTGAATCTCCCTCGGAAATCCATACTGGGTGAAGATTTTCAGTAGATTCTTCACCACTGTAGCAGCTGTAATATTTTTCACTGGAACTGCTATCGGAAATCTGGTGGTAGGACACAGGATGGTTAAGATATATGCATTGCCTGCACTGGTCCGAGGCAAAGGACCAACGCAGTCGATAATGAGCTTGTGGAACGGTTCCTCAGGCACCTGGATGGGTATCAGTGGTGCTCTGGGAATGGAAACGTTCGGTTTCCCGGCTAACTGACACACGTGGCATAATTTGACATGAGTTTTGACGTCGTTTACCATACCTGGCCAGTAGTAGTCTTGTCGAATTCCATGGTAAGTCTTGTTGAACCCGTAGTGTGACAAAGCGCCGTGGGCCAGGTGTAGAATCGTGGGCCGCAGGCTGGTAGGAATCACTAGTTGTTCAACGTCTGCCCAATCGTCCTCGTCCTTCAGTTTACTGGGTCTATACCTGCGATAGAGTATTTCGTTCTCCATAAAGAACCCAGGAACACTGTCGGATTGGGTTTCAGCCTGAAAGAATAATGGTGTCAAGGTAAGATCATCTCTCTGTAACTTACGGAACTCCACCGCGGTCAGGTTAGGGGGTAGTTTCGAAGGGTCCTGAGGGACAGCGGTAGCAGTAGAGTCAGCTGGCTGTGGTCGTGCAGCTTGAGCACGGGTGGTCACCATAACAGGAGGAGAACCTTCATCACTCTCTTGAACCTTTGCTGGAACATGTTCAAAAATCGGGTTATCCACCACAGAGTTGCTTACCTCGGATATGTCCTTGACGATCAGGTTGTTTGGTTGTTGGTCTTCTGCCAAGTCGTTGCCCAGGAGAAGTTGCACTCCAGGCATGGGAAAAGGCTTTTCCCTGACGGCGACTTGGACTTCACCGGTCACGAAGGGACAATCCAGGTAAACTCGGGCAAGTGGATAAGGAGTTGTAGCAGTAAGGTCAGTGATGAACACAGTCTCTCCTGTGTAGGCGACGTTGGGCACAGCTGATTTCAAGACGATCGATTGTAGAGCCGCTGTGTCCCGTAGGATCTTAAGTCCGAAACGTCCCTCTGAATCTGAACCGTGGGTAGAGATAGTTCCTGGATATAGATGCTTGGTAAAGAGAGAGAGATCATTAGCATGAACACCAACATTCATTACAGGCTTACCGGACTTAGGGTGAGTAGGTTTAGACTTAGGGGGTTCGATGTTACCTTTAGATTGGGACTTACCACATTTGTCAATGGTGTGTCCATATAGTCGACAATACCTGCAGTACAGTTGAGAGGTACCTTGATCTGGGCTCGCTTTCTCGTAACTGTACCAAGACTTCTTGCTGGTAGGTTCTGGAGTCAGCCGGTGGATGAGGCTGTAAGTGTCAGCTGACTTCGCACACTTCACTAAATCCGTCTCTTCCTTGTCTGCTAAGTATAGGCGGACAGGAGGAGGTACACGTCTCAAAAATTCTTCAACCAGTATGAGGTTGACAAGCTCTGAAAAAGTAGAGACATGTGCTGCCTCCAGCCATTTCATGAAATATCTTCGTTTGGTGTTAGCAAATTCTAAGAAGGTGGTGGTACTTGCCTTGACGTAGTCACGAAACTTTCGTCGATAGCTTTCGGTGGAGAGAAGGTAGGCGTCCAACACAGCTTGTTTCAGGGTGGTGTAGTCGTTTTCCGAAGCCAAAGTGCTGAGTGTGACTGCTGCTCTACCTGTTAAATGTACTCGGAGAAGGGTAGCCCATTGGTCGTCAGGCCAATTAAGTTGATCAGCAAGGGTCTCAAAAGTGGTAAAAAACACATCAACCTCCGTTTCGAGGAACGGGGGCATTAACTTACTTGCATGGGAGATATTGAAACTGGGAGGAAGACTAGCTGCCGCTTGTTGGAGTTGAGCTTGGTGTGCAGCGTCCCTCGTGAGTTCTCGGTTACGACATTCTAGCATTGCTTCTGCCTGTCGTTTGTCGTGGTCACGTTGCATCTCGAGTCGCTGTTGGTATAAGGCCAACTCACGTTCACTTTCTTCCTTCTTCAGTGCGGCCTCTCTGTCACTTTCTTCTTTCTTCAGTGCGGCCTCCCTTTCCTTGAGGCGGATTTCTCTTTCTTGTTCTTCCTTTCTGAGGGCAGCTTCACGCTCTTGTTCTTCCCTTCTGAGGGCAGCTTCTTCCTTTCTGAGGGCAGCTTCACGTTCTCTGATTGCAGCTTCACGCTCTCGGATTGCAGCTGCTTCCTGTTGTTGCTGTAGCTCGATCTTGGCAAGTTCCAATTTGAGCTTTATCGCTCTCAAGTCATCCTTATCTGAAATAATGTACTGTTCATGAGTAGAAGAATCTATAATACCTTCATCAGCAAGGTGATCCAGTATCATATTATTAATGGCAAATTTGTTGGCTCCATCAGGAACTTCCAAGTGATACTCATGTGCAAGAGTTAACAAATCGACCCTCTTAGCGTGACGTAAGGTCCCTATTTCACCTTCTGGATCTGTTTTGAATGCTTGTAGGCGGAACATTGTGAAAATATAGCAAAATATAGGAGATACGAATATATAGTGAGAATATGGTGAATGTCAGAAACAGGAAACGTGGCAACTGATACCTATCCTGTGGGGAATTATTAATAATTAAAGTTAATTCAAGATGGTAAATGAATAAGGTCGCAGGAAATCTTGTACCTGGTACTCACTGTGGGAGAATAAAGGCAAGAAAATCCTACTAATTAGTGAAAACTGAGTTTAAAATACAAGTGAAACACTAAATGGCTTCAAAATAAATGAGGTAGTCCAAAAAATGTAGTCATACCTTGCCAAGTCACTATAGAACATAAGCAAAGGTACCCACTGAAATTGAATATGGTATTTACAGAATTAGCGAACTTTGTGCTCAAAAGAAAGAACGCCAATTCCCTACCTTAGGTAAATACCATCAGTCTGACCGACGAGTAGGGGTGCGAGTGTCAACTGGTGACGAGAACTATCGGCGAGGTCCCAATTCGCCAATAATAGTTCGTGCTAGAGGATCTAAAGCCCTCTTTTTCCTCCTAGAGTCGGATTGCAGGACTTAGGTGCTATTGACCCGGAGACAGACCACAGTACCAGGGTACCTATGTGATAATCTGTCAAAAAGTGAGAAATATCTGGGGACAAAAGATGTTAAACACGGATAATAACACGGAAGGGGGAGACGACCAATTAAGAGTATGACTGCGGCCTACAGTCACCACGTAATCCAAAGTTGTCTCACTCTCACCATATGCTATTCCCGTAATGCACAATATACACAGCACCATATAAAATAAAAAATGATTAATGTAAATAATGGAAGCAAGGGAAATGAAAGCCAAGTATGCTTACCACAATTACCAATACCTGAGTGAAGCTCCGTGGACAGGCCCCCATTTATATGTGACGGAAACGTGTTGGAAATGGTGGTCGGCAGTCTTCCAACTAGCAGGTGTCAGTGCTGGGCCACATATACTAAATTTAAATAAAAAAAAGAAAAAAAAGAGTGACTGCTTGTCTGATAATCTGTGGTAAGGCAAGAAACACGAAAACACAAAATATAACAAAATACTTTACTTTAATATAGAAAACACAAAATAAAATAAAGACGATACCTTGGCATATATATAATATAATGTAAAAGAAAAATATATAAAATTATAACAAAGTGAAAAGGGGGGAACTGGTTACGTTAACAAAATAAAATGGTGCTGGGAATATATGCGCTAGCTAAGAACCTCTTATTTGATCACACGAGGTGGGTCAAATTCAGGTGTTCATAGCAGGAGCACGAGATATATTCTGGCTGGCAGAAATGCAAGGGACTCCAACAATAACTGGCGATGATTTTGATTGGCGAGGAACGGGAGTGGTGTGTTGGTTGGTGGCCAATGAGAACGCTGGACGGCCGCAAGTCGCTAGTTAGGCAGTTGAAGGGTTCGGCGCGTCGACCAGGTGTGCAGCAGGTGCTGGAGTGGGGGGAAGGAGGGAGTTGAGGTGCGTGTGGCTGTCTTGATATATACGTTTAGCCACTACAAAACGTATCTTGCATATTGTTGAGGACGTGATGAAATACGAGAATAGCAGGCTAAAACTCTGAGAAGAGATTATCGTCACACTCTGTTTCTAATTACTTTCTTAATCTGTGATAGACTCTGTGGTATGTAAATGTCTACATTTCTTCTCTTAGTTGCAAGTTTTGCAGCTTCGTCTGCAATGTAATTTCCTATTATTCCCACATGACTTAGCACCCAGTTGATAAGTCCCCGTCGGCCTTGTCGTTTGAGTGTTTGCATTAATGATATGACATTTGTGATCAGATGTATGTTATCACATATGTGTTCTTTTTGCAAGGTTTCAGTGGCGGTTCTCGAATCTGTATGTATGATAACATGTTGTTGGTGTTCAGCAAGAGCGTGTTCCAAAGCCTTTTGAATGGCTAGCATCTCTGTAAAGTCGAACACCCATTTGAGAGCCTCCAACTATTTACAGAGTTTCCTGCTTTAACTGCAGCTCCGATTTCTTGTCCCTGCTGGTCTACTGATCCATCTGGGAAGTAAGTGAAGCTGTCTGATGCCAAATTTGCTTTATATGCATCTGTGCAATGTTATGTAGCAGATGAGAATTTGTCTGGGTCTTTTTTCCGTCAATAACCATAATCTTAAAGTTTGCTGGTGGAGATTCCCAAGAGGCTTGCATAACAAAGTCTGCATGTATTTCGTCGACACCATTCTCAGTGACTGTGTTTGTTATATCGAATGTATTGATGGTGTTTATCGCACAATGGGTCCACTTGTTGCTATTGGAGGCTCTTCTGTCCCGAGTATGCACACATCAATTGCACACCCTATGAACTAGCTGTCACTTGCCTCCAATCCTAATACAATGGTACACTAATTCTAACATGCTACAATATTATGGATACAGGATGGTGGTGCCACAATAATCAATTAGTGGGTGAGGAATCGGTATCAATCAGGATACATAATAATCAATCAAGGTCCTCAGATATCCACCACATATATGCCATATGAAAATACCTACTGTTCCACAAAATTGGTGTACACTGGTAGTTACGATCCATCACACATAAACATGGTTACATTACATCCCAGAAGCATACAAGGTCCTTAGACCGAAAATATCGGCCACAAACATGAGCAAGATCAAGCGCACCTGCCCCTGCTGATAAGCCAGAGAACAGTAAGCTGGCGATGGGTGCCGAGCCGCGATAGGAACTGTATTACATTGCAAGTAAACCATCAGTACTCTTTCAAATATTATAACCACAGAACAAGACATTTACAAGTAAATAAGTCCTTGAACATTCACCGAACTAATTAAATATCACAAAATACAACTCTTGGTGTAACATAAGAGCAGTATTTAAACACACAAGAGAACACATAATCATATGCCAAAATATACAGAGAGAATTTCTATCTTCAAGACTTGGTACTGCTGACTCCGACCGGTTAGCAAAGGGAGAGGGGCTAGAGATAGTCAGGTAGTTAAGGAAGGATTCAAAGAACTTGCCAGGTCAAACTGTCACTCAATTCTATCAGACATTGTGAATTAATACATAATTATAAATCACTACAAATGAAATATCATATATACAACAATCTCAAAACCCTGTTATACAAAGAGGTATGGCAGTATTCATCAGTGTGGTGAATATTGCCATACCTCATTAGCCTACTGCTCTAACTTCTAAACAGAATATATCTGTAAATAAATAAAGTATACAAATAGCAATGTTACTGTCACACATATATGCATCAGACATAATGAAAGCAATACTGGATACTGTGACGATAATCTCTTTCAAGAGAGATTGAGCCTGCTCTTCCCTACTTAAAGTTACATCAATTCTACAAGTACAAGATGCTACATTCAAGATACGTCACCAGTAGCACAAAACGTTTTGACCAGGAGGCAAAACGTACCCTGAACCCCCCTTCACCCCCTTCACGCCGGTTCGCCACCCGTCTTCAACCAGCCAACTACCCATCCCAGCTTGCCTGCTCCTGATTGGTGACTCGCCAACCGCGCACCTACACGCTGCACCTCAGCGCCCTCTACCTGAGTCGACGTCTGAGCCTGACCAGCTATCAACTTCAGAATATTCTTTGTGCTCTTAGAGTTGACATCTCTCTCTGGCATACTAAGCTCTCTGGCTTTCGTATACTAAGGGAGGTCTCAGCCATAGCCAATATTCTCAGCACCATTGCACCATTTATCCATTATAATAATTAATCCATTGTGTTTTTACATATATCTTTGTCATTTTTGCATTAGTCATTTACCCGAGATTTGTCTTTATTTTCATTTATGTTTAAAGTAAATATATTAAAGTTTCATTGTTCATACTTTGTGTTTTACGTGTTCCTCCCTCTAACTTACACAGACAACAGGCAAGCAGTCTATCTTTTTTTTGTAAGTGTGACCAGGCATTGACACCTGCCATTGGAGGACTGCCGAACATCAACACTCCAACACTTTCCCGTCACATTTAATGGGGGACTGTCCTAGGGGCTTCACTCAGGTACTAGAACATCAATTTGTGGTATGTGTACTTGGCTTTGATACAGTTGCTTTTCAATATTTTTATTACTTTTCGTATTCATATGGTGCTGTGTGTATTGTGCATTCCGAGAGTAGCATATGGTGAGTGTGTGATAACTTTGGATACGTGGTGACTGGAGGCCTCAGTCATTCTCTTAATTGGTCATTTCTCCCTCTGTGTTATTACTCGTGTTTACCACCTTTTGTCCCTAGGATATTTCTCACCTTATCAGCAGATCATCATTTTGAGTACCCTGGTACTTTGGTTTGTCTTCGGGTCAAAAGCACCCAATCTTCTGCAATCCCACCGAAGGAGGATAAAGAGGGCCATAGTTCCTCTAGCACGGACTACGTTGCTGAGTTGGGACCTCAGCAGCAGTTCTCGTCACCAGTTGACACTCGCACCCCTACACGTCGGTCAGAGATGATGATATTTACTTAGGTAGGGAATTAGCTTTTTTTTACAGAGCACAAAAGTTCGCTAATTCTGTAAGTATCATATTTCATTCAGTGGGAAAGACTTGCTTATGTCCTATAGAGACTCGGCATGGTATGCCTACATTCTTGAACTACCTAATTCACTTTTGAAGCAATTAAATGTTTCATTTGTTTTAGAAACTCGGTTTCATTTATTTAGTAGGATTTTCTTGCCCTTGTTCTCTTACATTGAGTACCAGGTACAAGATTTCCTGCGACTTTGATTGACTAATCATTTACCATCTTGAAATTAACTTTAATTGTTAAAGATTACAATTCCACAGGATAGTTACCAATTGCCACGTTGTCCTGTTTCTGACATTTACCATATCACAACTATATTCGTTGTACATTTATCTGCTATCTTTCACAATGTTTCGTCTCCAAGCTTTCCGTAACGATCCAGCAGGTGAAATAGAGAACTTGAGTCGTGCCAAGAGGACCGAATTACAAGCTCTTGCACATGAGTATCAACTAGATGTTCCCTCAGGAGCCAACAAAAATGAATTACATAACTTAATCATGGATCACCTCTTAGATGAAGGGACAATCGACTCTGAAACTCACGATAATTATTCTATTGCAGATAAACATGATCTGGCAACAATGAAACTCAAGCTTGAACTTGCCAAGATCGAGCGGGAGCAACAAAAAGAAGCAGCTGCAATCAGGAAAAAAGAGCAGGAACGAGAGGCCGCCCTCAAGGAACGAGAGGCCGCCCTTCTCAAAGAACAACAGGAACGAGAGATGGCCCTCAAAGAACGAGAGGCCACCCTACTCCGTGAGCGTGAGCGAGAACATCTTGAAACAAGAAAACGTGACCTGGAGATACAACAAGAGTACAGTAAACGGCTAGCTGATCGTGCTCTAGAATATCGTCGACAAGAACTCACGTTGGAAACTTCACACCACACTCAGCACCAACAAGCTACATCTAGTCTTCCCGTAAGTTTCAATGTCTCCCATGCAAATAAGTTAATGCCACCATTCGTAGAGACAGAGATTGATGTCTTTTTCACCACTTTTGAGACCCTAGCTAAAAATCTTAGCTGGCCTGCAGACCAATGGTCTACCCTTCTCAGAGTACATCTTACAGGTAGAACTGCAGTTACTCTCAGTTCCTTAGCGTCTGAGAATGACTACCAGACCCTGAAGTAAGCAGTGTTGGACGCCTACCTTCTCTCCACCGAAAGCTAAAGACGAAAATTCCGTGATCATCTTAAGGCAAGTACCACCACCATTCTAGAATTTGCCAATACCAAGAAAAGATATTTTATGAAATGGCTGGAAGCAGCACATGTCTCTACATTTGGAGAACTCATCAACCTCATGCTAGTTGAGGAATTCTTGAGACGTATTCCCCCTTCCGTCCGTTTATATCTAGCAGATAAAGAAGAAACCGACTACATAAAATGCGCAAAATCGGCTGACACCTACAGCCTCATCCACCGGCTGACACCAGAAGCACCTTCCTGTAAGAAGTCTTGGTACAGTTACGATAAAGTAAGTACCGATCAAGCGAGCTCACATTTGTATTGTAAGTATTGCAAACTCTATGGACATACCATAGATAACTGTGGGTAGTCTCAATACAAGAGCAATGAATCTACTAAATCCAAACAGACTCCTCCTAAGTCCGGTAAGCCTGTGATGAATGTTGGTGTTCATGTTAATGATCTCTCTCTCTTCAGGAAACACCTATATCCTGGAACTGTCTCTACCAACGGTACAGATTCGGAAGGACGTTTCAAATTGAAGATCTTGAGGGACACAGCGGCTCTTCAGTCCATCATGTTGAAATCGGCTGTGTCTAACGTCACCTACACCGGGGAAACAGTCCTTATCACTGACCTCACTGCTACCACTCCATATCCACTCGCCAGAGTCCACCTGGATTGTCCCTTCGTGACCGGTGAAGTCCAAGTCGCCATCAGGGAAAAGCCTTTTCCCATGCCTGGAGTGCAACTCCTGGGCAACGACTTGGCAGAAGATCTGCAACCGCCCAACCTGATCATCACGGGCAAACCCCAGGTGTGTACTTCTGTAATGGATAATCCCATCTTTGAATATGTTCCAGCAGAGGTTCAAGAAAGTGATCAAGTTTCTCCTCCGGTTTTGGTGACCACCCGTGCACAAGCTGCACGACCGCAACCAGCTGACTCTACTGCTACCGCTGTCTCTCAAGACCCTCGGAATCTACCCCCAAATCTTACCAGTTTGGAGTTCCGTAAGTTACAGAGGGAAGATCAATCATTAACACCATTATTCTTCCAGGCTGAGACTCAACCTGACAGTTTCCCTGGGTTCTTCCTAGAGAATGAGTTGCTCTACCGCAGATACAGACCCAGCCAGCTGAAGGAGGATGACGATTGGGCCAATGTCGAACAACTAGTGATTCCCACCAGCATATGGCCCGATATTCTACACCTGGCCCACGGAGCTCTTTCTCACTATGGTTTCAGCAAAACCTACCACGGAATTAGACAAGACTACTACTGGCCAGGTATGGTAAAAGATGTTAAAAAGTACGTACAGCAGTGTCATACATGTCAGATGGCAGGTAAACCTAACATCTCTATTCCCCAGCCTCCACTAAAACCCATCCAGGTGCCTGCGGAACCTTTCCACAGACTCATCATAGACTGTGTTGGTCCTTTACCCAGGACCAGTTCTGGCAACGCCTATATATTAACTATCATGTGTCCTACCACCAGATTCCCCATAGCAGTTCCAGTAAAGAACATTACGGCTGCTACTGTGGTGAAACACCTATTGAAGATCTTCACCCAGTATGGATTTCCAAGAGAGGTTCAAAGTGACTGTGGCACCAACTTCACCAGTGATCTCTTCAAGAAGACGCTGGAGGAGTTCAACATCACACAGGTACTGTCCAGCCCCTATCATCCTGCTTCACAGGGTTCTCTTGAGCGTAGTCATCAGACTATTAAAGCACTCCTAAAGAAATTTTGCAATGAGGCCTCGAAAGATTGGGATAAACAACTTGATCTCATTATGTGCATTTTCAGAAGTCTCCCCAATGAGTCTCTAGGAGTATCTCCTTATGAGATGCTCTACGGACGTAAGTGCCATACTCCTCTCAAAGCTTTTAAGGACTCTCTGCGTAATGCTACCTTCAGTGACCCTCAGAATGTGCCTCAGTTTCTTCAAAACCTAAGACACATTCTAGAGAGAGTACGTAAATTTACTAATGACAATCTATTGAAAGCCCAAGAGAGGATGAAGACTCATTTTGACCAGCGTAGCAAACTAAGGAAATTTAACCCAGGAGACTTCGTATTGGCATATTTTCCTATCCCAGGTTCTCCATTGCAAAACAAGTTTTCAGGACCCTACCACATTAAGGAGTGCAGAAACAACCACAACTACGTTCTTGAGACTCCAGATAGGCGGCGGAAGACCCAGTTGTGCCACGTCAACCTCCTGAAGCAGTATAAAGGTATTCCCCCCACTGTGTTGGTATCAGTTTCGACAGTTAAAGGTCCATACCTCCACAGTGAAACCTTCCCTGCTTCTCCCGAAAGCATTAACACTGAATCGGTGCTTTCCAAATCGGAAATCCTACCTGATCTTCATCACAATTTACAGGACTATAATAGTGCTCCTTTACCATGTTCTAATCCTCTTCTCGCCTCGCCAGTTATCACGAAGCCTTTCATCCTCCATGTCGACGCCAGTAGTACCGGCATCGAGGGTGACCTGATGCAACGACGAGGCGAGGAGATTCTACCTGTTAGCTACTACAGCTACAAGGAACTACAGCACGATCGAAAGGGAGCTACTCATCGTCCTGAACTTGCAGCACTTCGAACAATACCTGCAAAGTGCTCGGTCTACCACCATCTACTCGGACCACAATCCTCTTCACTTCCTGCAGCAAGCCCAATTCAACAATCGACGGCTTCTACGATGGGCTTGATATCTGCAGAATTTCAACCTGGAGATTTCTACGTCAAGGGGTCTGGCAACATCATAGCAGACGCCCTCTCCAGAGTCTATGAGGTAGAGGCTGCTCCACCTATCACTCTACCACCTGAAGACGTAACTTCACCAGTAACCGCAGGCTTCGGGGGAGAGTTGTGACGATAATCTCTTTCAAGAGAGATTGAGCCTGCTCTTCCCTACTTAAAGTTACATCAATTCTACACGTACAAGATGCTACATTCAAGATACGTCACCAGTAGCACAAAACGTTTTGACCAGGAGGCAAAACGTACCCTGAACCCCCCTTCACGCCGGCTCGCCACCCGTCTTCAACCAGCCAACTACCCATCCCAGCTTGCCTGCTCCTGATTGGTGACTCGCCGACCGCGCACCTGCACACTGCACCTCAGCGCCCTCTATCTGAGTCAACGTCTGAGCCTGACCAGCTATCAACTTCAGAATATTCTTTGTGCTCTTAGAGTTGGCATCTCTCTCTGGCATACTAAGCTCTCTGGCTTTCGTATACTAAGGGAGGTCTCGGCCATAGCCAATATTCTCAGCACCATTGCACCATTTATCCATTATAATATTTAATCCATTGTGTTTTTACATTTATCTTTGTCATTTTTGCATTAGTCATTTACCCGAGATTTGTCTTTATTTTCATTTATGTTTAAAGTAAATATATTAAAGTTTCATTGTTCATACTTTGTGTTTTACGTGTTCCTCCCTCTAACTTACCACAGACAACAGGCAAGCAGTCTATCTTTTTTTTGTAAGTGTGACCAGGCATTGACACCTGCCATTGGAGGACTGCCGAACATCAACACTTTCTCGTCACAATACACATTAAGCATTACCAAAAATAGATTATTTATATACAACATATTAGTTAATACAACCTTGTATCACCATATGGTATGATCTCAGTATATACCAGTCATACCGTGATCCTAATGGTATATGCGAGGTTATAACATCGCTCCATCGCAAGATATGTGTACACAGTGGTACAGTGAACACAGTGTTACAGTGTATACATCCCTACTAACATGGACAGCAAAACACTATCATGAATTATATATTCACAATCAACTATTAGTCATTAGCCGCACAGCAGTTAGTGCAAGCCTAATAATTCAGCATTAATAATGCAACATCATAAAATACGGCATATATAATACAGCATTAAGCTCACATGTAACTATAAGTATATTAGCAACATACAGGCAAATACAATCATGAAGTTTTATGGTGTCCCTCAAAGTTATGGGTTTCTCAGGAAAACACCTGGATAAGGCGTCAGCCAAAACTTTCAATTTACCAAGAATATGATGTATGTTGTCGGGTATTTGAGTTAGTAAGTAACTAAGTAATATATATCCTGGCAAGGTCGCCAATGTCGGGGTGTCTCTCTCTCTCTAGTCACCACCAAGTAGTATTAGCGATAATTGTCACTTACTGTAGCCCTGCGGGTCTTCACTCAATCCTCGGGGCACCACTGTTCACCTGGAGAGTTTCCCATTCAATCTCCAGCCGGCCTTATTAGCTAGATGACGAGTGAGAACACGATCTGCTCTCTTCCAATCGTGTGCCCGCCCCGACAAGGGCTCTACTGCTAACTGAAAGGTCGCCAACTGGTGTTTTCCGTGTCCAGTAACTCGTCAGTGGTATTGTGGGATTGTGGTAAAAGTGGCAGAGAGCACACTTATTAAATCTGGTAACAGGCATGTATATATCTCTATTACTCTCACTCTTTCAATGTACTCTATAGCAACAAGCGATGGAGGGATAATACAAACGCAAAGGTAGTTTTGTATTTTACTTCAAAACTTAAAATATTATATCTCCTATCAGCAACAAGGCAAATAAATACATGGCAGCAGAATCACTCCCTCTTCAAATAATCTGGAATGCAACGAAACGGCAACACTCTCCTTCGCCGGTCAGTTCCCAGCTGCCACGCCCCCGCGATTTAAAATCTCTCTGCACTTGTTTCCTGGTGTTAAGCGCCTGTTTCTTTAAATTCACAGTGATCACAATACTTGCAATCAACACAATAAATTGCTATAATGGCGAAAAATGCAAATAATCACTGCACTGGCCTTAAGCTCAATAAACCATTTCTATAGCAATAAACACAGTAACTCACAGTAATGGCCTTAATCACTATATATCACAGTAATGGTAATAAATGCAATAAATCACTGTACCGGCCTTAAACACTGTAAGTCACTTCAATGGTCATAACACATTAAATCACTGTACACATGAATATGTTATTCAATACTCCAGCATATATATATATATATATATATATATATATATATATATATATATATATATTTCATATATCAATATAATAGATAATATTATATATTATATATATATATATATATATATATATATATATATATATATATATATATATATATATATATATATATATTCTCTGGCATAGTTTATAATATTAATGTCACATGAAAGTAACTACCTCGACACAGCAATCTCTTCGATAAATCACAGGTGCCCTCACACACCACATATATATATATTCTGTGAGAGCTCTCTACAGCCTCACTCTTCCAGCTGTGCCTTACTACAACATGAATATGGTGAGCCTTGCTCACGACATAGAAGATACTCTGGCTAAATAGCTGAATAAAGGGGAATGGGGAGGGGAAACTGAATTACCTACTTCCACTCACTGATGTGGACTTGCCCACTGTGTTGAGAGTTCAATTGAAGCTCAANACAAGTGAATATTCATATATATATATATATTCATATATATATATATATATATATATATATATATATATATATATATATATATATATATATATATATATATACAGGGAGTACCACCTCTGGCTGGAAGAAGGGGGACCCATAGCCTCGGAGGAAATCACACATAACGCATTGGAGGGAATGTAGGTTCCCTCCAATACAGTTTCTGTGTGCTTTTCTCCTACCACCCACTTCCTTTTTTTTTCTTATGCTTTATTGTGTATTTAAAGGTTACAAAACATACAAGACAAATGCCTAAAGGTTATGGATCTCTTGAAGCTCCTCCGCTTCCGGACAGGAACCGAGGACGCAGCAAGCATTTCCCCTCTGGATCGCCACACTGAGGCGCTGAAACAAAAAACTGCAAGCCCTTGGGTCTCTGGTGACGTCAATGAGCTTGGAACCCAATTCCTTGAGAAATCCCAAGGCACTCTTGCCGCAGGGGCCATGCGTCTCAGACGCTATGGGAACAAAGAGGTATTGACCTGCCAGTCGCCTGTATTTGAGAGATTTTGCTGTTTCGCTGTGGTTGGCCGCCCCACCTGCTTGATCAGCTCCGAAGTGTACATAGGTGTCAGCCAGGGTGGATACACATGTGTAGTCCCACACCAACTGTCTACCCTCCTTCCATGAGTATATGGTGATGCCATCAGGGCGAAGTGCGGGGAAATCCGGGTTTTGGACCGCTAGGATGCGAGGTTCTCTCTCCGCTGGGCACTTAGCTGAGACGAGGCTTCTCTTGATGATGTCATTGACCTCGTTGTGTCTTGCATGCCAGCCCTTTGTGCTTCCGCAATGCAACCCATGCAGTCCGTATTGGTCTGCTTCCACCCTGTTGCAAATACACTTGTATTCAGTGTGAATTGGGGCACCAAGGCGGAGGGCCACTGCTACACGAAAGGATTCTGGATCTAGGCGCGTGCCCATTGCTGACATGGGTACTGCCAGGAGGAAGTCTCCTGCATGGGGGGCACGCACTGCTCTGAGGCGGGCTTTCTCCTTGTCTGATGTTGCAGCGCTGAGCATGGCATCAGCTACTTTTTCCACTAGAGGGTGGTCCCAGCCGGACTGTTTGTGTTGTTTTGTTGGCTCTATAATGGTTGCTGGGGCTGCGAGAACATCCCACTGATTTGAACATTCAGTGAAAGCAGGATCGTGTATTCCTGCTGAATCTCTCAGGGTTGCAGGTAAGATATCTCTGACGAGGTCGTGCGATGCGTGGGAGGAGGAAAGGAAGGCTGGTAGAGCAATTTGGGAGGCTGTGCGGACACCAAGGCCGCCAAGTCTTACAGGAAGGGTTGCTTGCTCCCACTGAGAGTCGTCCAATGGCAGGTTCAGGACTTTCACCAGCATGGACCTCAGAAGGGTGTCATACACATTTAACTTAGGGCTGCTGTAGGATGGAGAACATCTCAGAAAGTAGGTCAACTTAGGGAGAGACAGGCATCTTGTGAGGAGAAAGAGAGCATCATGGGCATCAATCTTGCCAATCTTGTCCAGCATTCTCTTTAGATCAGTGATTTTTGCAGCCAGAACCTCCTCGATTGCTCGTGGGCCAATGGGGGCACCCAGGAGAGTGCAGTCCGGTGGCTCGACAACGAGAATGTCTGGAAGAACATTTTGTATTTGCCCAGTGATGTCTGGGTTGCGGGAGATTATTTCACACTTGGATGCATTGAGAATGAGGCCTAAGGCTACTCCCTGCTCCTGGATTTTCCTTATATCCTCCAAAATGGTTTCCGGGGTTCCAGCGAGAGTGCCATCATCCAGGTACCAGATGTTTAGCTCGCTTGTCAGACTATCAGTAACCTCTTTGATAGCTAGGCAGAAAAGGAGGGGTGCTAAGGGGTCACCTTGTTGGACACCTTCACAGGAGTTTATTTCATGTTCCCCAAAAAGAAGCTTAGAGTCCCCACTGTAGCACGATCGGATGAATGGGTAAAGGGGACGGAAATGGTTGTGTACAGCCCTGAGGACAGCGTCTCGTCTGACTTGATTGAAAGCATTTTTGAAGTCAAGCTTTACTAGTGCCTTCTGGTCCGGGAGATCAGCAATGTAAGCCCGCGCTGCGTGTGCTGCAGCTTCACAACCTAGGGGAATCCCAAACCCGAGCTGGTGAGGTTTCAGCAAGGTGGCTGCTTCCTGGCTGATAGATCTCACTGCAGCCTTAGCTACGAGGCGTCGGAGGGTGTTGCCAACGGCAATGGGCCTGATACCCCTATCCTTCTTCTTTAGAGCACAGAATGCTGCTCCATAAAAGACAGGCCTGATATGCTCAGGGATGCCGCCAGCCAAACACATGTTGGAGAATCTGGTAAGTTCCACTAGAAGGTCCTTTGCAGCATCTCCAAGCACCGGTTTCAGCATTTGTTTGATGTGCTGGGGTCTTAGACCTGTAAAGCCCCCTGCTGAACCTGTTGGGAAAGACATGGCTGCTTTGTACACCTCAGATTCTTGAACAGTCAAGGGTTCTATGCCAGCATTGTTTTCCTGGGGATCCCTGCTGCTGTCGGGGGCTCTGCATGGGTGTTTGTCTTGAAGAGCCTCTGCTGTCGTGGCGTTCCTGGGGGCAATAGTGTCATCGCTGGTCATGATTCTGATGGCACCTGGCATATATATATATATATATATATATATATATATATATATATATATATATATATATATATATATATATATATATATATATATATATATATATTGTCCACCAAGCAGGTGGACAAGAATCCACAATGAGGAAGGAAGTGGTGACGTATGGATTTTCAAAGTGGGTGCGAGTTAGTGGGGTTTGGAGTCCCACAGAATTGGCAGGTGTGGGAGTGTTTTGATCCACATGAGTGGATTGTGTGTGTGTGTGGGGTGTTTAGATTCATTGGGTTCTATTTCACAGGGGGCATATTTTTTTAATCTGTAATGCGTGATACAGTCTGAAATATGTAAATATATATATTTTTTAATTTTTAATACACACAACTGTATATGTGTATATATATATATATATATATATATATATATATATATATATATATATATATATATATATATATATATATATATATATATGTCGTACCTAGTAGCCAGAACGCACTTCTCAGCCTACTAAGCAAGGCCCGATTTGCCTAATAGGCCAAGTTTTCATGAATTATTGTTTTTCGACTACCTAACCTACCTAACCTAACCTAACCTAACTTTTTAGGCTACCTAACCTAACCTAACCTATAAAAATAAGTTAGGTTAGGTTAGGTAGGGTTGGTTAGGTTCGGTCATATATCTACGTTAATTTTAACTCCAATAAAAAAAAATTACCTCATACATAATGAAATGGGTAGCTTTATCATTTCATAAGAAAAAAATTAGAGAAAATATATTAATTCAGGAAAACTTGGCTTATTAGGCAAATCTGGCCTTGCATAGTAGGCCAAAAAGTGAGTTCTGGCTACTAGGTACGACATATATATATATATATATATATATATATATATATATATATATATATATATATATATATATATATATATATATATATATACATATATGGACCGAGTGTATCGTGATCCGGCCTGTACTCCTCTTGACATACCAGAAAATATCCTGAGGAAACTACTCCAAGCTTGTACTAAAGAGGCACCCTTCTTGAGCCCGGATGGGCACATGTATAAGCAAGTAGATGGGGTCGCCATGGGTTCTCCCCTAGGTGTCCTGTTTGCGAACTTCTACATGGGTACTATCGAGGAAAAAGTCTTAGTCGACTTGAACTTGAAACCGGCCATATACTGCAGGTATGTTGACGACATTTTTACACAGGTACTTGATGTCAGACATCTGCAGGAGCTGAAAGAGGCGTTTGAGCAGAATTCTGTGTTGCGTTTCACTTACGAGATGGAGAAGGATGGGAAGCTGCCCTTTCTAGATGTAACAGTCATGGAAAGGAGCGGAGGTTTCCACACTGCAGTCTACACTAAAGAAACAAACATAGGAATGTGCCTAAATGCCAACAGTGACTGCCCAGACAGGTACAAAAGGAGTGTTGTTAACGCTTATGTCGACCGTGCTCTCAGCCACAGCTCAGAATGGAAGCAAGTCGACGAAGAACTCTGTAGGGTAAGGCAGGTCCTAGTCAACAACGTCTTCTCCAATGGTTTCATTGAAGACATCATAAGAAGGAAAGTGAAACGCCATGCAACCTGTGAAGAGACAACTAATACAACACCTGTACCCCCTATTAGACTATTTTACAGGAACTTCTTCTCCACAGCTCATAAAACGGAGGAAAGGGTCCTGAAAGATATTTTTAATAGAAACGTTATCCCTACAGACAAAAATCAGAAGATACAATTGACGATTTACTATAAAACCAAGAAAACTGCCAACCTGCCATGAGAAACTCTCCAGACACAAAGCAGAACGCTTTGAAAGAGACCAATGTCGTCTATGCCTTCAAATGCCCACTTGGGGACTGTAAGCCCAAAGAACTCAGTATATAGGCAAGACAACAACATCTCTTTCCAGGCGTTTAACGATGAATAAGCAACAGGGCTCTATCAAGGAACATATAATCTCTTCCCACAACCAGACCATCACCAGAGAAATCTTAACAAACAACACAGAAATCATTGATAGATACAGCGACAGCAGGCGGCTTGACATCTGCGAGGCACTACACATCAAGAAGTCAACACCAGCAATCAACAGCCAATTAATGCACAATATATTCTACCCACTTCAAGACTCCGTTCCAATATAGAAACATCAAGAAATATGGGCCAATAGGCCTTCTGCAGTTCTATTGGGACCCGACTTCTACTTCTACAAATCTATACCCCGTTTTCCATGTTCTGTGTTTCACCCCACTAATGTATTACATCACCTCACCCAAATGCAGGTATAAGAGCCAATGTTTGTTTCATAAAGCATAAGTTGTGTGTAGATAAACTAAAGTCTTTGAAAATGTAATAAGTTTTACGAAACGCGCTCAAGTGTCGCGTCAGACTAGAAATAAAAATGAATTTTGGAGAATTGATTTTTCATTTACCGTCACCAGTAAAAAGAAACATAAGGAAAATAGAGAATATTCGTGTTAGAATTATTAATCTTACTTTTTCGGTCATAATTAATATATATATATATATATATATATATATATATATATATATATATATATATATATATATATATATATATATATATATATATATATATATATTATATATATATATATATATGTGTGTGTGTGTGTGTGTGTGTGTGTGTATATATCACGAAAATAAACACGTGATTAAAAATGTGACAATGTCAGACCACGGAGGAAAAATGAAACAGGAATTTCCTTAAGAACTTTCGTATATTAATACATCTTCAGAAGGAGTGTATTACTTTCTGAAGATGTATTATTATACGAAAGTACTTAAGGAAATTCCTGTTTCATTTTTCCTCCGTGGTCTTACATTGTCATATATATATATATATATATATATATATATATATATATATATATATATATATATATATATATATATATATATATATATATATATATATATTTCAAACAACACGCAGGCATGAGGAGTCAATTACAATAATGTTTGCCAGCATCAAGGGCTTCATTACCAATCTTGGCGATCTCACACACAGCTTTGTGAAAACTCATCGTCGTGATGTCATTTTTGTGCTAGAAACAATTCTAGATGACAGGACTCCTAAGAACTTTGCCTCAATTGCCGGTTATACATCAGGGATGCACCGAGACAAGCATGGTCAAGGAGGGGCTGTTCCAGTGTGTATCAGCAAAACTGTGCATGCCCAACCCATTGATGTGGTCAACCCTGGTCATCTTGAAATTATGGTCTTCAAAATGTGCATAAATCCTGGTGAATCAATACTCATATGCGCAATGTACAGACCTCAATGGCAGGGTGCTTCCCCCAGTCAACTTCCTGATGGACAACCTAAACTCCCTGCTAATGTCAGCACATTATAATTGACGGTTCAGTGATCTCAGCAAGTATCTCATACAGGGAGATTTTTATTAACTCTTAGCAGTCTTCAACCTTGAAAATTTGGTGAGCTTTCCCACCACATATCAGGCTCGTTCCTCGATCATGTCGTAACTCACCTTCCTGCAAGCAAAGTTCATTGCAGACCTACGGGATATGTTGGTTCTTCAGACCACCAGGCTGTGTTTACTAAACTGGTTATCCCAACAGATCGAGGTGAAACATCTATCTGAACTATCAGGCTTTCGGACAGTGAGAACTTGCCAGCATTTCGCTCAGATCTTGAAACAACTGACTGGAATGCCTTGCTCAAGGAGGATTTGAACAGCCAAGCAAAATCTTTTACTAGACGTATACTGGCGAAAGAGTTATATAAAGATCGGCAGGCATATTTATCTGAGCACACAATCCTGCCTCTAAACCGGGAGAATGGAACTGTTGCAACCAGCAATCAGGAGAAGGCTGATCTAATGGCAACCCACTTTGCTGCCAAGATATGGAGCTTGGGAGCTTTTAGGGAGTGTGCGATATATTACAGAAGCATGGAGTATGTGGAGCTAGAACAAAGAGAATTGTGTGTTTGAGGAAGATAGCTTTAGCAGTGTGAGGAGGGATGAAGTGGAATCACATGCATAGATGAGAGAAGAGGGTTCTACCAGAATAGCAGTAGCTGACAGACAGAGTTAACAATCCATTCATTCAACTAACCATCCAACCAACCAATCAACTTCTCCACAAATTAGACATTTCCCACCACATTTCGCTCCCATCGTTCGCCTGGGATGCCTTCTTGCTTAAATCTAAAGCAGAACTCGATGTAGTGTCAGATCCTCTGGTATATGACTTAATCCTTCGGAAACTCCGCCGCGTGTTCCCCCAGCGTGCCTGGACAGTATACAAATGTTGTGGACCAACATACCAGGGCTGAGCCGAGTGATGACAGCGGTTACATCATTTACTTGGACATTAAGGCCACATTCGACCATTCGAACAGTAAACAGTTCAGTAATATCACGACCAGTACAAGGCCAGTGGACGTGGTATAAAGTAATGGACCTAACTTTTCTTAATAATAATTATTTACTTACAAGAAATTTAATTATATTCAACAATCTAAGCAACAAAAACAAGTGCATAAGACTCATCTCCAAACTTTAGCATCTCTCATATTAAGAAAGATTAAGAACATAATTGGATAATGGACAAAAAAGACACCAAGATTAGCCTGACGAGCCACATTTATAGGTATATATATAAGTTCCAAATACATATATATGTGGGACGCCATAGTACAGTTGATAGAGTGACCGCTTCGTATTCTTTGATCTGAAGATCAAGTCCCACCCCGAGGAATCTCTATCGCTGTCTCTGGCATAAACAGTGTTGTGACCACAGTAGCCATCATGGACCGCCGCTATGAGGTGTTCACCGTTGGCGATGCCCAGCGCCAGCTCGTGAGGCATGCTCTTCGAAAGACCAAGAGCCAGCGCCGACGCAGCAAGGAGCGAACCCAGGCATACTGGATGGCCAAGGTGTGTGGCAAGGAGGTCCAGACCCTTCCCTCCCGCGCCACCCACTCTCAGTGAGTCTCTTCTCCTCTACACACTTGTAAAAAAAAAAAAAAAAAAAAAAAAAAAAAAAAAAAAAAAAAAAAAAAAAATCCCATAAAAAATTTAAGTACCTTAAACTTTTTTTATTTAAATTATATTTATTTATATATTTTTGTAGTCTTACAAATTATGACATATACCACTACGGGCTCACCATAGCCCGTGCTACTTGGAACTTTTTGTTCCAGGCAGCAAATCTTGAACAACAACATATGACATATATTATTATTTGTATATTTGTCTTAGTTTATTTACTGATGAAGGCAGTGTGTAGATCGTGACAATAATTAAGAGGTGAGTAAAGTATGTGGTAATTGTAATAGAGGAAGTGTGTAGTGTATGTGGTTATTGTAGTGAAGGTAGTGTGTAGTGTATGTGGTTATTGTAGTGAAGGTAGTGTGTAGTGTATGTGGTTATTGTAGTGAAGGTAGTGTGTAGTGTATGTGGTTATTGTAGTGAAGGTAGTGTGTAGTGTATGTGGTTATTGTAGTGAATGTAGTGTGTAGTGTATGTGGTTATTGTAGTGAAGGTAGTGTGCAGTGTATGTGGTTATTGTAGTGAAGGTAGTGTGTAGTGAATGTGGTTATTGTAGTGAAGGTAGTGTGTAGTGTATGTGGTTATTGTAGTGAAGGTAGTGTGTAGTGTATGTGGTTATTGTAGTGAAGGTAGTGTGTAGTGTATGTGGTTATTGTAGTGAAGGTAGTGTGTAGTGTATGTGGTTATTGTAGTGAAGGTAGTGTGTAGTGTATGTGGTTATTGTAGTGAAGGTAGTGTGTAGTGTATGTGGTTATTGTAGTGAAGGTAGTGTGTAGTGAATGTGGTTATTGTAGTGAAGGTAGTGTGTAGTGTATGTGGTTATTGTAGTGAAGGTAGTGTGTAGTGAATGTGGTTATTGTAGTGAAGGTAGTGTGTAGTGTATGTGGTTATTGTAGTGAAGGTAGTGTGTAGTGTATGTGGTTATTGTAGCGAAGATAGTGTGTAGTGTATGTGGTTACTGTAATGAAGGTAGTGTGTAGTGTATGTGGTTACTGTAATGAAGGTAGTGTGTAGTGTATGTGGTTACGGTAATGAAGGAATAATAATAATTAACAAATAGTTATATTATTATAATAATTATTATAATAATAATTGTTGTAATTAATAAATATTATTCTTCCTTCTGCTGGGTCATGAAGGAAGCCTGCCTCGGGTTAAAGGGGGCTGTGACGATCTATGTCTGGAACCCATAGGTGCGGGACTCGAACGTCCACCTCCTGGGGCTCGTTCGGCCCAAGCTCTTCAAGTGGCTGGGATCGTTCTTGGCCTTGCTGGGGTGGTTCTTCTTCGGCCTCGACCACGGCGGTGTCCGGGTTTGTAGTCCCTGTGCCTTCTTTACCAACTACGAGGTAAACTCCTGTCGTGTCTTCATGCTTCACAGCATCACTGGAAACACTGTCTTGGTCAAAATCTCAATAATGCCACCTGGTCTTCAGTACTATTGTCTAGGGTTAAGTAAAAGTAACCAAAATTTGCCTGTTTACTGGGGCATATCTAGGCAAGACACTGTAACATAGGTAAGCAGCTTTATACAACTGCTACTCCCAAAGTATATAACATAGCTTCAATCAAAGCTCTTCGGAATCATTATCATGCATACATCTTTTTTTTCATGGATATTCCTGCGCGGGCCCTAAGCCTCTGGGTGGCCCACTAAGTGTTGCTTGTTTCTGTTTTACTTGGGCGGAGTATGAGTATTTATGACTCGTATGGTCGCTTCAGTAAGATTTTGCCATGTGTGTTTAACAACTTCTTCTGCTCTATTGAATCTAAGTTGAAATCTTAATGGGTTTGTAACTGTGCACTGTGTTAGATAATGTTCCAGTGGTCTCTCTGGCATTTCTCCACAGTGCTGACATTTCCTCTCATCTTCCTGAACCTGTAAGCCTATTTCCCATGCACATGGGTATCCAAGCCTGATGCGATGTAAGTGTACTTCTGTTGCTCTACTGCTCCCTTTCATCAAACTAAGTGGTTCGTAGTTGGTTGAATACTTGTACCAACCCGCAGATCCTGATGTTGCAACTGCTGTGTTGTGGTCACTGCACATCTTTTGCATTGCTCTGTTTTTAATTACTTTCTTAATCTGTGATAGACTCTGTGGTATGTAAATGTCTACATTTCTTCTCTTAGTTGCAAGTTTTGCAGCTTCGTCTGCAATGTAATTTCCTATTATTCCCACATGACTTAGCACCCAGTTGATAAGTCCCCGTCGGCCTTGTCGTTTGAGTGTTTGCATTAATGATATGACATTTGTGATCAGATGTATGTTATCACATATGTGTTCTTTTTGCAAGGTTTCAGTGGCGGTTCTCGAATCTGTATGTATGATAACATGTTGTTGGTGTTCAGCAAGATCGTGTTCCAAAGCCTTTTGAATGGCTAGCATCTCTGTAAAGTCGAACACCCATTTGAGAGCCTCCAACTATTTACAGAGTTTCCTGCTTTAACTGCAGCTCCGATTTCTTGTCCCTGCTGGTCTACTGATCCATCTGTGAAGTAAGTGAAGCTGTCTAATGCCAAATTTGCTTTATATGCATCTGTGCAATGTTACGTAGCAGATGAGAATTTGTCTGGGTCTTTTTTCCGTCAATAACCATAATCTTAAAGTTTGCTGGTGGAGATTCCCAAGAGGCTTGCATAACAAAGTCTGAATGTATTTCGTCGACACCATTCTCAGTGACTGTGTTTGTTATATCGAATGCATTGATGGTGTTTATCGCACAATGGGTCCACTTGTTGCTATTGGAGGCTCTTCTGTCCCGATATGCACACATCAATTGCACACCCTATGAACTAGCTGTCACTTGGCTCCAATCCTAATACATGTTACACTAATTCTAACATGCTACAATATTATGGATACAGGATGGTGGTGCCACAATAATCAATTAGTGGGTGAGGAATCGGTATCAATCAGGATACATAATAATCAATCAAGGTCCTCAGATACCCACCACATATATGCCATATGAAAATACCTACTGTTCCACAAAAATGGTGTACACCGGTAGTTACGATCCATCACACATAAACATGGTTACATTACATCCCAGAAGCTTACAAGGTCCTTGGACCGAAAATATGTGCCACAAACATGAGCAAGATCAAGTGCACCTGCCCCTGCTGACAAGCCAGAGAACAATAAGCTGGCGACGGGCGCCGAGCCGCGATAGGAACTGTATTGCATTGCAAGTAAACCATCAGTACTCTTTCAAAATTATAAACCACAGAACAAGACATTTACAAG
>WNGS01000410.1:358096-370688 GCA_020271785.1 Procambarus virginalis
TCAGCCTCCACCACATCACTGCCTAATGCATTCCATAATGCATACGGGTGAGTAGCTACGTCTTTGTGCCTTTACTCACCATACAAGCTTAGATGTATAGTTATGGTGAACAAAACATGTAAATACTTATATATAAGCTCTGTATATAAAAGCAAAAACAGTATGGTGGGGGGAGAATGGTGGCAAAGTCTGTGAGGTAGGGAGGGAGGCAGTGGCAGCCAGTGGCGGGCTGCCACTGCCACTCAGCATACCAACTTAGTGTGTTTATTATGGTGAACACGAATGTAGATACTTATATATAACGTCTGTTATAGTGAATAAAGGCAAAACAGTATGGTGGGAGGAGAATGTGGCAAGTGAGGTGTTGAGGGAGTGAGTGGCAGCGAGTGGCTGGCTGGTGTGTGGCGGTCACTCCTCGTTACTTTTTGACTCATATAGCAACTTAGTGGTTCGTTATGGTGAACAAAACATGCAGATACTTATATATAACCTGTGTATATAGTGTAATAACCGACAAAGTATTTGTTCACTGTTTGATGACCATAATTGAATCAACAATAATGCACACCATATTTTTGAGTACAGCGATGATTTACTCATTTTTATTATATAAATATATCACACTACACACTATGAATAAATTACAGCAAAAAACTACGAAAATCAGAGACATTGAAATAATTAGGTAATTATCTCTGTGGCAACTCCGACCTGACAGCTGGCGATCAACAGACCGTCTGGGATGCACGCTGAGTCAGCGCCTGTTTTTGCCAGACTTCCTCACCCTATAGCGGAAATATATGCCACTTATACAATTTGTTTATTATTGTGGGGAATCTGGCTCAGTGGGGAAATCTGGCTCCAGTATAATACTAAAAAAATTATTATGAATGTAAAATAATGATAAATTCTAAGATAGCTCGAAGGACCAGAATGAGTAATTAAATGAGGAATCAATGGTTTATAGATTTATGATTATATGAATAATTCTATTAATTAAGCAATGACTGTAAATAATATAATTCTAGAGCCAGCCTCCCATGACACATTTTGGGGGGGTCTTCTATAAGATTAATCCATGTAGAACATATATTATGCAATAATAATAATTATAATATGCACACACATGGATAATGGTAAAATATAATGCAAAATACTACTGCCAAATGAAGATTAATAATGCATAACTGGCAGATGGATATATATAGATGGATATGGACTCTGAATAATAAGACAGTCTACAATAAAACTGATTATGTCTCCTGTACGGGGACGTAGATGCAGTCCACTGTACGCCAGGCTGGAAACAGTTTGAGATAGTGTCTTGGCGCACGTCAGGGTATGGCTCACACGCTGTCAGGGGTGTTGCACCATGCTGCAATAATGGTAATTCCGTAATTTCCACCTCCAAAATAGTATTCACACACATATACGGCAATATCTAAATATTTGGAGGGGAAAGAACTACACTTACATGAGATTATTTTACGCCCGCATCATAACGACATGGCACCTACATGATCTTATTTAAGAGCTCATTAAATAGAACAAATGAGGTAAAAATGCCTGCCGAACTGGTGTCCTCGATTCTGGTAAGCTGAGTCCTCAATCTGGCATCTATGGATGTACGGATGCTGACTGGATGGGCAGATTTGTCGGACAGCTTACGGAGCACCACTTGTTGATCGCAAATATGGCGAGAGAGTCCCCTCCTTCCCCAAAGTCGCGCATGCGCAATAGCTCTCCGTGAGGATTCGATCATAAATTATATTTATTTATTAACGCTAAATAGGGAAGGGGGCGTGTATGAACACTCTTGATGATTTAGATAAATACTTTATGTGGTGATGTTTAATTATCATAGTGCACGTCAGTTAATTAGTTAATGTAGACGGCACAAATAAAACAGTACGGGCTTGGTGGTGGAAATGATGTTAGATTATGATATGGTTTACTGGAACAGCGATTAAGCTGGGTAAGGAAATTCCAGTAAACTATTGTATTCTAAAAGTAAACCTATTACTAAATAATTATTCCTAATAAAGGAAAGTAAATGGTTACATTTGTGGTATTCTACTGGTATGTGGAAATTTTATTCTCCGTGCGTGGCTGACGCAACACTACACAATTCTAGGAGAAATTATATGATGTTCCACAACCTAATACAGTAAATTCTATAATACTAATCTACGTATTAGTAGTGTTAGTAAACTACTACGCTTAATACAGGAAATACATCCTATTGTATTAAGGATTATTAAGTGAACATTAAATGTGCATGAAGCCTAATACAGGAAATACATCCTGTTGTATTAGGGATGAGAAAAATTGTTGGAAATTTCCAACATAATTCCGGGGCGGGAAATTACGGGTCGTAGTTCAATGTTAAGTACTAACGTACCTATTCCCTTTCCCTGAAATTACATTCTTATATGTTAGTAGGTTAGTATGTACATAACGAATGTCCCGGATCTGTGTGACAGGTATGATCTGTTATCACGGGTACATCTATGTAATGATTAATTATTCTATATGTCTCTTTGAGATCAAGGAGACACTGAATCTACAGTGAGATCAGTGTCTAGGGTCGCAGTGACGTGTAACTAGATGAGTTACTAGACACTAACTGATCACTGCAGACTCACAAATCTCCTCAACATCAAATGAGAAATTCTAAGTATTTATACAAGATTAAATTTAGCCTAATGTGTAGTTCTTGCTGCACAAAGTAATTTAGGCTATGTAATGATAATAACTAAATTCCTAACCTAGCTAAATTCTAGATAAAGTAGAGAACTGAGTATATGAGCATCAGTCTCTATAAATGTAGTCTGTGGTATGCTATAGTGAGTACAGATTTAACTTGCACTCAGCTGACCCTAACTAATGTCCCTAATCTACCTAAGTAGAGGGTAAATGCGAATTATATACATTAGGTTACAGTGCTATAACTTCTCTGGAAGTATAACTAAACACATATAGCAACCTAAAGATTCTAAATGAGTATTAAACCTGCTCGGTTTATATACACTAAGTTACAGTACTATAACTCTCTGGAGCTATAATTAAGTACATGATAACTTATATGAAGACTGAATGTGGTCAATTATTACTGTCGAGAATAGTTCTGGGTCTACAGTGGGTCAATGACATTTGTCGCGGTGACCTGTAACCAATTCTTAGGCTACTAGTCACTGATTTATCCACTGAGATCCATAGAAACTAACTCGGCTAGCATTAATTGTACAGACTCAATCTGGAAAAAGATAAGATGAGTGTATTCTATTATGAGAAACTTTGTTTCACTTCTAATAGTCTTCTGGTAAATATTCACTTACAGGCTGTTGCAAAGTTCAATTTTGCTTGTGCTAAGATACTTCTCCAAACTGTCTCTAAGATGCTTGTGGGCAGAGACAAGAAAGCAGAAGGAGCTCAAACAAAACTGATACAACCCTGCAGGTGTATCATATTAAATGGATTAATAAATCCTAGTCCAGACGACTTGATATAAATGCGGTCTTCTCTGGAAGACTTACCTAAGGTATGATAAATACGATAAGATGTTATGAAATGCTATGAAGACTGAATGTGGTCAATTATTACTGTCGAGAATAGTTCTGGGTCTACAGTGGGGTCAATGGTATTTGTCGCGGTGACCTGTAGCCAATTCTTAGGCTACTGACCACTGATTAATCCACTGAGATCTATAGAAACTAACTCGGCTAGTACTAATTGTACCAGACTCAATCTGGAATTAATGTTTGTTGTCAGCTGGCATAGGCTTCTTCAGGTTCAAGACTCTACCTGTAAGTAAGTAGCCTCCTGCTGAATTCAACAAGTTCATTCCATGCTGGCTTGTAGTTCCAGTAATGAACTGATAATAATGGTCTGCCCCTACTAATAGATCTACATTGGTGAGGTGGTCAGACTTTATCTTGGTGTCAGCCAACTTGATTCTATTTTTCTGTAAAAATTTGGCTGTGTCCCTTAGACCTTTGACATTCATGTCAAGAGGGATGTGATTAACTACTATGGCCTTAACAGGTCGGACATAACCGCCTAGGCGTACTAGTGGTTGTACTACTTCAAATTCTTGAGGTCCAGTATCTGCTAGGAATCCTGATATGTTCAATGTCACCTTACACAAGGGTTTAAGTTTCAGCTGGTTAGCTGCTTGTTGAGTGATAAACGTTCTCTGGGATCCCTGGTCGAATAGACCTCTTGTAGTGATTCTAGAATTCTTACTATTTAATTGTAATTGTGCAGTAGGTAATACGGCATTATTACGAGACTTGGTGTTAAGCACCTTAACCTCCTGTCGCACCTTACAACACTGCACAATGGTGGAAGTATCCTGTTCCACCTGGAGTTTTGGTGATTTTGGCCTATCAACTCCACACAATGCTGAATGATGTTGATCCTGGTGGCACCTGTTACATATGTGTAATGGAGTGGTGCATGTATTAGGATCGTGTTGCAACAAGCACCTGGTGCACTTGTGCAATTCCTTGAGGCGCTTTATCCTAGAAACGCGATCAGGAAAGTTTTGACACTGATAAATAGTATGACTCTCTTGGCAAAAGAGACAGCATCTCCTTCCTGTAGTAGATGTAGGGGTCACTAACTTGGGTGACTTATGGACTACAGGTTTAGAAGGGCTGATAGTGTAGGTACCTACTGTAGTATTCTTCCATCTTGGAGTGGAAGTAGTGGTTTTAGATTTATTAGGCTGTTTGGAGGTACCTTTGGATTTGACTAGTTTATCAGTGGTTGATTTGTCAGTGTCAGGTATTATTTTCTCATGAGCTCTCAGTCGATTAACTGTTATCCTTAATCCCTCGAAAATTTCATCTAAGGACAGGATATCTGTTCTATAATGGGAACAGATGGATGCTAGGATCTCCTTAGGAAACTTACTCTGTATTTCTAATTTCAATACCCACTCTGCTTTAGGTACATCTGCTTTGACACCTAGAGCTTTAATTAGAGACTCTACCTGGAGCCTAAATTCTTGTAGAGCTTCAGGGGTGGTATCTGGTGTAGGTATCGCTCTTAACTTATAATAAAGATTAGCAATAGCAATTTCTTTATTGCTGTAATTAACTTCTAGTAACTGAATAGCAGTATCGTAGTCCTCATCACTAGGAACTAGGTGTTCGACAACTGCCTTTGCTTCACCCTCTAGGGTACTTTGCAAATAAAGGAATTTATTAGGTTTGCTAATAGATTTCTTGGAGTTTACTAAGGAGTCGAATGTTTTCCAGTAGCATTCAAAATTCTCATCATCTCTACCGTGGAAGTGAAGGAGATCAATTGTAGGAAGACGAACTTCCTGGAGTGTTTCCTGTTTATTGGTTTCACGCGTGGTTAGAGCATTTTGAGAAACTGAGTCGCTCTGCAATTTTTCTAGAGCTTGTGTTAATATATTTAGATGATCTTGGGTACCCTCCTCAAATTTCTCCATCTCGGCATGGAAGGTATCTAGCTGATCCGGCTCAGCATTCTGTTGCATAAGGACTCTGAGATAGTCATCTGCAGCTTCATTAGTTCTTTGCAACTTTTGCTTGGCCGTCTCTATGAGATTTTCTAATACTTTGGCTGTGGCACCTGATTGTACCAGCTGATCACACTTATTCAACTGTCTAGTCACATGACCTTTGTGACTAGTGTATGATCTAAAATATAATAAGCAATTGCTGGACATTTCTTCTGGTGCACTGCCTGTGGATGTTGGCTTAGTTGGTGCCATGGCTTGGTAATGTAAATAACTGGGGTACTGATTCATATATACGTGGAACCAGTACGATTATTAATAGCCTAATATCTGATTCTTTAATTAGGCTATGTGAATCCTACCTCACGTAGAGGTTAGCTTACCTATCTAATAGTAAACAGCTAATATTTGAGTGGTATTTCAGTGTTCTACAGGAATTCCTCTGCTTAGCTCCTCATAATCGGCTTTGGATGGGTAGTGACACTTCAATAACACTCAAAATGTACATAGTAAATATATATAATATGATATAAAAACACAATTTGTGTAAAATAATTATAAGTCCTACCCTGACTTGGGTTTGCACAATAATAAATGTTGACTAGGTTGTACTGCCTTGTACAATGCTAGTCTACTAATAATCCTACCTATCTAGGTTGGCTAGTAATAATGAGTTAGGCTAGAGTTGTACACTAATAAGTACAATTCCAGTCTAAGCATTCTATTCTACATGGAATGGCATAAAATGCTATAATACTACTGATGTGCAGATTCAGGATAGTGCTATGTTTTTAGCTTTTTATAATTTTTGAGTTATATAGAGTATATAAAGTTATTATATGTGTATGACAATTAATCTACTATAAAGGATTATATATATGGCAGATATTTTACTGCCGTAATTCTATATGTGTGGCATGCTGCCATGCTGCCATGGATTCTATCCTAGTACCTGATAATACTAATTAATTAAGGAGTATAATGATATCAGGGATGAAAATGATTAATATATTATAGATAGCCTAACTTCTGGCTATATTCTACTAATTCAACTTATGCTGCAATGCTGGTTCGTGATTGATCACAAGGATCTTGGTTCGAAGGACCATAAAATATGTGGGGAAATCTGGCTCCAGTATAATACTAAAAAAAATGTATAATTATGTGAATGTAAAATAATGATAAATTCTAAGATAGCTCGAAGGACCAGAATGAGTAATTAAATGAGGAATCAATGGTTTATAGATTTATGATTATAAGAATAATTCTATTAATTAAGCAATGACTGTAAATAATATAATTCTAGAGCCAGCCTCCCATGACACATTTTGGGGGGGTCTTCTATAAGATTAATCCATGTAGAACATATATTATGCAATAATAATAATTATAATATGCACACACATGGATAATGGTAAAATATAATGCAAAATACTACTGCCAAATGAAGATTAATAATGCATAACTGGCAGTATCAGATATAGATATATATAGATGGATATGGACTCTGAATAATAAGACACTGTCTACAATAAAACTGATTATGTCTCAGCTGTGACAGGGGACGTAGATGCAGTCCACTGTACGCCAGGCTGGAAACAGTTTGAGATAGTGTCTTGGCGCACGTGAGGGTATGGCGGTCACACGCTTCCTCAGGGGTGTTGCACCATGCTGCAATAATGGTAATTCCGTAATTTCCACCTCCAAAATAGTATTCACACACATATACGGCAATATCTAAATATTTGGAGGGGAAAGAACTACACTTACATGAGATTATTTTTTACGCCCGCATCATAACGACATGGCACCTACATGATCTTATTTAAGAGCTCATTAAATAGAACAAATGAGGTAAAAATGCCTGCCGAACTGGTGTCCTCGATTCTGGTAAGCTGAGTCCTCAATCTGGCATCTATGGATGTACGGATGCTGACTGGATGGGCAGATTTGTAGGACAGCTTACGGAGCACCACTTGTTGATCGCAAATATGGCGAGAGAGTCCCCCTCCTTCCCCAAAGTCGCGCATGCGCAATAGCTCTCCGTGAGGATTCGATCATAAATTATATTTCTTTATTAACGCTAAATAGAGAAGGGGGCGTGTATGAACACTCTTGATGATTTAGATAAATACTTTATGTTGTGATGTTTAATTATCATAGTGCACGTCAGTTAATTAGTTAATGTAGACGGCACAAATAAAAGTACGGGCTTGGTGGTGGAAATGATGTTAGATTATGATATGGTTTACTGGAACAGCGATTAAGCTGGGTAAGGAAATTCCAGTAAACTATTGTATTCTAAAAGTAAACCTATTACTAAATAATTATTCCTAATAAAGGAAAGTAAATGGTTACATTTGTGGTATTCTACTGTAATGTGGAAATTTTATTCTCCGTGCGTGGCTGACGCAACACTACACAATTCTAGGAGAAATTATATGATGTTCCACAACCTAATACAGTAAATTCTATAATACTAATCTACGTATTAGTAGTGTTAATAAACTACTACGCTTAATACAGGAAATACATCCTATTGTATTAAGGATTATTAAGTGAACATTAAATGTGCATGAAGCCTAATACAGGAAATACATCCTGTTGTATTAGGGATGAGAAAAATTGTTGGAAATTTCCAACACATGATCCCAGATTTAAGGACATGATCAAGTTAAGTGTACGAACTTACGATTATCCAGTCCTATTGAGTGTTCACGACCATACCAAGTGTAATCTAAGTTTTGACAATTTTTGCGAAGGAGTAACATTGGGTCAGGTAATCCAAAGTATTGGGGCCACCTGGTTTTTCTCCATTTTTTGACATCGTACAGTGAATGGCTACCTCAAACATACTGGATAATTCCTAAGCGGCACCTGCTTCCATTAGTTACAGGCTTGGAAGCGGAATACTATTCTTGACCATTCCTAGAATTAAGGCCTATTCCCTGGCGTGTCTTATTTTTATGAGTTAGTGGTTAACTTGGCTGGAACGCACATTTTGCACAAGATTATTTCTGAGCTTCGGCTTTTCATTACAGCAAGATGCTCCGCATACACATAAACTCTGTGCCTGTAATTGACCTAATAACTCTACCTGGAGTGTCATACACACTGGGCAACAGAATTAAAAAATTTAGACACACATGCACTGCAGACAATATCCACTATATCTCTCACCTTAAGATTACAACTCCCTTGTTGAATGCCATATCTTTTGACACAGACCCGTTTCCCCAGGGCTCAGGCTCCAACACTCTCATAGGACCTAATGCTAGCGTACGTTCAAATTCACCATCAACTGATGGGAATGCCTCGGCTGCTTCTGGAGGTACGGCTGCACTCAGTTCAGACGTACGTCTCCTTCTCGCAGTATCCATGGGTTGCATAGTTCCCGTTTTCTAAGACAGGGACATCTTTTCAACTAAGTAGTCGTCTCATTCATCCCGTCGCCAAGCTCGACGGTTGTCAGCTAGTTCCCAGAATTCTGATTCTGATGACTCCACTCCTAGCCGGTGGACCGGCCATGGCCGACGGAGTAACAAATTTCGCCCACCACCTCGGGAGTTGGATTATGCTGATAAATCTAATTGGACTCCGTTCTATCACCGTTTCACATCTTATCCAGCGCAAAAAGATTGGAGTGGCCCTACTTCCCTAACAAATTTGGGTTGGTGTCTTACAGGCAGAGCCAGTGATTTTTTACAACCGGATACTAGACCGGGAACCATCAATTGATTATACTCGCATGATGCATAAACTCGTAAAGTGGTTTGGGGATAGGGAGGTTTTAGATAGGGCAATAATGAAACTTTCTCAGGCCCACCAGGAGCATGGTGAGGAAACTCTAGAATGGGCTGATAGAGTCCAGTATTTGGCTCATCGAGCTTACAAACATATGGAAAGGGGAGAAGAGGAGCAGATGGCAATCATGTGATATGGTTAGTGTTTGCTGCATAAGCATTTAGGGGAATATATTTCCAACGCTAATATTTCTTCCATGGAAAAAGCCATTGATAGGGCTCAGACATTTCAGCATAATTCTGTTGCTATTCACGGGTCAGCAGGTTCATCCTCATATGGTTCCCAGCAGCAGAGGTCCCAAGGCCCAATAGTGCGGATAAATGCTGTGGGTATATCTTCGCGATACGAATAGCTATCCTGGAGTAGTTTTGCTTCCCGTCTCTGCTCACGGACACCCACAAAATCTCCAGATTCATCACCGGCTACTGGCATATCAGGTCATGGTAATGGGGGTCCCGGCAACCAAATGCTGGATCAGGTTCTTCCTCTCTTGCGGGAATTGATACAAAGATTGATAAATTGGCAGGTATGAAGGAAAAAGTACACGAAGTGGTCTCAGGGATCTCAGGGGTTCGTGACAAATTGGACGATGTGTGTGAGAACCTGAAGCGTCTCACAAACGCTATCATATCACCTCGTGGTCAGTGCACCCCATCAGCTAGACGGTGTAATAATTGTTACTTATGTGGGGAAGAGGGTCATTTTGCTTGCGACTGCCAAAGTTCCAGAAGTGGCTGGTACGAAGGCTGTAAACTGGGGGGAACATACCAACGATAAGTGTCATATTTCATTTTTTGAGGAGAATAAATCTTTAAACAGGGATTCATCGGCTCAAGATGCCTAGATTCGACCCACGACTTACCAGGCCAGCAGAGTGTGGCTGCGTCACATTCAATGATACCAGGACCTTCTTTAGGGTTCAAAACTTATACCCTCCAAATATCAGCACTGGATATCCATCAGGATGATAGGTAGACCGATCGAACATTTTCTGAAGGTGCACCTGACATTTTAGCACCGGCTGACGCAAGGAACGTAGGCGAAGGTAAAATTAATGTGTCCCAGGACGAGGAAGACTTCAATCAACAGGAGGGGTGGTAAACTTAACTTTCAAGCAAGTAGGTGACGAGGAAGAGTTTTCTCAAGAAAAGAGCAGTTGTACCTGCAGGGAGGATGAGGTAGACACAGCCGGCACACCTTGGACACTGATAAGCAAGAAAAGGAGAAACAGGAACAAATAATTGTTAGGCAATTACGGTCCGGTTCTATCTTCTGGATCCCGATTCAAGTGTAGAACGTAATGTTGGGAGCAACAGTTGATGCAGCTGCGGAAGTCACAATTATTTCTCAAGAGGTTCATCAAAAGTTAATACCTTCACCACAGGTAATAAGGCACATCACCCTCAACACAGTTCCGGTGCAACACAGTGCGTTCCGGGAAAGCTGGTAGGCCCGGTTACATTACTAATTGCAGGAGGGATATTTGAAGTATATGTGTATATGGTACCAATTGAAGATAATATATTACTGGGGCTAGATTTTATGAAAAATCAGGGCCTCAGCTTGGCCTTGGCCAAATTTCAGATGATATTACAGGAGATGCTTAATGGGAAATGTAATTATAGCAGGAGGAACCACAGGAAGAAGCCAGTTCCTTACAAGCAGCAGGGCTTTTTAAAACACAATTCGAAAATGCGTCCTCAGAAGAAAGTAAAAGACAAACTAGCAGTAGGTCAGTTTCTGGAAGGCATACATCCAATTGCTTTCCCTTGGGATCCTGGGGGTGAGATGTGTGGAAAGTGTTGCTCTGTCAAGGAAGGAACCATAACCAAGGAGCAGCGCTTAGGTGTGAGGACCACAACTAGGGTGAATCCCTAGGAGTGAATCTTGAAAGAAAGAAAGAAAGAACAGAAAAGAAAAAAAGCTGCAGTGTAGTGTGTAGTGTAAATAAACCATGATCAGTTCAGTACACAAAAATAGTACTTTCTCATTCAATCACAAGAATAAGATCAACCAACACCATGTCAGTACAATAATCATGAACATTTTCACAAAGAAGCACATACTGTATTTAAATTGTTAGATGTTTTCTTTAAGTCAAACCAGACACGTTCTCTTCTGTTACTATATGTACCATTCCACCCCTCAATGTGAAGCCGGTGGAGGGTCCTTTCCAAAAGGACATACTAAATTTAAATTAAGTTTCTAATACACCTCTTGTTTTATTGGGACGAGGAGAGTGTGGAGGGAACTACATTCAAAGTGCCCGCCAGAGGGAATATCTCTTATACTAGGTGCTCCTGGTTGGTGGACGGCAGCCCTGCGCAATGACTGTGCGCATCTCCCCAGAGCACGCCTGGGGGCAGAAGAGAACAGCACCTGGACCTGTGAACAACGCCTCCCGAACGATTAGTTATTCGGCACCCGTATTGGATAGTTGCGATTGGACCTCGCCCATCCTCGCCCCTGAGAAGCCGTCACATTGCTTCAGCCCGGCGGCCCCTAGAAGACTTCACCTCTAGGTGAGCAACTGTCTTCCTCGTTATTACCTCCATTTATATGTATACCGATTACTACGTGGTCGGTCGTCCCATACCCCATAGGCGACCGCCTCCATATTATTATTAAAATTTAATCAATCACGACTATTCTGCTGTCTACGGCGATGAACGGGTACTATGGGACGTAAATAGATATCTTGAGGAAAAATTAGTACCTTGAAAACATATATAACTGGGAATGTACCACATAGGTACTATATACATTAATAAAATAGGGACTATAATCATTTTGTCATACGTGTGCTGTCTTGCATGAGAACGGGTTGAATTCGACGATATCCATCCTCACAATACCGGATTCTTACTCTAGCGGCTCCGGGACGATAGCACGACAATAGAGAGTGACTTTTGTGTCTATGCAGGCGGTATTTCCAATGCTTGGCCGAGCACGGAAAACCCACAGCCTCTCTAGGCACAGGCACTGGAAGAATGAATTTTGGCTGGAGGCGAGGGCCCAGCCAACCAGGACACCCCTCAGCTCCTATGTACCAATCACAGACGTGCATCTCCAGAGGCCTGGTGCGTCGACGAATCACGACTCTCCTAAGATGACGCGATCCACTACGTTATGGCATGAGGGGGGCTGTTGGTGGGGGGATCGGCCAACGATCGAAAACCCCCAACCCCCCTCTTCTTTTAAACCTGTACAGAAATTTACTTGAAATAAACTCCTGACTATAACTTTCTCTGCAGACTTGCTATAGCGATCATATAGTATTGCTGGAAGGCCCGT
>WNGS01000411.1:43264-56963 GCA_020271785.1 Procambarus virginalis
TTCTCGCCTTAATTTACTCCTACAACTCCAATATCAATTGGAGTTGACAGATCAATTTCCCTGAGCTTTAAACCTGTACTTCTGATGCAGTAAATAAGATCAAAGGCAGTTACCGAGTTTCATCTCCCATCCCCCGTCTTAGGTCGTTCATACAACTTCATTAATAACGGATCAATTTCCCTGAGTTTTAAAACCACTGCATTTCATACTTAGTAAAATAGATCAGAGCAGTTACCAAGCGCCAACTGTTGTTCTCTGCCCTAGTTCAATGTTTATCAAACGTAATATTCCAGATCATCAACAAGTGAGTAGCTCTCAACCTTTGCCTTATCAACGTAAACACGAGTACCCATACCCTCATCACACCTGTGTAAATAAACACCGCCAGGTAGTTATCACACGGTCATACACCACCTATCTCCCCATCCCTCCCTCCATTTCCCCAGCCACCCATCCACTCGCTCACCTTCCCATCCCCCTACCCCACCACCAGCCCCCCTGTGCAACCTTTCACCTCTTCCCCAATCCCAACCCACATTCAACCCTCAGCTCCCCGGCCCCATTTCTCCCCCACCCTACACCACACCTGACTGTCTCTCCTTACCCTCCCAGTCTCCATTCCCCGTGCCTGTTGTTGTTGTTGTTGTTTTAGATTTAGCTACTCATAAATAATCATAAATTAATCACCAGTAGATTTTCTTAGAACATATATAAAAAACAGTGTGAGAGGAGCATATGCGTCTCTTTCCATCTTCAGACTTACTCCTCATTATATGGACGGTGAAATACTAAAGAAACTGTTTATGACTATTGTGAGACCAAAATTGGAATATACTGCAGTTGTATTGTGACCAAATCTCAATAAGCACATAAATAAACTGGAAAAGGTGCAACGGCATGCTACAAAAAGGCTTCCGGAATTGAAAAAACAAGATTTACAAGGAGAGACTAGAGGCGTTAAACATGCCAAAAATAGAAGATAGAAGAGAGGTGATTGATACCCACTTACAAAATACTAACAGGAAACGACCAAATTTACAAAGAGGAATTCCTGAAACCAGCAACTTCATGAACAAGAGAAAATAGATTCAAGGAAACAAAGGTGCCGAAAAAAATATTAGAAGTTTTCTTTTGCAAACAGAGTGGTAGACGGTTGGAACAAAGTCAAGGTGAGAAGATTGGTGGTCAAAACCGTCAGTAGTGTTTAAAGTGTTATACGACAAAGAGTATCAGGAAGGCGGAACACCATGAGTGTAGCTGTCATCCTGTAACTACTCTTAGTAACTACACACACACACACACACACACACACACACACACACACACAGAACCGCATGGAGGACCAAAACATGGAGAGCTAAGCTGCTAGACGTGGAAACAAGAAACTTTCTGAGCCAGCACAACAAGGATCCAACAAGAATGAGAGAAGATGAACCAGCAATGCTTGATGTGATATTTACCCCTTAATGAGTGGGATATAAGGAAGTTAAGATGGAAGCACCCTTGGGAATGAGTGACCACAGTGTATTGAACTTTGAGTACCTGGTAGAGCTAGGAATTATCTCCCCCCAAAAAAGAACTAGGAAGGAAAAGGCTGGCATACCGCAAGGGAAATTATGAACAGATTAGAAGTTTCCTAAGTCCCGAACCTTGGGACACAGACCTCAGAGATAAGTCTGTACAGGGAATGATGGACTATGTTACCCAAAAGTGTCAGGAGGCAGTAATCAGGTTCATCCCAGCCCAAATGGAAAAAATCCGAGAAGCAACTGAAGAATCCATGGTATAATAGGGCATGTAGTGAAGCGAAGAAACTGAACAAAAGGGCGTGGAGGAACTTCCGGAATAACAGAACACCAAAAAGCAGAGAGAGATACCAGAGAACCAGAAATGAGTACGTCAGGGTGAGAAGAGAAGCAGAGAAGTTTTGAAAATGATATAGCAAACAAAGCCAAGACCCAACCAAAGCTACTCCACAGTCACATCAGAAGGAAAACACAGTGAAAGAACAGGTATTGAAACTTAGAACAGGCGAGGACAGGTATACAGAGACGACAAGAGGTGTGTGAAGAACTCGACAAGAGGTTCCAGGAGGTCTTCACAATAGAAAAGGTGATGTCACTGTGCTAGGAGAAAGGGAGGTAAACCAGGCGGCCTTGGAAGAGTTCGAAATTACGAGAGAGGAGGTCAAAGGACACCTGCTGGATCTGGATGTTAGAAAGGCTGTTGGGCCAGACGGGATCTCACCTTGGATACTGAATGAGTGTGCAGAGGCACTTTGCTTGCCACACTACATAGTGTATAGTAAGTCACTGGAGACGGGAGATCTACCAGAAATATGGAAGACGGCGAATGTGGTCCCCAATATACAAAAAGGGCGATAGGCAAGAGACACTGAACTACAGGCCAGTGTCCTTGACTTGTATACCATGCAAGGTGATGAAGATCGTGAGAAAAAAACTGGTAACATATCTGGAGAGAAGGGACTTCGTGACAAATCGCCAACATGGGTTCAGGGAGGGTAAATCGTGCCTTACAGGCTTGATAGAATTCTACGATCAGGTGACAAAGATTAAGCAAGAAAAAGATGGGCGGACTGCATTTTCTTGGATTGTCGGAAAGCCTTTGACACAGTACCGCATAAGAGGCTAGTACATAAGCTGGAGAGACAGGCAGTGTAGCTGGTAAGGTGCTTAGTGGATAAGGGAGTACCTAAGCAATAGGAAGCAGAGAGTTACGGTGAGGGGTGAAACCTCCGATTGGCGTGAGTCACCAGTGGAGTCCCTCAGGGTTCTGTACTCGGTCCTATCTTGTTCTGATATATGTAATGATCTCCCGGGGTATCGATTCATTTCTCTCAATGTTTGCAGACGACGCCAAAATTATGAGAAGGATTAAAACAGAAGTTTGAGTTTGACTGTTTGAGGCTTCAAGAAGACCTAGACAAGCTGAAGGAATGGTCGAACAAATGTTGTTAGAATTTAACCTAACCAATGTAATGTAATGAAGATAGGTGTAGGGAGCAGGAGGCCAGATACAAGGTATCATCTGGAGAGGAAATTTCTTCAGGAATCAAAGAAAAAAAAAGACTTGGGGGTTGATATCACGCCAGACCTGTCTCCTGCAGCTCATATCAAGAGGATAACATCAGCGGCATATGCCAGGCTGGCCAACATACGAACGGCATTCAGAAGGTTGTGTAAAGAATCATTCAGAACTTTGTATACCACATATGTCAGGCCAATCCTGGAGTATACAGCCCCAGCATGGAGTCCATATCTAGTCAAGGATAAGACTAAACTGGAACACACACACACACTTTTGGTTTGCCACCAGACTAGTACCCGAGCTGAGAGGTATGAGCTACGAGGAGAGACTACGGGAATTAAACCTCACTTCGCTGGAAGACAGAAGAGTTAGGGGGGACATGATCACCACATTTAAGATTCTGAAGAGAATTGATAGGGTAGATAGAGACAGGCTATTTAACACAAGGGGCACATGCACAAGGGGACACAGGTGGAAACTGAGTGCCCAAATGAGCCACAGAGATATTAAATGAACTTTTTTAGTGTCAGAGTGGTGACAAATGGAATGCATTAGGAATGATGTGGTGGAGGCTGACTCCATACACAGTTTCAAGTGTAGATATGATAGAGCCCAATAGGCTCAGGAACACTTTACACCTGTTGAGTGACGGTTGAGAGGCGGGACCAAAGAGCCAGAGCTCAACCCCCGCAAATTCAACTAGGTGATACAACTAGGTGAGTACACACACACACACACACACACACACACACACACCACACACACACACACACACACACCACACACCACACACAACACACACAATGGTTCAACGGTTTCAGGGTCTTGCAGCTGAGTGCACAGTGCTTGGGGCTCAGTCTTAATGCCTGGGTTCGATTCCCGGCGGAGGCGGAAAGAAATGAGCATTTCTTACACCATGATGGATCTGTTCACCTAACAGTAAATAGGTACCTGGGAGTTAGACAGCTGTTGCGGGCTGCTTCCTGTGTGTGTATATTTACCTAATTCACCTCATATGAGGAGAATTATTTGAGTACACACACCCAGGAAGCAGCCTATAACAGCTGTGTAACTCCCAGGTACCTATTACTGTCAGGTGAAAAGAGGTATCATGATGTAAGAAATGCCCATTTCTAATTTCTTCCAACAGATGATGAGTGTGTGTGTGTGTGTGTACTCACCTATTTGTACTCGCCTATTTGTGCTTGCGGGGGTTGAGCTTTGGCTCTTTGGTCCCGCCTCTCAACTGTCAATCAACTGGTGTACAGATTCCTGAGCCTACTGGGCTCTATCATAGTTACACTTGAAACTGTGTATGGAGTCAGCCTCCACCACATCACTGCCTAATGCATTCCATCCGTTAACTACTCTGACATTGAAAAAGTTCCTTCTAACGTCTCTGTGGCTCATGTGGGTACTCAGTTTCCACCTGTGTCCCCTTGTTCGCGTCCCCCATGTGTTGAATAGTTTGTCCTTGTCTACCCGGTCGATTCCTCTGAGGATTTTGTAGGTTGTGATCATATCTCCCCTTACTCTTCTGTCTTCCAGTGTCGTAAGGTGCATTTTCCCGCAGCCTTTCCTCGTAACTCATGCCTCTTAGTTCTGGGACTAGTCTAGTGGCATACCTTTGGACTTTTTCCAGCTTCGGTCTTGTGCTTGACAAGGTACGGGCTCCATGCTGGGGCTGCATACTCCAGGATTGGTCTTACATATGTGGTGTACAAGATTCTGAATGATTCCTTACACACAGGTTCCTGAACGCTATTCTGATGTTAGCCAGCCTCGCATATGCCGCAGATGTTATCCTTTTTATGTGGGCTTTAGGAGACAGGTTGGTGTGATATCAACTCCTAGATCTCCTGTGTGTGTGTGTGTGTGTGGTGTGTGTGTGTGTGTGTGTGTGTGTGTGTGTGTGTGTGTGTGTGTGTGTGTGTGTGTGTGTGTGTACTCACCTATTTGTGCTTGCGGGGGTTGAGCTTTGGCTCTTTGGTCCCGCCTCTCAACTGGTGTACAAATTCCTGAACCTACTGGGCTCTATCATATCTACATTTAAAACTGTGTATGGAGTCAGCCTCCACCACATCACTGCCTAATGCATTCCATCCGTTAACTACTCGACACTAAAAAAGTTTCTTCTAACGTCCCTGTGGCTCATGTGGGTACTCAGTTTTCACCTGTGTCCCCTTGTTCGCATCCCACCAGTGTTGAATAGTTTATCCTTGTTTACCTGGTCGAATCCTCTGAGGATTTTGTATTGTTGTGATCATGTCTCCCCTTACTCTTCTGTCTTCCAGTGTTGTAAGGTGCATTTCCCGCAGTCTTTCCTCGTAGCTCATGCCTCTTAGTTCTGGGACTAGTCAAGTGGCATACCTTGGACTTTTTTCAGCTTCGTCTTGTGCTTGACAAGGTACGGCTCCATGCTGGGCCGCATACTCCAGGATTGGTCTTGCATATGTGGTGTACAAGATTCTGAATGATTCCTTACACAGGTTCCTGAATGCTATTCTGATGTTAGCCAGCCTCGCATATGCCGCAAAAGTCCCCTCACAGACACCTGGACTCCCCTGCCCTCACAACCCTGGACTCTCCTACCCTCGAGACACCTGGACTCTCCTGCCCTCGCAGACACCTGGACTCTCCTGCCTCACAGACACCTGGACTCTCCTGCCTCACAGACACCTGGACTCTCCTGCCCTCACAGACACCTGGACTCTCCTGCCCTCACAGACACCTGGACTCTCCTACCCTCACAGACACCTGGACTCTCCTCCCTCCTGCCCTTACAGACACGTAGACTCTCCTGCCTCACAGACACCTGGACTCCCTACCCTAACAGACACCTGGACTCACCTGCCCTCACAGACACCTGGACTCACCGCCCTCACAGACACCTGGACTCACCTGCCCTCACACACACCTGGACTCTCCTCACTCCTCCTCAGACACCTGGACTCTCGACCTGCCCTCACAGACATCTGGACTCTCCTGCCCTCACAGACACCTGGACTCTCCTGCTCTCACAGACACCTGGACTCTCCTGCCCTCAGACACCTGGACTCTCCTGCCCTCACAGACACCTGGACTCTCGACCTGCCCTCACAGACACCTGGACTCTCGACCTGCCCTCACAGACACCTGGACTCTCCTGCCCTCACAGACACCTGGACTCTCCTGCCCTCACAGACACCTGGACTCTCCTGCCCTCACAGACACATGGACCCTCCTGCCCTCACAGACACATGGACTCTCCTGCCCTCACAGACACCTGAACTCTCCTGCCCTCACAGATACCTGGACTCTCCTGCCCTCACAGACACCTGGACCCACCTGCCCTCACATACACCTGAACTCTCCTGCCCTCATAGACACGTGGACTCTCGTGCCCTCACAGACACCTGGAATCTCCTGCCCTCGCAGACACCTGCAGGACTCTCCTGCCCTCGCAGACACCTGGCTCTCCTACCCTCACAGACACCTGGACTCCCCTGCCCTCACAGACACCTGGACTCTCCTACCCTCAGAGACACCTGGACTCTCCTGCCCTCGCAGACACCTGGACTCTCCTGCCCTCACAGACACCTGGACTCTCCTGCCCTCACAGACACCTGGACTCTCCTGCCCTCACAGACACCTGGACTCTCCTGCCCTCACAGACACCTGGACTCTCCTACCCTCACAGACACCTGGACTCCCTGCCCTCACAGCACCTGGACTCCCCTGCTCTCGCAGACACCTGGACTCTCCTGCCCTCACAGACACCTGGACTCTCCTGCCCTCACAGACACCTGGACTCCCCTGCTCTCGCAGACACCTGGACTCTCCTGCCCTCACAGACACCTGGACTCTGGTGCCCTCACAGACACCTGGACTCCCTGCCCTCACAGACACCTGGGCTCTCTTCCCTCACACACCTGGACTCTGGTGCCCTCACAGACAAGCCTGGCGTGTTAGGAAGGTGGGGAGACTGACCAGTTGTGTTGCTACAGGCTGGAGGTGTTGGTCCACCGGCCCCAGGGCGCCCCGGCTCCACTACACTCCTCAACATGCACTTCAGTAACGATTGTTTTCTTCTTCACTTAATTACTGCATTATACTCTTTATAATTGCATTATATCTCATAATGACTATATTATTCAATAAAATCGCAGCATTGTACATCATATAATGTATAAATTATCCATCACATAATGACTGCGTTTTAATTCAAATAAATGTGAGGGATTTAGACTTCCTGAACATTACAGCCTAATGATGTTCTTACGTCTCAAGTGCATAGTGTTATTATTCCTAATTCCATTAACTAAGTAATGTAGGCACTAGTACCATGGAGAAGGCTCAGCTTCATGAATTTCGCAAAACAGATGGAAGTTATAGTGAGGGAGTCGCTCTCCCCGTAAGCCACCTCTCCCTGAGCCACCTCTCCCTGAGCACACATCCACCTGAGCCACTTCTCCCTGAGCCACCTCTCCCTGAGCCACCTCTCCCTGAGCCACATCCACCTGATCCACCTCTCCCTGAGCCCCTCTCCCTGAGCCACATCCACCTGAGCCATCTCTCCCTGAGCCACCTCTCCCTGAGCCACCTCTCCCTGAGCCACATCCACCTGATCCACCTCCCCGTGAGCCACCTCTCCTGAGCCACATCCACCTGAGCCATCTCTCCCTGAGCCACCTCTCCCTGAGCCACCTCTCCCTGAGCCACATCCACCTGATCCACCTCTCCCTGAGCCACCTCTCCCTGAGCCACATCCACCTGAGCCACCTCTCCCTGAGCCACCTCTCCCTGAGCCACCTCCCCGTGAGCCACCTCTCCCTGAGCCACCTCTCCCTGAGCCACATCCACCTGAGCCACCTCTCCCTGAGCCACCTCTCCCTGAGCCACCTCCCGTGAGCCACCTCCCCGTGAGCCACCTCCCCCTGAGCCACCTCTCCCTGAGCCACCTCTCCCTGAGCCACCTCTCCCTGAGCCACCTCTCCCTGAGCCACATCCACCTGAGCCACCTCTCCCTGAGCCACCTCTCCCTGAGCCACCTCTCTCTGCGCCACCTCTCCCTGAGCCACCTCTCCCTGAGCCACCTCTCCCTGAACCACCTCTCCCTGAGCCACCTCTCTCTGAGCCACCTCTCTCTGAGCCACCTCCCCGTGAGCCACCTCTCCCTGAGCCACCTCTCCCTGAGCCTCCTCCCTGTGAGCCACCTCCCCGTGAGCCACCTCTCCCTGAGCCACCTCCCCGTGAGCCACCTCTCCCTGAGCCACCTTCCCGTGAGCCACCTCTCCCTGAGCCACCTCTCCTGAGCCACCTCTCCCTGAGCCATCTCCCCTGAGCCACCTCTCCCTGAGCCACCTCTCCCTGAGCCACCTCCCCATGAGCCACCTCTCCCTGAGCCACCTCTCCCTGAGCCACCTCCCCGTGAGCCACCTCTCCCTGAGCCACCTCCCTGCGAGCCACCTCTTTGTGAGCCACCTTCCCCTGAGCCACCTCCCCTGAGCCACCTCCCCGTGAGCCACCTCTCCCCGAGACACCTCTCCCTGAGCCACCTCTCCCTGAGCCACCTCTCCCTAAGCCACCTCTCCCTGAGCCACCTCCCCGTGAGCCACCTCTCCCCGAGCCACCTCCCCGTGAGCCACCTCTCCCTGAGCCAACTCTCTCTCTGAGCCACCTCCCCGTGAGCCACCTCCACGTGAGCCACCTCTCCTGAGCCATCTCTCCCTGAGCCACTGCTCTGAGCCACCTCCCCGTGAGCCACCTCTCCCTGAGCCATCTCTCCCTGAGCCACCTCTCTCTGAGCCACCTCCCAGTGAGCCACCTCCCCGTGAGCCACCTCCCCGTGAGCCACCTTTCCCTGAGCCACTCCCCGTGAGCCACCTCTCCCTGAGCCCCTCTCCCTGAGCCCTCTCTCTCTGAGCCACCTCCCCGTGAGCCACCTCCCCGTGAGCCACCTCTCCCTGAGCCACCTCTCCCTGAGCCACCTCTCCCTGAGCCACCTCCCCGTGAGCCACCTCCCCGTGAGCCACCTCCCCGTGAGCCACCTCTCCCTGAGCCACCTCTCCCTGAGCCACCTCTCCCTGAGCCACCTCCCCGTGAGCCACCTCCCTGTGAGCCACCTCCCTGTGAGCCACCTCTCCCTGAGCCACCTCTCTCTGAGCCACCTCCCCGTGAACCACCTCTCCCTGAGCCACCTCCCCGTGAGCCACCTCTCCCTGAGCCACCTCCCCATGAGCCACCTCCCAGTGAGCCACCTCTCCCAGAGCCACCTCTCCCTGAGCCACCTCTCCCTGAGCCATCTCTCCTTGAGCCACCTCCCCGTGAGCCACCTCACCCTGAGCCACCTCTCCCTGAGCCACCTCACCGTGAGCCACCTCTCCCTAAGCCATCGGAATATCAAACTTGCGAATCCGTGCAGAGAGCCACAATTTTGCTCCAAAATAGCTAAGGAATCGAATTTCGACTGTTTGTGATATTTTAAAAACTGCAGGGGGGGGGGGGGTACCCTCCTCGTGGGCCACCTCCCCGTGAGGAACCTCTACCTGTGCCACCTCTCCCGTGAGCCACCTCTCCCTGAGCCACCTCTCTCTGAGCCACCTCCCCGTGAGCCTCCTCCCCGTGAGCCACCTCCTCGTGAGCCACCTCTCCGTGAGCCACCTCTCTCTGAGCAACCTCTCCCTGAGCCACCTCTCCCTGAGCCACCTCCCGCAGAGCCACCTCCCTGCAGAAAACCACCTCCCTGCAGAGCCACCTCCCCGTGAGCCACCTCCCCGTGAGCCACTTCCCCGTGAGCCACCTCCCCGTGAGCCACTTCTCCCTTAGCCACCCTCTCTCTGAGCCATCTTCCCGTGAGCCACCTCTCCCTGAGCCACCTCTCCCTGAGACACCTCTCCCTTAGCAACCTCTCCCTGAGCCACCTTCCCGTGAGCCACCTCCCCGTGAGCCACCTCTCTCTGAGCCACCTCCCCGTTAGCCACCTCCCTGTGAGCCACCTCCCCGTGAGCCATCTCTCCCTGAGCCACCTCCCCTTGAGCCACCTCCCCGTGAGCACACCTCTCCCTGAGCCACCTCTCCCTGAGCCACCTATCCCTGAGCCACCTCTCCCTGAGCCACCTCTCCCTGAGCTACCTCTCCCTGAGCCAACTCTCCCTGAGCCACCTCTCTGAGCCACCTCCCCGTGAGCCACCTCTCCCTGAGCCACCTCTCCCTGAGACACCTCCCCGTGAGCCACATCTCCCTGAGCTACCTTCCCCCTGAGCCACCTCTCCCTGAGCCACCTCTCCCTGAGCCACCTCTCCTGAGCCATCCTCCCATGTAGCCACCTCCCCGTGAGCCATCTCTCCCTGAGCCACCTCCCCGTGAGCCACCTCTCCCTGAGCCCCCTCCCTGCCCACCTCTCCCGTGAGCCAACTCTCCCTGAGCCACCTCTCCCTGAGCCACCTCTCTGAGCCACTACTCCCCTGAGCCACCTCTCTGTACCCTCCGTAGCCACTCTCTCCCCTCCCGTGAGCCACCTCCACGTGAGCCACCTCTCCCTGAGCCATCTCTCCCTGAGCCACCTCCCCGTGAGCCACTCACCTCCTCTCCTGAGCCATCTCTCCCTGGAGCCACCTCCCCTGGAGCCACCTTCCCCTGAGCCACCTCCCCTGAGCCACCTCCCCGTGAGCCACCTCCCCTGAGACACTCTCCCCGTGAGCCACCTCCCCTGAGCCACCTCTCCCGTAAGCCACCTCTCCCCTGAGCCACCTCCCCGTGAGCCACCTCCCGGAGCCACCTCTCCTGAGCCACCTCTCTCCTGAACCACTCTCTCCTGAGCCACCTTCCGTGAGCCACCTCCCACGTGAGCCACCTCTCCGCTGAGCCATCTCTCCCTGAGCCACCTCTCTCCTGAGCCACCTCCCCTGAGCCACCTCTCCCTGAGCCACTTCCCTGAGCCACCTCTCCCTGAGCCCTCCCGTACCCCCGTGACCACCTCCCCGTGAGCCACCTCTCCCTGAGCCAACTCCCCGTGACCACCTCTCCCTGAGCCACCTCCCGTGAGCCACTCTCTCCTGAGCCACCTCCCCGTGAGCCACCTCCCACGTGAGCCACCTCTCCTGAGCCACCTATCCCGTGAGCCATCCTCTCCCTGAGCCACCTCCCCGTGAGCCCCTCCCCGTGAGCCACCTCCCCGTGAGCCACCTCTCCCTGAGCCACCTATCCCTGAGCCACCTCTCCCTGAGCCACCTCCCCGAGAGCCACCTCTCCCTGGAGCCACTCTCCCTGAGCCACCTCCCCGTGAGCCACCTCCCTGAGCCACCTCTCCCTGAGCCATCTCTCCCATGAGCCACCTCCCCGTGAGCCATCTCTCCCTGAGCCACCTCCCCTGAGCCACCTCTCCCAGTGAGCCCCCTCCTGAGCCAGCCCTATCCCTGAGCCACCTCTCCCTGAGCCACTCTCCTACCTCCGGAGCCACCTCCCCGTGAGCCACCTCCCCTGAGCCACCTCCCCTGAGCCACCTCTCCCTGAGCCACTCCCCGTGAAGCCACTCCCGGCATATCAACTCATCGTGCAGACCACCATCTTGCCCATAGCTAGATCCCCTGAATTCAATCGTGAGATTTTAAACCAGGGACCTCTCCCTGGCCACTCTCCCCGTGAGCGACCTCACCTGTGCCACCTCTCCCTGAGCCACCTCTCCCTGAGCCACCTCTCTCTGACGCCACCTCCCGTGAGCCACCTCCCCGTGAGCCACCTCCTCGTGGGCCACCTCCCCGCTGACCCCTCTCCTGAGCCACTATCCCTGAGCCACCTCTCCCGTGAGCCACCTCCCTGCAGCCACCTCCCCTTGCAGCCACCTCTCCCTGAGCCAACTCTGAGCCACCTCTCCCGTGAGCCACCTTCCGTGAGCCACTTCCCCGTGAGCCACCTCCCCGTGAACCCTCTCCCTGAGCCACCTCTCCTGAGCCACTTCCCGTGAGCCACCTCTCCCTGAGCCACCTCTCCCTGAGCCCTTACCCTCTCCCTGAGCCTCCTCCCCGTGAACCACCTCCCCGTGATCCACCTCTCCCCTGAGCCACCTCCCCGTGAGCCATCTCTCCCTGAGCCACCTCCCTGTGAGCCATCTCTCCCTGAGCCACCTCCCCGTGAGCCACCTCCCCGTGAGCCACCCCGTGAGCCACCTCCCCGTTAGCCACCTCCCTGTGAGCCATCTCTCCCTGAGCCACCTCCCCGTGAGCCATCTCTCCCTGAGCCACCTCCCCCGTGAGCCACCTCTCCCTGAGCCACCTCTCCCTGAGCCATCTCTCCCTGAGCCACCTCCCCGAGAGCCACCTCTCCCTGAGCCATCTCTCCCTGAGCCACCTCCCCGTGAGCCACCTCCACGTGAGCCACCTCTCCCTGAGCCACCTCCCAGTGAGCCACCTCCCCGTGAGCCACCTCCCCTGAGCCACCTCCCCTTGAGCCACCTCTCCCTGAGCCACCTCCCCGTGAGCCACCTCTCCCTGAGCCACCTATCCCTGAGCCACCTCTCCCTGAGCTACCTCTCCCAGCGAGCCACCTCCCCGTGAGCCACCTCCCCCTGAGCCACCTCCCCATGAGCCACCTCTCCCTGAGCCAACTCCCCGTGAGCCACCTCCCCCTGAGCCACCTCCCCTCCCCTGAGCCACCGCCCCCTGAGCCAACTCCCCGTGAGCCACCTCTCCCTGAGCCACTTCCCCGTGAGCCACCTCCCCATGAGCCACCTCCCCATGAGCCACCTCTCCCTGAGCCACCTCTCTCTGAGCCACCTCCCCGTGAGCCACCTCCCCGTGAGCCACCTCGTGAGCCACCTCTCCCTGAGCCACCTCTCTCTGAGCCACCTCTCCCTGAGCCACCTCTCTCTGAGCCACTTCTCCCTGAGCCACCTCCCCTGCAGAGCCACCTCCCGTGAGCCACCTCCCCGTGAGCCACCTCCACGTGAGCCACCTCTCCCTGAGCCACCTCTCTCTGAGCCACCTTCCCGTGAGCCACCTCTCTCTGAGCCACCTTCCCGTGAGCCACCTCTCCCTGAGCCACCTCTCCCTGAGCCACCTATCCCTGAGCCACCTCTCCCTTAGCCAACCTCTCCCTGAGCCACCTCCCCGAGAGCCACCTCTCCCTGAGCCATCTCTCCCTGAGCCACCTCCCCGTGAGCCACCTCCACGTGAGCCACCTCTCCCTGAGCCACCTCCTCAGTGAGCCACCTCCCCGTGAGCCATCTCTCCCTGAGCCACCTCCCCTTGAGCCACCTCTCCCTGAGCCACCTCCCGTGAGCCACCTCTCCCTGAGCCACCCTCCCCTTGAGCCACCTCTCCCTGAGCCACCTATCCCTGAGCCACCTCTCCCTGAGCCACCTCTCTCTGAGCCACCTCCCAGTGAGCCACCTCCCGTGAGCCACCTCTCCCTGAGCCACCTCCCCTTGAGCCACCTCTCCCTGAGCCACCTTCCCGTGAGCCACCTCCCCGTGAGCCATATCCCTGTGAGCCACCTCTTTGTGAGCCACCTTCCCGTGAGCCACCTTCCCATGAGCCACCTCTCCCTGAGCCACCTCTCCCTTAGCCACCTCTCCCTGAGCCACCTCTCCCTTAGCCACCTCCTCCCTGAGCCACCTCTCCCTTAGCCACCTCTCCCTGAGCCACTTTCCCGTGAGCAACTTCCCCGTGAGCCA
>WNGS01000411.1:79695-89695 GCA_020271785.1 Procambarus virginalis
CCACCTGGACTCACCTGCCCTCACAGATACCTGGACTCACCTGCCCTCACAGATACCTGGACTCACCTGCCCTCACAGATACCTGGACTCACCTGCCCTCACAGATACCTGGACTCACACTGCCCTCCAACAGGGACTCACCTGCTCTCCGACTGGCTCACCTGCTCCCACAGAACCTGGGACTCTACCTGCCCTCACACATACCTGGACTCACCTAGCCCTCACAGTACACCTGGACTCTCCTCCCCTCACAGACACCTGGACCCTCTTCACAGAACCTGGACTCCATGACTCACACTGACTCATCTCCTGCTGTACCTGGGCTCCCTGCCCTCACAGACACCGATCCCTGTCTCACAGACACCTGGACGTCGTACCCTGCCCACAGACACATGGCACTCCCCTGCTCCTCACAGACACTAGACTCTCTTGCCCTCACAGACACTGGAATCTCCTGCCTCACACACCTCATGTGACTCTCGCTGACCCTCACAGCCACTGCCACTCCGACTCTCCATACTCACTCGATCTCGTACTACTGGACCCTCCTCTCGGCCCTCACAGACACCTGACTCTTTCTCCTGCCACCGACTGACAATCGTGCCCTCACAGACACCTGGACTCTCCCCCTGCCTGCCTCGACAACTAGGACTCTCGTGCCCATACCAGACACTGTGCGACGCACTCTAGCCCTCACAGACACCTGAGACTCTCCTGCCTCCTTGCATCAGACACCTGGACTCTCCCTGCCCTCACGACCACCGTGGACTCTCTCCACATGCCCTGCCTCACAGGAACCCTGTTGACTCCATTGCCCTCACAGACACGTGGCTCCTGCCCTCACAGACACCTGGGATCTCCTTCCCCCCCCCCCTTGTTCCTTTCTTCCCCCTGCCTCACAGACACCTGGACTCCTGCCCCCTGACCCTCACACACCTGCGACTCTCCTGCCCTCCAGACACCTGGACTCTGGCTGCCCTCACAGACACCTGCGCCTGCTTCAGCAGGACCCTGCCCTCAACAGACACTGGACTCTCGCTGACCCACACACCTGGACTCTGCGTGCCCTCACAACACTGGACTCTCGTGGTCCCTCACAGACCGTGGACTCTCGTGCCCTCACAGACAAGCCTGGCGTGTTAGGAAGGTGGAGGGAGAGACTGACCAGTTGTGTTGCTACAGGCTGGAGGTGTTGGTCCACCGGCCCCAGGGCGCTCCCCGGCTCCACTACTCTCCTCAACATGCCTTCCGGTGTAATGATTGCTTTCTTCTTCACTTAATTACTGCATTATACTTCTTTATAAGTGCATTATATCTCATAATGACTATATTATTCAACACAAATCGACAGCATATGTACCATCATATAATGTATAAATTATCCATCACGTAATGACTGCGTTTTAATTCAAATGAATGAGTATTTTAGAGACACTTCCTGAACATTACAGAGTAATGATGTTCTTACGTCTCAAGTGCATAGTTGTTATTATTCCTAAGATCCATTAACTTAGTAATGTAAGCACCAGTACCATGGAGAGGGCTCAGCTTCATGATTTTCACTTCGCAAATCAGATAGAGGGAGGTCACTCTCTCCTTGAGTCACTCTCTCCCTGAGTCACTCTCTCCCTGAGTCACTCTCCTCCTGATCACTCTCTCCTGAGATCACTCTCATCCCGTGAGTCACTCTCTTCCCGAGTTCACTCTCTCCCCTGAGTCACTCTCTCCCTGAGTCACTCTATACCCTGAGCATCACTCTGCTCCCTGAGCACTCTCCTTCCCTCCCTTGTGAGGGTAGACGCGACATGGTCTCCGCATCCATGCCAGGTCAGCGTTCAATCCCCGTACCGTCCAAGTGGTTGGGCTCCATTCCTACCACCCCCCCCACCAAAAAAAAACGCCCCCCCCCCCTTCCAAGTGCTATATAGTCTTAATGGTTGGCACTTTCCCCTGATAAAAAAAATAAAAAAACCCCCCCCCACCTCATCCCACGCTTTCCACTACCCGGATATATGCAAATTATGGAATGGTGATCAACTTATTACATTCGCCCATTTGGTGCAACAGGCCTGGCGCACCCGAGCAATGGATTGCTAACTCCTTCACAAACAGAATCAATAACTATATAGGAAACATGGTATTCTGCTGACAGATACAACTATAAACTCTAAGAGTTTCTTGTAGTTATTCGGGTTACATTGAGGCTACTCCAGGCTCCTACTGGGTGGGCTGGTACGAGACTATCGCTATGAGCTACTGTCAGGCTCCCCTGTGTGGCGGGTTTGAGAAAACTTACCGGTGAGCTGCTCAGACTCTCCTGTGGCTGCTCAAGACGTCCACCTTGCGCGACTAAGGCTCTCTGTGGGGTGCCTCGAGACTACCTTGAGCTGCTCAGGCTCCCCTGTGGCTGCTCGAGACTACCTTGAGCTACTTAGGCTCCCCTGTGGCTGCTCGATACTCTTGAGCTGCTCATGACTCCCTGTGGCTGCTCAAGACTAACCTTGACTGCTACTTAGGCTCCCCCTGCTGGCTGCTCAAGACTACCTTGAGCTACTTAGGCTCCCCTGTGGCTGCTCGATACTCTTGAGCTGCTCAGGCTCCCTTGTGGCTGCTCGAGGACTATCTCTTGAGCTTTACTCAGGCTCCCTTGATGGCCGCTGCTCGAGACTACCTTGGGGAGCTACTATGGGCTCTCCCCTGTGGCTGCTCGAGACTACCTTGAGCTTCTGGGGTTTCCTTGAACTGGGACCAGCCAGGAACGGTTACATCTCCCCTTCCATGCTTCTGTTATGTTCCGATTCCTACCAATTTATTAATATATTCCTGGTAATACCCCGTTGTATGCTAAGGGCCGCCCAAGTCACTCGTATAGGCTGGCCGTCAAGTGTTTATCATACCTTGGAGCACTAGGTCCTCCTACTTTTTTCCGGCACTTTGATGCGCACCGCTTGGTGCTGCTGCTCGAGGCAGGTTCTCCGTCCACAACTGTATCTTCATACTTACTCCCGAGGGTGGACGAAAGCCTCATCCTGTGAGGAACGACCTGCTTGCTCTCACCTGACTTTCCTCTCGGGAGTCACAAATTTGTGCTGTGATAATATTATCATGATGTATTCACCTAGCTTTCGTGCGTGCGGGGGTTGAGCTCGTCCTCTTCCGGCAGTCCCGCCTCTAACCCTGTTCGATCTAATGATACTTATTTCTTCTCCACAACACACACTCACACAACAGCACACACGTCACGCACACACACACGCTACAGCCACCCTCACACCCACTTTGGAAAGTAGAGTAGAGTTCAGAGTAGTTAATAAATGGAATGGCACTAGTAAGTGAGGTGGTGGAGGCTGGACTCATACAGTTTTCAAATGTAAATATGATGCCCAGTAGGCTCAGGAATCTGTACACACTGTTGATTGACAGTTGAGAGGGCGGGACCAAAGAGACAAGGCTATGTCAATGATCTTACCCTTTGCTGTCAGGGTGATGATTCGCCTTGCCTCGCGCCGGCTTCAACTTGCGATTGATGCCGTGTCGTCTTGGGCCACCGATCATGGCTTTAAGTTCTCTACTTCTAAGACTTGTGCCATGTCTTTTTACTCGGAAACGGGTCGTTCTTCGTCCCTCTTTGTCACTTTATGGACATCCCAGTGAGTACAAAGATTCCGCGAAGCTTTTGGGGGTTTTCTTGACACTCGTTGTGTCTTGTCTCCCATATCTCTTACCTCCGTGTTGAGTGCTCTAAGGCCCTTACCTCCTTCGAGTATTGTCCCATACTTCTTGGAGAGTGGATAGGCACACTCTCCTTGCTTGCATTTCTCTCTCGTCCTGTCTAATCTCGATTATGGTTGCCCTGCTTACTCTTCTGCTTCTCCTTCTGCTCTTCGCCGTCTTGATGCTTTGCACCATACTGGGCTGCGCCTCATTCTGGTGCCTTTCGTTCGACTCCCGTCCTTAGCTTGTATGTTGACACTGGCTTCCTATCTCTCCAGGACCGCCGTGATCACTACTGTCTTCGCTATCTTGTGCGGTCCTTGCAACATCCTTCCTCTTGCCTCTGTCGTGCTTTAACTTTTACCCCTTTTGCGGTTCCTGTTCCTCTTCACCACCTCCCTCTTTCTGTCCGGTTGTCTCGCTTACAGGATTCTCTTTCCGTTCGTGTTTCTACTGTTTCTCCTCGTGTTGTTCCTTCTTTGCCCCCATGGAGAGTCCCCCTCCGCAGTTTTACGTCCTTGACCCGCGTCACTAAAGCTTTTACCTCCTACGGTTCTAAAACGCCTTTTCCTTGAGCACTTTTCTTCTCACTCCCGCTCCGTTTCTGTCTTCCCGATGGGTCCAAGTCTGCGGACGGTGTTGGCTACTCTGTTGTTTTTCCTGATCGCACTTATATGTGTCGCTTACCTCCGGAGACTAGCATCTTTATAGCGGAGCTATATGCTATTCTCTATGCTCTTCGTCTCCTGCTTTCTCGTTGTCAGTCTTCTTTTGTGGTTGTTGTTGACTCTCGTAGTGCCCTCATGGCTCTCGGGTCCTTTAATCCGGCTCATCCAGTAGTTGTCGAGATTCATCATTGGCTGTTTCTTGTTCACAGTAAATTTAAGTCTGTTGAGTTTGTTGGGTTCCCAGCCATATTGGTGTGTCTTTAAATGAGCGTGCGGATGCTGCCGCCAAGGAAGCTGTCTGCTCTTGTCCCATCTGTCGTAAAGGTATTCCTTATTCCGACTTTTACCAGCTATCCATTCCTCCATCCATACCCGTTGGCAGGCTTCTTGTCGTCTGTTACTGGTAACAAACTCCGTACTCTTAAATGTTGTGTTTCCTCGTGGCCGTCCTCCTACCACCTTAACCGGCGATGGGAAACTGCTCTGGCGAGGTTGCGTATTGGCCATACTCGCTTAACCCATGGTCACTTGATGGAGCGCCGCCTGCTCCTTATTGTCCTATTTGCATTGTCCCTCTTACGGTCGTGCATGTCCTTCTTGAATGTCCTGACTTCCGAGACAAGCGTATGTCTTGCTTTCCGACCACCCCTCGCGGTCACTTGTCCCTCAATAGAATTCTTGGTGACTCAGATACTTTTGATATCGTTCGCCTTATGCGTTTTTGTTCTCGTATTGGCATCCTTGGTGATATTAACGCCCTCTGATTATTCCGCACATTTGATGGTGCTACATAGCCTTCCCGGTTTGGTGCCTTCTTTTGATAATTACTTACTTACTTGGGGTCATTGTAATAGGCATGGTGTTTATTACTTTTCATATCGTTCCGACTATTGGATAGTGCAGGGGGCCGACTTAAAGGGTCAGCGAACATCAGAATGTTCTGTACTAGACCGTCGTTAAATGTCTGGAGTGTGGAGGGATCATAAGTGCTGTACCACTCTGACACAGGAGCAACAAAGTCTTCACGTCGAGCAGGAGGAACACTGAGCCGTTTGCGTTTAAAAGTTCCACCGGGCAGGATGGTATTTCCGATACATAGAGAAGTCAATCTAGGGTGATGACCTGACAATAAATGTGCACCAGACGCGAGAGACGTTGAAACCAACACAGAGGTCTAGAATGCCTCTAAAAATATGCGTGGGTTCAAGGTCACCCACAATCTGCACATCTTGGTGACTATTTCGTAGCGACAGCAGTTGATTCCCATTCCCGTTACTGAAGCGAGAGCCACCAATGTCCTTGTGTCTAGCATTGTAGTCACCAAGAATGATGGTGGGCTCAGCTTGAGTGCAGGCTGGAAGATCAATATAATTTAACTTAACTGCTGGAGCATACAGATTAAATACATTGAGGATAGTTGTTGTTGATTTAGGGGCGACGACGATTGTGGGATCGGATGCGCCTCGGCGTACCCGTTAAGGGTCAATCCCGGAGAGGTGAAACGCCAAGCCAAATCTGCAAAACGAGTGACGCCAATCACTAGAAACTAATCTGCCATACGGCAAAGAAACGCACAGTCAGGCAGATGACTGGGGAGTCCCAGGAGTCCCAACAAGAGTGACAAGCACCGGCCCCGCTCCACACAGAGAACACCAGGGAGCAAAACCAAAACTCTGCCCCCAACTAAAAGAGCAAAAAGTCATCCAGTGTCCCCCGGCAGAGCAGAAGCCAGCCGCCCACCACGGCTGAGGGCACACCAGGAGCCCACCAAGACCCGTCAACCCCCGGCACCTCTCGGCCAAGCCGGCCCCCGAACACCGTCACTCCGCCGGGAGAACCAGCCAGTACACATCCCAAAAAAATATATCAACAATCCTGTGACCCAAGGCGAAATGTGCGCCAGGCGTCGTACAATCGGACCGCTGAAAATGGATGCCAAACGGCAGTAGAAAAGCCAAAACGCGAAAACAAGACGTGACCAGGCGGCCCCCCAGGCGGAGGTGGTGTCCAGACGTCCGCTCGGCTTCAAGGTTGAATCAGGAGTCCATTTAGGATAGAGTTGCCGACATAGATCCTCACATCGTCCTGTTTGTCCATTTGTAATCGAAAAATACATACTAATCTGAATTATCATCATCAATACAGCTATTTTTAAAATTAATATCTTCGATCCTTATGTATTTCATATAATAATTATTTCATATTGCCTGAGCCGATAGAATGTCCAGCAGGCGAGGCAAGGGTGGGTGTGGGCCGAGGCCGCCGCCATCATCCGAACACCTCACGGCATCGAGAGTGGCCCGCTCCATATGCACGCCCAGCTGCCCCGCACGCCAGGTACGTACTGGACCCAGCTGCGCCCCGCACGTCAGGAACGTACTGGGCCCAGCTGCACTATACGCTAGATACGTACTGGACCCAGCTGCCCCGCACACCAGGTACGTACTGGGACCAGCTGCCCCGCACGCCAGGAACGTACTGGGCCCAGCTGCCCTGCACGCCAGGCACGTACTGGGCCCAGCTGCCCCGCACGCCAGGTACGTACTGGCCCCGGCTGCCCCGCACGCCAGGTACGTACTGGGCCCAGCTGCCCCGCACGCCAGGTACGTACTGGGCCCAGCTGCCCTGCACGCCAGGTACGTACTGGGCCCAGCTGCCCCGCACGCCAGGTACGTACTGGGCCCAGCTGCACCGCACGCCAGGTACGTACTGGGCCCAGCTGCCCCGGACGCCAGGTACGTACTGGGCCCAGCTGCCCCGCACGCCAGGTACGTACTGGGCCCAGCTGCCCCGCACGCCAGGTACGTACTGGGCCCAGCTGCCCCGCACGCCAGGTACGTACTGGGCCCAGCTGCCCCGGACGCCAGGTACGTACTGGACCCAGCTGCTCCACACACCAGGTACGTACTGGGCCCAGCTGCCCCGCACGCCAGGTACGTACTGGGCCCAGCTGCCCCGCACGCCAGGTACGTACTGGGCCCAGCTGCCCCGCACGCCAGGTACGTACTGGGCCCAGCTGCCCTGCACGCCAGGTACGTACTGGGCCCAGCTGCCCCGCACGCCAGGTACGTACTGGGCCCAGCTGCACCGCACGCCAGGTACGTACTGGGCCCAGCTGCCCCGGACGCCAGGTACGTACTGGGCCCAGCTGCCCCGCACGCCAGGTACGTACTGGGCCAGCTGCCCCGCACGCCAGGTACGTACTGGGGCCAGCTGCCCCGCACGCCAGGTACGTACTGGGCCCAGCTGCCCCGGACGCCAGGTACGTACTGGACCCAGCTGCTCCACACACCAGGTACGTACTGGGCCCAGCTGCCCCGCACGCCAGGTACGTACTGGGCCCAGCTGCCCCGCAAGCCAGGTACGTACTGGACCCAGCTGCTCCACACACCAGGTACGTACTGGGCCCAGCTGCCCCGCACGCCAGGTACGTACTGGGACCAGCTGCCCCGGACGCCAGGTACGTACTGGGCCCAGCTGCACCGCACGCCAGGTACGTACTGGGCCCAGCTGCCCTGCACGCCTGGTACGTACTGGACCCAGCTGCACCGCACGCCAGGTACGTACTGGGCCTAGCTGCCATGCACGCCAGGTACGTACTGGACCCAGCTGCCCCGCACGCCAGGTACGTAATGGGCCCAGCTGCCCTACACGCCAGGTACGTACTGGGCCCAGCTGCCCCGCACGCCAGGTACGTACTGGGCCCAGCTGCCCCGCACGCCAGGTACGTACTGGGTCCATCTGCCCTGCTCGCCAGGAACGTACTGGGCCCATCTCCTCCACACACTAGGTACGTACTGGCCCCAGCTGCTCCACACACACCAGGTACGCACTGGACCCAGCTGCTCCACACACACTAGGTACGTACTGGACCCAGCTGCTCCACTCACCAGGTACGTACTGGGCCCAGCTGCCCCGCACGCCAGGTACGTACTGGGCCCAGCTGCCCCGCACGCCAAGTACGTACTGGGCACATCTGCCCCGCACGCCAGGTACGTACTGGGCCCAGCTGCCCCGCACGCCAGGTACGTACTGGGCCCAGCTGCCCCGCACGCCAGGTACGTACTGGGCCCAGCTGCCCCGCACGCCTGGTACGTACTGGGCCCAGCTGCACCGCACTCCAGGTACGTAATGGGCCCAGCTGACCTGCACGCCAGGTACGTACTGGGCCCAGCTGCTCCACACACTAGGTGCGTACTGGGCCCAGCTGCTCCACACACCAGGTACGTACTGGGCGCAGCTGCCCCGCACGCCAGGTACGTACTGGGCGCAGCTGCCCCGCACGCCAGGTACGTACTGGGCCCAGCTGCCAGCACGCCAGGTACGTACTGGGCCCAGCTGCCCCGCACGCCAGGTACGTACTGGGCCCAGCTGCCCCGCACGCCAGGTACGTACTGGGTCCAGCTGCCCCGCACGCCAGGTACGTACTGGGCCCAGCTGCCCCGGACGCCAGGTACGTACTGGGCCCAGCTGCCCCGCACGCCAGGTACGTACTGGGCCCAGCTGCCCCGCACGCCTGGTACGTACTGGGCCCAGCTGCCCCGCACGCCAGGTACGTATTGGGCCCAGCTGCCCCGCCCGCCAGGTACGCATTGGGCCCAGCTGCCCCGCACGCCAGGTACGCACTGGGCCCAGCTGCCCCGCACGCCAGGTACGTACTGGGCCCAGCTGCCCCGCACGCCAGGTACGTACTGGGCCCAGCTGCCCCGCACGCCAGGTACGTACTGGGCCCAGCTGCCCCGCACGGCAGGTACGTACTGGGCCCAGCTGCCCCGCACGCCAGGTACGTACTGGGCCCAGCTGCCCCGGACGCCAGGTACGTACTGGGCCCAGCTGCCCCGCACGCCAGGTACGTACTGGGCCCAGCTGCCCCGCACGCCAGGTACGTACTGGGCCCAGCTGCCCCGCACGCCAGGTACGTACTGGGCCCAGCTGCCCCGCACGCCAGGTACGTACTGGGCCCAGCTGCCCCGGACGCCAGGTACGTACTGGGCCCAGCTGCCCCGCACGCCAGGTACGTACTGGGCCCAGCTGCCCCGCACGCCAGGTACGTACTGGGCCCAGCTGCCCCGCACGCCAGGTACGTACTGGGCCCAGCTGCCCCGCACGCCAGGTACGTACTGGGCCCAGGCCACGACGGGGAGGGATCTTCAATATCATATGTCAGGTTCCTATAACCTAAAACATAATTATATTTCGTTAATAAATGTTAAGAGGGTTAAATAAATGTTAACAGTTTTACAAAAGTTAAGACTTGTAAATACGTGGTCTGTGCCCCTCATGCGGCCACCTGTCTGTGCCCCTCATGCAGCCTCCTGTCTGTGCCCCTCATGCAGCCACCTGTCTGTGCCCCTCATGCAGCCACCTGTCTGTGCCCCTCATGCAGCCACCTGTCTGTGCCCCTCATGCAGCCACCTGTTTGTGCCCCTCATGCAGCCACCTGTCTGTGCCCCTCATGCAGCCTCCTGTCTGTGCCCCTCATGCAGCCTCCTGTCTGTGCCCCTCATGCAGCCTCCTGTCTGTGCCCCTCATGCGGCCACCTGTCTGTGCCCCTCATGCAGCCTCCTGTCTGTGCCCCTCATGCAGCCTCCTGTCTGTGCCCCTCATGCAACCACCTG
>WNGS01000411.1:92195-94821 GCA_020271785.1 Procambarus virginalis
AAAGCTGCATGAACGCGCAAGCCATATATCACTAAGAACTCTTTGACCCGGCCAGGATTCGAACCCATGCCGTCCAGGATCACCCCTAAACGTACACAGTACCGTGACCACCGCACCAATGATCGTCTTATAAGGATTGGTCAGTCTTGGCGCTTATTAACTAAGCTTCCTGAAAGACCAACCCCCGACGACACTCATGGTTCCATTTGGGTACAGTTTTTCATCAAATTCTGGCGCATGCACGGGCCGCACTGAGTCTATCATGTGTGAGAAAGCTGCATGAACGCGCAAGCCATATATCACTAAGAACTCTTTGACCCGGCCAGGATTCGAACCCATGCCGTCCAGGATCACCCCTAAACCAGAATTGATGAAAAACTGTACCCAAATGGAACCATGAGTGTCGTCGGGGGTGGGTCAGTCAGGAAGCTTAGTTAATAAGCGCCAAGACTGACCAATCCTTATAAGACGATCATTGGTGCGGTGGTCACGGTACTGTGTACGTTTAGGGGTGATCCTGGACGGCATGGGTTCGAATCCTGGCCGGGTCAAAGAGTTCTTAGTGATATATGGCTTGCGCGTTTCATGCAGCTTTCTCACATTATATATTATATATATACTATATAGATATATATATATTGTGACGGTAACGAGTTGGAAATGGTGGTCGGCAGTCTTCCAACTAGCAGGTGTCAGTGCTGGGCCACATATAATATATAAAAAAGAAAAGGAAAAAAAAAGAGAAAAAAAAGAATGACTGCGTGATTTGGTAATCTGTGGTAAGGTTGGAAAGACTAAAGCAATAATAAAAAATATGGATTTTAATAACAAAAAAAAACACAAATTGAAATAAATGCAAAATCTTGGCTTACTGGCAAAATAATAAACAATATAACATGAAAATAGATTACGTTAATGGGGAGGAGAATTGATATACAAAAGTAAGTAAAATATGAATGCTGGAATATATGCACTAACTATGAACCTCTATTTGACCACACAGAGTGAGTCACTTAGGAGTTCACAGCTTGCGAGCACACAATATTCTGGCTGGCAGAAACGCAAGGGACTCCAACAATAACTGGTGAGGTCTTGTGATTGGCGGGGAGCCGGAGTGGAGTGTTGGTTGGCGGCCAATGAGGAAGCTGGATGGCCGCAAGTCGCTAGTTAGGCGTTGAAGGGTTCGGCGCGTCGACCAGGTGCAGCAGTGGGGGGGAAGGAGGGAGTTGCTGGTACGTGGGTGGCTATATACGTTTAGCCACTACAAAACGTATCTTGTATTGATGAGGACAGGCGTGATTCGCAGAAATAGCAGGCTAAATCTCTGATAAGAGATTATCGTCACAACTCTCCCCCGAAGCCTGCCGTTTCGGGTGAATCACGTCCACTGGAGGTAGAGTGGGAGGTGGAGCTGCCTCTACCTCATGCACTCTGGAGAGGGCATCAGCGATGATGTATCAGGCCCCTTGATGTAGCAGATCTTTAAGTTGAAGCCTTGAAGATATAAAGCCCATCGCAGCAGACGTTGGTTATTAAATTGGGCTTGATGTAAAAATCTCAGAGGGTTGTGGTCCGAATAGATGGTAGTGGACCTAGCACCGTGCAGATATGGTGCAAAGTGTTGTAAGCTCAGGACGATGGACAGGAGTTCCTTCTCTATAGTACTGTAGTTCTTCTGATGAGGCTTCAACTTGCAACTGTAGTAGCTGACAGGTAGAACCTCCTCGCCTCGCTGCTGCATTAAGACACTTCCGATGCCGGTACCACTGGCGTCGACATGGAGGATGAAAGGCTTCTTGATATCTGGTGAGGCGAGAATGGGATTAGAACAGAGGAGGAATTTGAGTTGTTCGAATGCAACGGTTTGCTCTCTGGTCCAATTATACCGTTGCTTGGGACTGGTTAAGGTGATTAATGGGGTTGCAACAGTGCTAAATTTCACAAAACCTACGGTAATAGGAAGCAAGACCAAGGAAGCGCAGGAGCTGCTTCTGGTAGTAGGCTGTGGATACTGTTGGATTGCTTGAATGTGAATGTTTAACGGAGCCAGGTTGCCACTCCTATAACATGACCCAGGTACCGCACTTTACCTTTCGCGAAGGGGGACTTGCCCAAATTGATGGTGAAGGCCGCTTTCAGGAGCAGATAGAGGTTGAGAAGTGAGGGGGGAGAAAGGATATTGATGACAGTAGGACTGAAGAGGAGAATGACATGGGTGCTGGGAGTGGAAGAGACGGGTGTATTAGTTAGGGGAAAATCGGGGGATAGGTGGGGGTTTTGGAGTAGAAGAGGGGAGAGGAGATGGGGGAAAGGTGTTAGGGGGTCACAATTGGGTGAGGGTGGTTAAATGTGGGCTGGAGGTGCATAGTAAGGGTGAGGGTTTGGGTGGGGTTTGGGGGTAGTGGAAGAGGGGTGCAATGGAAGCTGGGATGGAGCAGATGGAATTGAAGGCACTGGGGGGTCATGGGGGCGGGAGAGGGTGTAGGAGGGGGAAGTAGGGGATGGGGTGGGGGGGAAGGTGGGTATGGTTTGGGGAGGTGCAATGTCTGCTTGACCCACTGGGGTCTTTGACAGGTGCGACGTAAGCTCATACCTTTGAGCTTGGGTCTAGTCTGGTGGCAAACCT
>WNGS01000411.1:95004-105077 GCA_020271785.1 Procambarus virginalis
TTGAACCTTTTCCAGTTTAGTCTTATGCTTGACTAGATAGGGACTCCATGCTGGAGCCGCATTAATCCAGGATTGGTCTGAATATGTGGTATATAAGTTCTGAAAGATTCCTTACACAAGTTTCTAAAGGCCGTTCTTATGTTAGCCAACCTGGCATATGCTGCTGATGTTATCCTCTTGATATGAGCTTCAGGGGACAGGTCTGGCGTGATATCAACCCCCAGGTCTTTCTCTCTCTCTGACTCTTGAAGTATTTCATCTCCCAAATGATACCTTGTATCTGGTCTCCTGCTTCCTACCCCTATCTTCATTACATTACATTTGCTTGGGTTAAACTCTAACAGCCATTTGTTCGACCATTCCTGCAGCTTGTCCAGGTCTTCTTGAAGTCTCAAGCTGTCCTCCTCTGTCTTAATCCTTCTCATAATTTTGGCGTCGTCAGCAAACATTGAGAGGAATGAGTCTATACCCTCTGGGAGATCATTTACGTATATCAGAAACAGGATAGGTCCAAGTACAGAGCCCTGTGGGACTCCACTGGTGACTTCACGCCAGTCTGAGGTCTCACCCCTCACTGTAACTCTCTGCTTCCTATTGCTTAGGTACTCCCTTATCCACTGGAGCGCCCTACCTGTTACTCCTGCCTGTTTCTCCAGCTTATGCATCAACCTTTTATGGGGTACTGTGTCAAAGGCTTTCCGACAGTCCAAAAAAATGCAGTCCGCCCACCCTTCTCTTTCTTGCTTAATTTTTGTCACCTGATCGTAGAATTCTATCAAGCCTGTAAGGCAAGATTTACCCTCCCTGAACCCATGTTGATGGGTTGTCACGAAGTCTCTTCTCTCCAGATGTGTTACTAGGTTTTTCTCACAATCTTCTCCATCACCTTGCATGGTATACAAGTTAAGGACACTGGCCTGTAGTTCAGTGCCTCTTGTCTGTCACCCTTTTGTATATTGGTACTACATTAGCAGTCTTCCATATTTCTGGTAGGTCCCCCGTTTCCAGTGACTTACTATACACTATGGAGAGTGGTAAGCAAAGTGCTCCTGCACACTCTTTCAATACCCATGGCGAGATTCCATCCGGCCCAACAGCTTTTCTCACATCCAGCTCCAATAGGTGCTTTTGACCTCATCTCTTGTAATTTCGAACCTATCCAAGGTCACCTGGTTTGCTGCCACCTCTCCCAGCGCCGTGATATCTCCCTGTTCTATTGTAAAGACCTCCTGGAACCTTTTGTTGAGTTCTTCACACACCTCTTTGTCATTCTCTGTGTACCTGTCCTCGCCCACCCTAAGTTTCATCACCTGTTCCTTCACTGTTGTCTTCCTCCTGATGTGACTGTGTAGTAGCTTTGGTTCAGTTTTGGCTTTATTAGCTATATCATTTTCATACCTTTTCTCAGCTGCTCTTCTCACACTGACATACTCGTTCCTGGTTCTCTGGTATCTCTCTCTACTTTCTGGTGTTCTGTTATTACGGAAGTTCCTCCATGCCTTTTGTTCAGCTCCTTTGCTTTCATACATTCCCTATTAAACCACGGATTCTTCCTTTGCTTCTCTGTTTTTTCCTGTTGGGCTGGGACAAACCTGCTTACAGCCTCCTGACATTTTTGGGTGACATAGTCCATCATGTCTTGTACGGACTTGGTTCCGAGTTCTGTGTCCCAATGTATATCCCATAGGAATTTATTCATCTCCTCATAGTTTCCCTTTCGGTACGCCAGCCTTTGTTCCCAGTTCTTTTTTGGGGGTGATAATTCCTAGCTCAACCAGGTACTCAAAGCTCAATACACTATGATCACTCATTCCCAGTGAGGCTTCCAAATTAACTTCCCTTATATCCGACTCATTTAGGGTAAATATCAGATCAAGCAAGGCTGGTTCATCCCCTAATCTCATTCTTGTCGGCCCCTTGACGTGTTGACTGAGAAAGTTTCTTGTTGCCACATCCAGCATCTTAGCTCTCCATGTGTCTGGGCCTCCATGTGGGTCTCTGTTTCCCAATCTATCTTCCCATAGTTGAAGTCTCCCATGATTAGAAGTCTGGATCCGTTCCTGTGTGTGTGTGTGTGTGTGTGTGTGTGTGTGTGTGTGTGTGTGTGTGTGTGTGTGTGTGTGGTGTGTGTGTGCGTGTGTGTGTGTGTGCTGACGTGGAATATTGAGTGCTCTTAGATGAGTACCTGCTCACCTGAGTACGCCGGGGTGATGACTACCGTGGGTGTTCAATACACCTACGGATGAGGCTACGGTGTTCAGTATACCATGGATGGGGTCTACGGTGTTCAGTACACCCATGGATGGGGTCTATGGTGCTCAGTACACACATGGATGGGGTCTACGGTGTTCAGTACACCCATGGATGGAGTCTACGGTGTTCAGTACACCCATGGATGGGGTCTACGGTGTTCAGTATACCCATGGATGGGGTCTACGGTGTTCAGTACACCCATGGATGGGGTCTACGGTGTTCAGTACACCCATGGTTGGGGTCTACGGTACTGATTTACAACCGAAAGGTCTCGAGACTGATCACCACTTCAGGGGAGATATGCCTTGCCACGTTTCGTTTCACCTGACTCATCTGTTCACAGAGTGGTTGATAGGTACCCGGGAGTTAAACAACTGTTGTGTGGTTGCATCCTGCGGAGGCTCAGTAGTTGGCCTAGGGAGAACCTGGGTAAGCCTGACAGACTTGCTGTCCCGCAACAATGGGAAGGTAATGTTAGAGAGGAACACTTCATCTATGACAGTACCTACCATTAATGTGGTTGGAAGTACAGAAAGATGGTGTTGTACACAATTCAAGTCCATATTTTGTACTATTGACTCTGTACTCAGGACAAGAAGAAGGCAACACGTGAATATTCCTCGGCATAGTGTAGTACATATGTGTATTACCTAAGGCCTCAGATGGTGTTTATTAAGCATTACTTATTTAGGGTTATGACAGGTTAAGTTGTTATTAATAGTAAGACTGGTTGCAATATTTTTAAGGGCAAACACTTATTTGTGTTTCACATTTTGCGCGGCCTTTATGGTACTGCAACAGTATGCAACGGCATTGTTTTTGTGAATGGAATGGAATCATCAGGGGAAGCACCAAGCCATTACGACTATATAGCACCTGGAAGGGGTCAGGATAAGGATTGGGGATGGGACGAGGGAAAGGAATGGTGCCCAACCACTTGGACGGTCGGGAATTGAACGCCGACCTGCATGAAGCGAGACCGTCGCTCTACTGCCCAGCCCGAGTAGTTGGACATTTTGTGAACAACAGTTCATATTTTGTACTGTACATCCATAGTATCCAGGGGAGGCTGGGCCGCTAGAGATGGTGCAGTGGGCCTTAATGTGAGCTAAATTTGATGGTCGCGGACCGTTGTTATCTCAGCAGAGAGCCACGAGCACTCCCGACATCGCCCAGTTACTTTTGTTTAGTTCATTTATTATGCACCCCATTTCCATCTTGTGAGCGGTAGTGGAAAGGGTTACAGAGGCACATAATGGGCTCAGGGACTGAACCCCACAATTCATTTAGCTAAGCAAGTTACAATCTTGATGAGCTAGTTACAAAATACAATATACGTCATCATATCATCAATGGGTTCGAGATAGACCAAAAGTACTGTTTCTAAATTAAGCTACTGATATGTGTGGAGAGCTAGTGTTATAATTGATATGTTTGTCCTGCACACCGCCCCCCATCCAGTGGGCAGCGGTGGATAGGTTACAATCCCTTAGTTACTACCTACAGTTAGCAAACTGGGAATATTTGGCTAAAATTTCTGGTACCAAATCATTTTGAATGAAATATTTAGACATCTTTGGAACATTGGCTATAGAATTGTCTCTGAATTCACGTATCTTTTCGCACTCCATCACATAGTGACGGAGGGTATGAGAATAATTTTGTTGACACAGTTTGCATTTGGTCAAGTCTACATCAGCAGATAATGAGAATTATCAGAGATACTCGTAACCGAGTCTAAGCCGAGCACTAGTAACATTTAGAAATCTGCTGAATTTATTGGATGATCCATAGACGTGTGGTTCCTCTTGCATGATAGTATGATGATAGATGGAATTACTGGTGTCGATTTCACTTTGCCTCTTATTTACAAGCATTTGTTGAAGTTCTTGGTGTACTATTGCTCTCAGACTGCTATTGCTCTATATGTACTATTGCTCTCAGACTCAGATTGCTCTCAGACTGCAGGTCGACAAATCCAAGGTTATATTAAATTTCTCCTTTAAAGGCAGATTCTTTGGCTAACTCATCAGCTCTATCATGCATTCGGAGGCCAACATGAGATGGAGTCCACATGTAATGGACTCTTTACCATCATTAATAATTTTGTTGTATTTATGTCTAGCTTCAGACACGAGCATGCTACAGTTATGTCTTAAAGAGTTGAAAGTAATAAAGGATGATCAAGAGTCACAATTAATGTATCAAGTTTGGAGACGTACACATTTCAGTGCAAGGAGCAAGGCAAATAGTTCGGTCTGAAGGGTAGAGGCCCAGCTGTTTATACGGACTCCCCACTCAAAGTACAAGCCATCGTCCATTGTCAGGGCAACTGCACTTCCAGCTGCACCCAGTGGGGCGGTGTAGGGAACCATCAGTGTATATGATTTTAAAGAGAGAATGCTCTGAGAAAAGAGCATCAATATGGCTTAAGGCGTTGAGCTTTGCCTGAAGACGAAGCTTGGACTGATTTCTAATTTGGTTCTTGAGTGGAAAGGGAAGGATTAAAATTGGAAAGGGTGTAATCTCCCACGGTGCAGGAAAGTGCCGTTGTTGTCTCTATTGGAACAAATTATAAATCTAATACATGCCGAGTTCAGTCCCACTTTTAGTTATCCATTTGGAACAATGTTAACCATCAATAAAGAAATTCTGGAGGACTTCTGTGCAAGGGTTACGGTGAGTTAGCCTAAGCATTTTTATACCAATTTGACAGTTAATTTCAGTAACACAATCAACAACGCTCGGAATATTAGTTCCTTTCACATGTTAAGTATCTTTGTGGTACGAGGGCACCCAAGGATTAACCTCAAGGCTTTGTTCTACAATTTTTCAAGCTCTCCAAGCTTTCTTTCAGGCATCAAAACAAGCAGAGGTGCAGTATAATCCACTAAAGATCTGATGTGGTCGATTATTGAGTGATAACCTGCAACAGTCTTGAGAGCTCTGAGCCTCTCTTTATACTGACGATAAATTCTAAATACAACAGGACCATACAGTGGCACCTCAAGGCCAAGGTATTTAAACTGTTTTCATAGTCAAGCTGGGAGATATCAGACTGTTGTATCTTGTGCTTTGCTCCTCCATGCCTGGATGGAGCGCCGATTTAGTATCTTTGTTTTCTTTGTTGAGATGATTAAACCTAGGTCCTGACATGAGTCTAACACAGAGCTAAAAGTGTTCTGTGTGTTAGCATACCCAGTGGTGTGTATCATTATATCATCAGCATAGCTAAAGATGTGCACGTTGGGTTCGCTCGGTACAGAGCTTAACAGCGTGTTTATTAAGATATTCAATAAGGTAGGACTGAGACCACCACCATGTGGGGTATCTAGTTCGAAGTCTGTTACACTCCTATGCCCCTGGAAAAATACAGATGATTCCTGTTGGATAAGTAAACCCTGATTCAACAAAGAAGCCGACCACCAGTATTCATTCTTGCAATTTCACTCAAGATAACGTGTCGATTTCCAAGGGCAGACTTGAGATCTCGGAAGGTCGTATATGACGTGTCAGTGTGCAGGGTAAGAAATGAAATGTGAAATGTGGTGATGCAATGATGCACTCTCCTTCCATGTATGAAGCCATAAATCTGGGGGGATAGCATGGTTCTTATTCTATGGAGGAGACGGTTTAATTTAGGATCATTCTCTCGAATGTTTTGCAAATGCAGCTAGTAAGGGAAATTGGCTGGAAAGCATTCTCTTGATTAGGCTTGGGAATTGGAATGATTATAGTGTTGGTCCAAGAGATAGGAAGTTCCCTAGTAACATAGCTCATATTATACAGCTCAACAAGGGAATTCCCAGGTACTAAAGGGAGCAGACGCAATATGTCATAAGTGATACCATCCTCACCGGCGGATGCGGCTTTACCTTTGTTTGGGCCGAAAATAACTCGCTCAGTAAATGGCCCGTTGCATTCATATTCCTTGTGGAGGTTGAAATCAACGAGCCTTTCTCGATCTCAGTATCCAGCATTTAATCTGAATTGTGTGTCTTGGGGAAGATTATTGAAGCTAGAGGTGGTTGCCCAAACATCAACTAACTTGTTTGCTCTGTGTAGAGGGTGAGGGTGTGATACTTGGCCGATCTTATCGCCTTTAATTCATTTAATATCCTTCCATGCCTTACTGAGGAGGGTGTGAGAGTTGAGACTGTTAACAAAAGTTTCCAAGTTATCTTGCCTGAGCTCTGTCATGCGCTCCCTCGCCTTACCTTACGGCTTTCTGAAAGAGCTTGACCATTGCTGGCGTGCGTGTTTCCCTATATGCAAGTCCAACTCGTCTGGCAGTGCGTTTCAAAGTACACAGACCGGCAGTTTGGGGTCATTGTAATAGTCATGGTGTTTATTACTTTTCATATCGTTCCGACTATTGGATGGTGCAGGGGGCCGACCTAAAGGGTCAGCGAACATCTGAATGTTCTGTACTAGACCGTCGTTAAATGTCTGGACTGTGGAGGGATCTTAAGTGCTGTACCACTCTGACACAGGAGCAACAAAGTCTTCACGTCGAGCAGGAGGAACACCGAGGCGTTTGCGTTTAAAAGTCCCACCGGGCAGGATGGTATTTCCGATACATAGAGAAGTCAATCTAGGGTGATGACCTGACAACAAATGTGCACCAGACGCGAGAGACGTTGAAACCAACACAGAGGTCTAGAATGCCTCCACAAATATGCGTGGGTTCAAGGTCACCCACAATCTGCACATCTTGGTGACTATTTAGCGACAGCAGTTGATTCCCATTCCCGTTACTGAAGCGAGAGCCACCAATGTCCTTGTGTCTAGCATTGTAGTCACCAAGAATGATGGTTGGCTCAGCTTTAGTGCAGGCTGGAAGATCAATATAATTTAACTTTCCTGCTGGAGCATACAGATTAAATACATTGAGGATAGTTGTTGTTGTTGTTGATTTAGGGACGACGACGATCGTGGGATCGGATGCGCCCCGGCGTACCCGTTAAGGGTAAATCGCGAAGCCTGGAAAGGTGAAACGCCAAGCCAAATCGCAAAACGAGTGACGCCAATCACTAGAAACTAATATGCCATAAGGCAAAGAAACGCACAGTCAGGCAGATGATTGGGGAGTCCCAGGAGTCCCAACAAAAGTGACAAGCACCGGCCCCGCCCCACACAGAGAACACCAGGTAGCAAAACCAAAACTCTGCCCCCAACTAAAAGAGCAAAAAGTCATCCAGTGTTCCCCGGCAGAGCAGAAGCCAGCCGCCCACCACGGCTGAGGGCACACCAAGAGCCCACCAAGACCCGCCAACCCCCGGCACCTCTCGGCCAAGCCGGCCCCCGAACACCGTCACCCCGCCGGGAGAACCAGCCAGTACACGTCAAAAAAAAAATCTATCAACAATCCTGTGACCCAAGGCGAAATGTGCGCCAGGCGTCGTACAATCGGACCGCTGAAAAGGGATGCCAAACGGCAGTAGCAAAGCAAAAACGCGAAAACAAGACGTGATCAGGCGCCACCCAGGCGGAGGTGGTGTCCAGACGTCCGCTCGGCTGCAAGGTTGAACCAGGAGTCCATTGAGGATAGAGTTGCCGACATAGATCCTCAAATCGTCCTGTTTGTCCAGTTGTAATCGAAAAATACATACTAATCTGAATTATCATCATCATTACAGCTATTATTAAAATTAATATCTTCGATCCTTATGTATTTCATATAATAATTATTTCATATTGCCTGAGTCGATAGGATGTCCAGCAGGCGAGGCAAGGGTGGGTGTGGGCCGAGGCCGCCGCCATCATCCGAACACCTCACGGCATCGAGAGTGGCCCGCTCCATATGCACGCCCAGCTGCCGCGCACGCCAGGTGCGTACTGGGCCCAGCTGCCCCGCACGCCAGGTACGTACTGGGCCCAGCTGCCGCGCACGCCAGGTACGTACTGGGCTTAGCTGCCAAGCATGCCAGATACGTACTGTGCCCAGCTGCCCCGCACGCCAGGTACGTACTGGGCCCAGCTGCCGCGCACGCCAGGTACGTACTGGGCTCAGCTGCCAAGCATGCCAGATACGTACTGTGCCCAGCTGCCCCGCACACCAGGTACGTACTGGGCCCAGCTGCCGCGCACGCCAGGTACGTACTGGGCCCAGCTGCCAAGCACGCCAGATACGTACTGGGCCCAGCTGCCCCGCACGCCAGGTACGTACTGGGCCCAGGCCACGATGGGGAGGGCTCTTCAATATCATATGTCAGGTTCCTATAACCTAAAACATACCTACAAACATAATTATATTTTCGTCTATAAATGTAAGAAAGGGTTAAATAAATTGTTAACAAGTTTTAGCAAAAGTTAAGACTAGGACATACCTGGTCCTGCGCCCCTCAGATGCACCGACCTGTCTGTGCCCCTCACCGACCTGTCTGTGCCCCTCACCGACCTGTCTGTGCCCCTCACCGACCTGTCTGTGCCCCTCACCGACCTGTCTGTGCCCCTCACCGACCTGTCTGTGCCCCTCACCGACCTGTCTGTGCCCCTCACCGACCTGTCTGTGCCCCTCACCGACCTGTCTGTGCCCCTCACCGACCTGTCTGTGCCCCTCACCGACCTGTCTGTGCCCCTCACCGACCTGTCTGTGCCCCTCACCCACCTGTCTGTGCCTTTCACCCACCTGTCTGTGCCTTTCACCCACCTGTCTGTGCCTTTCACCCACCTGTCTGTGCCTTTCACCCACCTGTCTGTGCCTTTCACCCACCTGTCTGTGCCTTTCACCTACCTGTCTGCGTCTCTCATCCACCTGTCTATGCCTCTCAACCACCTGTCTGTTCCCCTCACCCACATGTCTGTGCCCCTCACCCACCTGTCCTGTGCCTCCCTCACCCACATGTTGGTGCCCCTCCACCACCTGGCTGTGCTCCTCACCCACCTCCTTCTGCTGCCCATACAGGCAGGACCACCCGTAGATCTGTCGCCTCTCACCACCTGTGGCCTCCCCTGTGTGCCTCTCACCCACCTAGTCATGTGGCCTCTCACCCCCTGATTGTGCCATCTCACCCATAGTGTCCTGGGCACTCTCACCACCATGTCTTGGCACCCCTCACCTGTACATGATGCCCAACTCATGCAGCCCTGTCATGTGCCAAGGCTCGACCCACCTGTCCTGTGCCCCCTCACCGACACCTTTGCTGTGCCCTCATAGGGCAGCCACCTGTCTGTCGCCTCTCACCCACCTGTCTGTGCCTTTCACCCACCTGTGTCTGTGTCTCTCACCCACCTGTCTGTGCACATCACCCACCTGTCTGTGCCCATCACCCACCTGTCTGTGCCCCTCATGCAGCCCACCGTCCTGTGCACCCCTCACACACACTCTGTGTGTGCCCTCACCACCTGTCTGTGTCCCCTCCACCCACCTGTGCTGTGCCCCCTCACCCACCTGTCTGTGCCCTCTCACCCGACCTGTCTGGCCTATCAATCCTGGCTCTCACACCACTGTCTGTGCCGACGTCATCTACACCCTTCTGTTGCTGGTTCCCCTCACCCACCTGGTCTGCCCCCTCACCCCACCGTGCTCCTGTGCCACCCATCATGCAGCCTCCTGTGCTTGTGCCCTCACCAGCCCCTTGTTCTGTGCCCCTCATCCCACCTGACTCTGTGCCCCTACTCCCAGCATGTCTGTGCCTACAACTCTCCCACCTGTCTGTGCCTCTACACCACACCCTGGTCTTGTAGCCCTCTCCCATCCTGTCTGTGCCCCTCTCCCCCCTGTCTGTGCCCCTCTTGCTCCCCACCTGTCTGTGTCCCTCACTAAACCACCTGGTCTGTGCCTCTCCCGGCATAACTGTCTGCTGCCTCTACCCACT
>WNGS01000411.1:120777-142828 GCA_020271785.1 Procambarus virginalis
ACCTGCCCAGAATATGTTTAATCTCCACATTAAATTCTTGTAGAAATAATGACCAGCGCAGAATTCGTTGGTTGCTTGATTTTCATCATATTAATGAATACAAGGAGATTGTGGTCAGTAAACACTAGCACCTTATTACCTGAAAGGTAAATTTCAAATTTCTTGATTGACATATGAGACCCAACGCCTCCTTTTCTACCACTGAATAGTTTCTTCTGGGCTGATTAAATTTTCTAGAGTAATAATATACAGGATTCTCAATATTCTAGACCAACTTGTATAAGCACAGCACCTATTCCACATCTGAAGCATCAATATGTAAAATAAAAGGTTTGTCAATTGGGGACTAGCAAGAACAGGTGACGTTGACAATATGCCCTTTAAGTTCTGAAATGAATTCTGGCAATCTTGAGTCCACTTAAACTTTACTTGCTTTCGCAACAAATTTGTCAATGGGGCAGCAACTGTCGAAAAATTTCTACAGTACCGCCTAGTAAGCACACATACCGATAAATCTTTGGACTCCCTTCTTACTGGTTAACACTGGGTAGTCCACAATGGCTTGTATCTTATCTGTAAAGGAATTATCTTACCTTGTCTACTACTTCATGCCAAGATAGGTTATAGTCCCTCTTGCCCAACTACACTTATTCATATTCACTGTTAAATTGGCGTTTTCAACACCGTAAACAATTGCTTAAGGCCTGAAAGATCTCTGCCCATTTCTTACTGTATAAAACAATGTCATCAAGGTAGGCCCTACAATCTGGCACATCCTTGAGTAAGAAATTCATGAGTCTTTGAAAGTGGCAGGTGCATTCCTCAAACCGAATGGCATGACATTGAATTCATATGCACCATCAGGTGTAACAAAAGCAGTGACTTCCCTAGCATAATCAGTTAAGGCAATCTGATAATATCCCTTAGATAAATCAAGTTTACTTACATAATTAGCATGTCCTATTGATTCAATACACTCCTCCAACAAGGGTAATGGAAATACATCAACAGTAGTGCTCTTGTTCAGTTTCCGATAATCTACACACAACCTCCAGGTTCCCCTGGTTTTGGCACTAACAAGCACGGAGAGCTCCAAGTACTTTGACTTGGCCGAATGAAATTATGCTGGAGCAGATAGTCCACTTCTTGTTGTATAAGTTTCCTCTTTTCTGGGTTCACTCGGTAAGGATGTTGTCTAATTGGAGTGCTGTCCAGGAGCTGAATGTCGTGTGTGATGAGGTGTCTGTGTGGGAACCTCCCCAAACAGAGATGTATGGTTGTCCAGCAGAACCTGGAACTCATCACGTTGCTCCTCCTGTAAATGACATAGCATCTCCCTGCCATTGGAACTGGAACTGAGAAGTTGAATATTAACATCATTTTCTTCACTACAATTTCCCACAGATGGTAACTCTTCCCTAATAAACAAGCTACCACTTCTGGTCCAACATAAGCTTTTAACCTGTTAATATGCACATTCATTTTATGTTCTGAAAGAGTAGGGTTAAATATTTTGTAAGTTAGGTCTCCCACCTTCTCTACCACTTGGTAGGGTCCGTCAAACTTATGGGACATGGAAGTCCCCAAACGAGGTTTCAGCACACACAACACCAAATCTCCGACAGCAAACGACCTGAGCTTAGCCCTGAACTTTGTCATATCTTTGTTTCATGGCTTGTTGAGTCTGTTCCAGATGTTCCTTCGCCAACTCTCGAGCCTGACACAACTTATCCTTGACCTCACTCAAGTACCACACCACTCTGATGAACAGAGACATCTCCCATCAACTTTTCTTGGAGCATTTTTAACGGACCTCTCACTTGGTGACCAAATACAAGCTCAAAAGGTGAACACCCTAATGACGCTTGTAACCCTTCTCTGGCAGCAAACAGCACAAAAGGGAGATTCTCATCCCAATTACGTGGATAAGTTTCTCCTGTCGTCTTTAACATCTGTTTCAACGTCTGGTGAAAACATTCAAGCCCACCTTGGCTTTGTGGATGATAAGGACTGGAAAATATGTGCTGAATCCCTTTGGATTTGCTGAAAGTTTTGAAAACTTTAGAACAAAAATTTCCCCCATTGTCACTCTGGATAACTCTAGGCATTCCGAACAAGGAGAAAAAGCGTCCAAGACACTTGATGAGATTATGAGTCTTGGTATTTCTTAAGGCATATGCCTCAGGAAATCTCGTCGACATACACATAAGAGTAAACATAAAAATGTTACCCGATTTAGTCTTGGGTAAAGGACCTACACAATCTATTACAACATGAGAAAATGGTTCATCAGGAACTACAATAGGTTACAATAGGTTGCAATGGTGCTCTAGGCACAGATTGGTTTGGTTTGCCAACAATTTGACAGGGTACACAGTTATGACAATACCTGACCACATCTTTCTTTAACTTGGGCCAGTAAAAATATTTGCATATTTTATATTGCATATTTTATATGCATATTTTATATGCATATTTGTGATACCTTGGTGACCTCCCATGGGGTCATCATGTGCAGCTTGCAGGACCTGCTGACGATAAACATTGGGGACAACTAGTTGGGTTCTGGTCTCACAATCATCTGATGAGGGAGTTCCCTTTGGGTCTCCACCTTCTCATCAGAAGTCGATCCTTGAAAAAGAAACCCGTCCCTTCCTCCAGTGCATCAACATACCAGGTGCCTCAGAAATACACTCAAGTAAACTAGGATCAGTAATCTGTATACCACTTAAGGGCAATGACTCAGATTCAGTAGCGAGCGGGCAAGAACCTAGTAGCTTGATCTTTTTTTTCCTGATTGATCAGAATAAAATGGAGCCATAGCTACTTCGGCCTCACTCTCGACAACTGGTTCACTGGAGACAAGCGGGCAAGGTACAGATAGTTCAGCCTCCTCACCTTCACTTTCCTTGTGGTTTAGGTTCGGCGGGGCTTCTACTACTGCCTCACTCTCATCATCCAGTCGAGTCATAAAAGAATCTTCAAGATCTACCTCCCACTCCTTTTCTGAAGGGGTCCTGGTCTTGGGAACAGCTACCTTAGTGAAGACAGGATTACTCTCACCTGTTTTTCTCATTGATCTAGTTACAACACAAGCAGGGTAAATAATGCCATCATCTGCTTCTGGTTGATCTAGTACATTATTGGGATTAGTTAACATTATGGGGCACTTAGTCCCTTCAACCTTTCGGTTGCCAAAATCATTACCAAGAATAATATCTACCCCTGGAATGGGCAGTTGTTTACTTACACCAACATTACACCATCCTGAAGTAAAATTAGAATCAAGGTTAATTTGCATTAAAGACACCTGTTGCACACTACCCGCAATACCTTGGAGAAGCACAATTTCACCAAGATCTCGGGTGTCAACATCAGCAAGTACATTCTGGGCAATAAGAGACGGTGAAGCTCCAGTATCACGGAGTAATTGAACAGTTTTACTACTACCATCTTTACACAATAATGTACCTGTAGAAATGTATGGTTTAAAATCAGCCATCCAATGGGGATTGACTGTAGTACATGGAGAATTATTAGTTTGCAATCCTCTACTCATAATAAGACCAGTTGGCCGTAATTCAGGAAAAATTTTGCAAATTTTGCAAACTAGCAAGAAGCAATCACATGTCCTCTTCTCTTACAATGTGTACAATGCCTGACAGTGGACACACCTGTGGAACCAACTGCAGGTTTAGAATTAATATTACTAGGATTAGATGGTCCTGGCAATGGAGTAACAACTTTAAGTTTAATAAGAGAAGAGTTCATGGGAGTAACTGGAACACTAGGATTGGATTTATACTGATAAGGAGTTCGGTGAGTATTATAATTTACTCTACGGTTACACTTAGGTGATTGGGCCTTAAACTGGGCCTTAGTCAACAACTCATGCTCATCCGCGAGCTTAGACAGCTCATAAATGTCTCTTATATTTTTCTGTTTTGCCATAAAAGTATACAATTTGTCTGGAAGACATGACATCACTTCTTCTGTTATAAGAAGATTCTTAAGAGCATCATACTCGGTTATTGAAAGTGATTTTAACCATCTGTTGCAGTAATTAACTTTGAGACGGGTGAAATCTGCTATTGTCTGATCACTTTAGGTTCCTAAACATTTGTCTGTGTGCTTCTGGATTTAATTGGTAAGCATTTAAGATGCTTTTCTTAACAAACTCATAGTCAAAACTATTCTCATCAGGCAAGGATGCAAAAACCTCCTGACTACGTCCTTTTATTTATGCATATACAAGAAGGTACATTGGGAATGTGTGGACACATAAAATGGTAATTACAGTCTTGTAACGCCACTAGTACGCGCAGCGTTTCGGGCAGGACCTTAATCTAAGAAAATTTTAAGTAGGTAAATACTTGCAAAATTTATAAAAAAAATGATAACAGATACATGGCAAGAAAAAAAATTAGAGAAAATTGTAGGTACAGTGTATTAAAGCACATAGGCAGCTAAGATTGATTGCAATGACAGCTTGAATGGTAGTTGACAAAAATTGGTAGGCACAAAACAGCATATGGCTAGCACATAAAAGAAGACAGCAATGAACACAATGATAAGGTTGGTAGGGTTAAATACATAAAAATTAGGAGATTAGGAGATTGGGTAACACTAGGTACAGAGCAAATTTAAAGCTCAGTGTAGGAAACTAAGAAGATGAAATCAGGTACTTTTTGGTTTTGTTTTTAAATAAGGCAAAACTTTTACAGTTTTTCAATTCACTAGGGAGTGAGTTCCATAGACTAGGTCCCTTAATTTGCATAGAGTGTTTACACAGATTAAGTTTGACCCTGGGGATATCAAAGAGATATTTATTTCTGGTGTGGTGATAATGGGTCCTATTACATCCATCCAGGGAGAGTTTCAGAGCATGGTTTGCATTTAAAAACAGGGTTTTGTAAATGTAGTTGACACAAGAGAATGTGTGGAGGGAGTTAATATTTAGCAAGTTTAGAGATTTAAACAAGGGAGCTGAATGTTGTCTAAAAGCTGAGTTAGTTATTATTCTGATAGCAGATTTTTGCTGCGTGATGATGGGCTTAAGGTGGTTTGCAGTGGTAGACCCCCATGCACAGATACCATAATTAAGATAGGGGTAGATTAGTGCATAATATAGTGAGAGGAGAGCGGAGTTAGGAACATAATATCTGATTTTGGAGAGTATACCCACTGTCTTAGAGACTTTCTTCGTTATGTGTTGAATGTGGGTGCTGAAGTTGAGTCTCTTGTCTAGGAATAGGCCAAGAAACTTGCCATCATTTTTATTACTGATGTTAATATTGTCTATCTGTAGCTGAATTGCATTTGATGATTTGCTTCCAAATAAGATGTAGTAAGTCTTTTCGATGTTTAATGTTAGTTTGTTCGTTGACATCCAGAAGTGGACTTTTTTTAATTCATTATTCACAACATTATTTAGTGTATGTGGGTTGAGGTCTGAATAGATAAGGGTAGTATCATCAGCAAACAATATAGGTTTGAGAATATTAGAGACATTAGGCAGATCATTTATATATATAAGAAATAGAAGAGGTCCTAAGATACTGCCCTGTGGCACTCCAACGGTAATTGGTAGAGTGGAAGAAGTTGTATCATTGATGGTTACATATTGGTGTCTGTCACTAAGATAGGATCGGATGTAGTCAAGGGCAAGGCCACGGATTCCATAATGCTGAAGTTTAAGTAAGAGGTAGTTGTGATTAACAGTATCAAAGGCTTTTCTTAGGTCAATGAAGAGTCCAATTGGAAACTCATTTTTGTCAAGGGCTGAGTAGATTACGTCAAGGAGACTAATGATTGCATCGTTGGTGCTCTTTTGGGACCGGAAGCCAAACTGGCAGGGGCTGAGTATGTCGAATTTTACGAGGTAGGAATAGAGCTGTTTGTAAATAATTTTTTCAAATATTTTTGATAGAATGGGTAGATTTGATATTGGTCTATAATTATTTATGTCCGCCGGATTGCCTCCTTTATGGACTGGCGTTACTCTTGCTTTTTTGAGGATATCAGGGAAGGTGTGACACTATAGATTTGTTGAACAGTAGGGCTATGGGTGAGGCAAGGGCATGGGAGGCTCTCTTGTATACAATGGACGGAATTTCACTGGTGTTCCCTGCCTTGGTTTTTAGAGAGTGTATGATGGACACAACATCTGCCGGGCTGATTGGTGAAAGGAGAAGAGAGTTTGGATAGCTGCCTGAGAGATATGTGTTAATATGTGTCTGAGTCTGTGGGATTTTACTGGCAAGATTAGCACCAACCGATGAAAAGAAACTATTAAATTCATTTGCCATTTCTAAATCAGTTGACAGTATATCCCCATCCTTGTAGAGCTTTATTTGGTTATGTGAGTGTTGCTTAGTTCCTAGGATACTAGAGATTGTTTTCCAAGTGCTTTTCATGTTACCTTTTGCTTCATTGAATCTATTCACATAATATGCTAGTTTTGCCTTTCTTATGATACTGGTAAGCATTGATGAGTACCTTTTAGCTACTTCTTTTGAAACTAGGCCAATCCTAAGTTTCTTTTCATATTCGTGTTTCTTGTTGATTGAGTTGAGAATGCCACTTGTGAGCCATGGATTGTTTAATCTTTTGTCAGTTACTTGCTTGGTAAGAAGGGGACAATGAAGGTTGTAGAGACTGAGAGTTTTGGAGAGGAAGAGGGTAGCTAATGAATTTATATCCTGGGTATTATTGAATTCAGAATCCCAGTTAATATTGTGAAGTGCATCTGTAAGATTGCCTAAAGCTGATTCACTGTGTAGCCTAAATGAAAGTTTCTTGCTTTTTGGTGGTGTTATGTCCATGTTCGCTATGAGAAAGGTAGGATAGTGGTCAGTTGTTCTGTCGTAGATTATACCAGGTACAAGGGGAACTGTTATGTTTGTCCATATGTGGTCCAAGGTAGTGGCTGATGTTTGAGTGACTCGGGTAGGTTTGGTGATTGTGGGGATTAGCATACAGGAGTTCATGCTGTTAAGGAAATAGTCAACTTGAGAGCAATTTTGTTTACCCAGGTCAATATTAAAGTCTCCTCCCAGAATGATGTGGTTTTTGTTGAGATTGTTGTTTATAATAAGATTCCTTAGGTTGTCTGAGAAAGAAGCTATGTTAGTGTTGGGAAATCTATAGATGGCTCCAATAGTCAAAGAGGATTTAAGGGATTTAATTGTGAACTGAGCAAAAGTATATTCACAGTAGTCATCTCTGTCACTAATAACACTGTTGCAGATAAATGTATCTCGGTAATATATAGCTGTGCCACCACCTTTTTTATTAGGCCTACAGTTATGAATGGCTTTATAACCAGCTAAGTTGTAGAGTTGGGTATAGTCTTTATTTAGCCAAGTTTCTGTTAAAATAATGAACGATAAGTTAGTACCTAGTGCTGTGAGTAATGCATTTAAATCGTCAAAATGTTTACCAAGTGATCTAACATTTTGGTTGTAAACTGATAAACAGGTGGTATTTTGGAGTTTGTTTTTAGCCTGGTGTGCTGTGAAATACTTGCAATAATGATGATCAATGTGCTGGTTGGTGTAGATATGAGATAGAAGATTTTGATCAGGATCAATATCAGTGTGCATAAAGATGCAGATAAAGGGATCACGATACAAGATACACGATAAAGCAAAACACAAGAATAAAAGCAAATACAATAAAATAGTAACAACTTAGAAGTAAAATAAAGATCCAATAGATAGCCAGGAAGGACACAGAAGTTACATAAAATAAAAAACAAAAAATCAGTAGAGATTGACAATATAAATGTAAAATAAAAAATAATAAGAATAATAAATCATAAAGTAAAATGATCTTGAAGATAATTGGCTTAGTAATGGTTAATTAAAATCCTATAATTGGTATGAACCTAAGAAAACAAAATGAACTCAATAGATAATTCCGAAAAAAAAGATGACATGTAAAACTTATTAAATCTTGAAATTTACTCTAATATAAATCTAAGTGTAAAAATAAACAGGGTGAAAGTATATTCGTGTGGAATATTTTACTATGATACTGAGGTAGATGCTTATATAAACAATTATACTATTAATTAATTCCAATAAATGATTACAAGAAACAAATACCAAGTTACTTTAAATATAACAGGGTAATAGAAAAGCCCTAGGTTTAGTGACAAGGGGATTAGCTAAGACCAAATAATTAAGAGTAAAAAAACAGGCAAAGATGCCAAACTAAAAATAAAAATAAAAATATAAAACCTTTGGAAAGGAAAGGCAGAGCTTAAGTACACTTTGGTTGTATGTGACTTTGCATGATTGCGACCCATTGATCCCTTGGCCAGTTCATACTGACTGCAATCTTAGAAAAATGTGAGAAAAAAACTCGGGATCCTCTTCATTGAACTTGGGTAACTATGTATTTATTCATCCTTATGGGATTATTATCACTACTATTTGAAACATTGCTCGTATTACCATGCCCAGCTGCCAAACGCTGTCTTTCAAGTCTGTGGTTAGCCTCTGCCATTTGTTGTTGAATTTCTAGCTGTTGTTTCTTTGAGGCTTCCAGCTGCAATTGCACTACAATTCTACTATTTTGTGCCTCAATCTCTAATCGTCTAGCTTCACACTCCCTCTGTTGGGCTTCAGCTTCTAATATTTTTTGTTGGTTTTTAGCTTCAATTTCTATTTGTTGAGCTGAAGCTCTAATATTTTCTGTTGCCCTACAAATTCATTTACCTTTTTCTTAAGCCTCAAGATTAGCTTATGTTCTTGTGCATCTAACTCAAGACGCCNATTAAACTGCTATAGAAACAGTATTATAATTTGTAAATATACGCGACATCGATGACGTCACGGAGTCTCCCATTTCTCTAATTTTAAGAGGATACTGACTAAGGGAGACTATGCTATTTGTGTGTCGGATTCCCACATAATTCCGGGGGGGGGGGAGAACACGTTCGAAGTCCCGTAAGGACTGCGATCACTTTATTCTTCTCCCTCAGAATTATAGTGCTGCTTTAATTTGAGTTTACATTGTTGTGCTGCAGCCTTTGGGGACGTATGTCCCGTACTGGCGTATCGGGTGCTGGAAGTCGTTGAACTTCTTTCATTGCCAGTTCTAAAGGAACTAATTTCTCTAAAGTTTTGAGAGTAGTGTTGCCTCGGCATTTTCCTTTCACTATTCTCAAGATGCCCTGGCTGTCTGGATGAACAGAGACTATTTGACCTATATTCCACTCTGAGTGTAGTCCATCACTATCCACCAGAACTATGTCACCCGGGTTCAAGTTAATTCTGTTGTAGGGGTTGTTTGCCCCGTAATATACTCCCTCAGAGCTGTAAGACATTCTCGAGTCCATACGTCATTCCACCGACTTATCACCCTTGATAGATGTTTGAAACGTTGAACCAAATCACTCTCTTGACATATGAAGGATCCTCTGGTTCCTCGTCCGTAAGGGACACAAGTGTTTTGAGAGGTCTCCCATACATCAAATGAGCTGACTTAATAGTTCACACTGCAAAACACATCAGAGAGGTAGGTAAGTGGTCGGTTATTAACTCGTGCTTCTATCTCTATGACTACTGTTTGAAGCTCCTGTAGGTCAATCTTTTGGCGGTGTAGGGTTTTTCCGTAGAGAACGTTTCACCGTACCAACCTGCGTTCATAGAAGCCTCCGTGCCATGGTGCTCTGGGAGGTATGAATTTCCATTGGCACTGCCGTTGATTTAGGACGGTGCGTACCTTTGGGTGAATCCAGATTTTCCTCAGACATGCTTCTCCTGCCACTAAGTTGGACCCATTGTCTGAGATCATTAGCTTAGGACAGGATCTACGTGAAGCAAACCTGCGGAAAGCTGTAAGAATGCTTCGGCACTCATACCGGGAGTCAACTTCTAGATGGACTGCCCTTGTTGTGGACAAGTAGAAAGACAGATGTAATCTTTTACGGTTTCTTGTCTTTAGTGCCTGTCAGTGTTAGTGCTCCTGTGAATCTACTCCTGCTGTCTCAAAGGGACGAATATCTACGACTCGTTCCTTCGGAAGTGAGAGGGCCAGGATATGGACACACTCTGGCATCGTATCTCCGGAAAATAACACAGGATTTGATAATTGATTTTACTGTCTGTCTACCTTGGGGTAGCCAGTACTGTTGTCTTAAGTCCGTGAGAGTATCTAATACCCCACCATGCAGAGTGCAGTATTTGTGTATATGTAACACAATTAGTTTGCTTACTATGTGGTGACGAGAGAGCAATATTGGATTATTTGCTTCCAGATCTATGTCAGCGTGCTGTAAGCGGCCTCCGCATCTGATTATGTTATAATTGTCAGTGTCTACCCAGACCCAGATCATGTTGTAGCTTCTTTGAACATTGTCAAATTCTGTCCCGAATGTGTCGATCTGAGCTCTTTTGACCCAGTACCTTAGGGCATTAGGAATTTATGCTCGATTCCTATTTTCTTCAGAAAATCAAACACTACTTGGGTGACACCTATAAGTTTGTTCAGTTCAGAGTACCGATTAGGATCAATTACCAAAGTCCGAGGTGGTTCTGGGTTCTCAGTGGGAACAGTGACATTGGTCACAATGACTTGTGGCTTTTGTTCAGGCCACTGGTCGCTGATTAGCCACTGAGGTCCATTGAACCACATCTCTGCCTTGTTAATTGCCGTAAAGTCAGGCCTCAGGAGAGATAGTCAGCTGGATTCTCTTTAGTGGATACATATCTTAGTTTATACCCTGCTGATAACTCTCGTATTTCCTTAACGCGGTTACTCATGTAAGTATTCTTACTGTTATTGTTCTTAACCCACTGTAGCACTGCCTCATTATCTGACCAAACTACTGTTTCTTTAAAGTGGATGTAGCTTAAGGCCTTACCTTACCTTGAGTATACCTTGAGGTGCTTCCGGGGCTTAGCGTCCCCGCGGCCCGGTCATCGACCAGGCCTCCTGGTTGCTGGACTGATCAACCAGGCTGTTGGACGCGGCTGCTCGCAGCCTGACGTACGAGTCACAGCCTGGTTGATCAGGTATCCTTTGGAGGTGCTTATCCAGTTCTCTCTTGAACACTGTGAGGGGTTTGCCAGTTATGTCCCTTATGTGTAGCGGGAGCGTGTTGAACAGTCTCGGGCCCCTGATGTTGATGGAGTTCTCTCTCAGAGTACCAGTTGCACCTCTGTTTTTCAACGGGGGTATTCTGCACATCCTGCCATGTCTTCTGGTCGCATGTGATGTTATTTCTGTGTGCAGGTTTGGGACCAGCCCCTCTAATATTTTCCATGTGTAAATTATTATGTATCTCTCCCGCCTGCGCTCAAGGGAGTACAGATTTAGGGTCTTTAGTCGGTCCCAATAGTTTAGATGTTTTACCGAGTGGATTCTAGCAGTAAAGGATCTCTGCACGCTCTCCAGGTCAGCAATTTCTCCAGCTGTGAAAGGGGCTGTCATTGTGCAGCAGTACTCCACTCTACAGAGCACCAGCGTTTTGAAAAGTATCATCATCGGTATAGCATCTCTAGTGTGAAAAGTTCTTGTTATCCAACCCGTCATTTTTCGTGCAGTTGTGACGGCCACTTTATTGTGTTCTTTAAAGGTAAGGTCTTCCGACATGAGTACACCCAAATCCTTTACATTGCCTTTTCGTGCTATGTTATGATTTGCCTGAGTTTTGTACGTGGTTTCCGTTTTTATATTTTCATTTTTTCCATAGCGCATGAGCTGGAACTTACCTTCGTTAAACACCATATTATTTTCTGTAGCCCATAGAAAGACCTGATCTACATCTGACTGGAGGTTTGCCGTGTCCTCTATGCTGCCTACTCTCATGAAGATCCTGGTGTCATCTGCAAAGAATGATACAGTGCTATAGGTTGATGAAGTTTGAAACAACGACGTTTCGGGCTGTTGTTTGTTTTAGATTTCTTGAGGTTATCTTGAGATGATTTCGGGGCTTTTAGTGTCCCCGCGGCCCGGTCCTCGACCAGGGCTCCACCCCCAGGAAGCAGCCAGTGACAGCTGACTAACACCCAGGTACCTATTTTACTGCTAGGTAACAGGGGCACAGGGTGAAAGAAACTCTGCCCATTGTTTCTCGCCGGCGCCTGGGATTGAACCCAGGACCACAGGATCACAAGTCCAGCGTGCTGTCCGCTCGGCCGACCGGCCTTGATCAGATAATGAGCCAATCTTACACCTAGCAGTAAGGCTGTTAATTCCAGTTGTGGCAGTGATCTTTTCTTTAAAGGTGCCACTCTGGCCTTTGATGTGAGCAAATTGGCTTGTCCATTTGAGACCAGGTAAGCTACTGTGCCATAAGCCTTTCCTGAGGCATCACAAAATACATGTAGCTTAATTGCTTCCTTTTCATTTACTACTGTGTTCCTAGGGAACTTGACAGACTCTAGGGTACTTAAATCTTTCACTAACCCTTGCCATTTTTCTTGTAAGGCAGGTGTCAGAAGATCATCCCAGCCTATCTTTTGTTGCCAACATTCCTGTATTATCAACTTCCCATTAATTAGGATTGGGCTTAATAGTCCTAATGGGTCGAAGGGTTTGCTGACTTGTGATAGTAATTTTCTCATTGTTAAGTTAGTGGTGTTTGGCTCCACCGACTTGATTGTCAGCTGATCTGTTGTCGTGTTCCATTCTACACCTAGTACCTTTGTCATCTCGGGTACCTGGTAGTCGGGAAATTCAGTTGAGATCAGTTGATTTAATTTGTCATTGTTAGAGACCCAAGACTGGAGAGGCATATTGGCTCCCATTAATTCTCGATTGGCCTCATGGTATATGTCCAACAGTTTACTTTCACTGTTGGTTGTTCCTTGAAAATTATCCACATACAGGTTTTTGCTAATTTCCGTCTTGTTCAGGCTATTAGACTTCTTCAAGTGCGTATCCAAGGTAGCTTGGAGCAGAAAGGGAGATGACGTGGCGCCAAACAAGACGGACGCAAACCGGTAAGTGATTAATTCACTGTTCGGATCGTTAGGATCCTTAATCCATAGGAACTTTGTGTAGTTCCGGTCTTCTTCTTGAAGACCTACCCTTAGGAATGCCTTACTGATGTCGGCCGTATATGCATAAGTCCCAATACGGAACTTTAACAGCACGTTGTAAAGCCTTTGTGTTAGGCTAGGGCCAGTTTGAAGGCAGTCGTTTAACGAAACACTACTCGGCCTCATTTTAGCACTGCAATTAAATACTATCCGTAATGGGGTAGTTGCAGAATTTTTCTGCACGGGGTGATGTGGTAAGTAGTGACCTTCCTTTGGGTTATCATTTGTAACAACTTCGATAAATTTGTCATCGAGTTGCTTCTGTATTATTTCATGGTACAACTTCAAGTTCTCAGGTTGTCTTTGTAAGCGCAACACCTGTGATCTCAATTGGTTTTGTGCCATAAAATGGTTGATGGGTAGCTGAGGGTGATTCAGCTTCCATGGTAACCTGACCCAGTATTGATTATCTCTGTATATAACTGAGTCCAGGTATTGTTTGTAAGTCCAGTCATCATCTGGGCTAGGTTGTTCAGGGACAATGCCGAGAGTTGCCAGGTCCCATAACTTACGTACAGGGGGATCAAGCTCTTCCTCGGACATGTCTCTGAGTTGCAGTGGAGACTGGTCTCCTAGTCATGCAACCATTACTGGGTTGGCATGTTGGTGGTCTACAGGTGCGGGTTGTTTTAGCCGTAATACTGGGCCTGTTAGCAAATAGCCACCTGCAGATGGTAACACGTTCATACCGTGTTAGTCTTCCTTTCCTTTGATAAACTTATGGTAGACATCTGATCCCATAAGGATTCCAATATTGGAAAGGTTGTCCGATTTGATTTTATCAGCCAAATGAATCCCCTTTTTTTCTAGGAATTTGGCTGTTGTCCCCAGACCACATACATATAGATCTGTTGGGAATCTATCTACTACTAGAGCTTGTACCTTTCATTCGTAACCTCCTAATCGTACTTTGGGTTGTACTACCTTGAAGACTCGGGCTCCTGAGTCAGTCAGGAATCCTGCTATGTTTATTCGTGTCTCCTCTACAGGTGTAAGTTTCAGTGTATCTACCAACTCTTTGGATATAAAGGTCAATTGGGACCCTTGATCAAATAATCTACGTTCGGTGGCTTTGTTCTCTCCATTTCTAATGATCAATCGTGCAGTAGGTAGAGCTGATTTATGATTAGACCTTGTTGAGAAGACACTTATGTCAGGTAACACAGTACAAAGCTGTACTGAAGTGGTAGTTCCTTCCTCCTCCTGTGGTTTGGCAGACTTTGTACTTGAGTCCCCACAAAGTGCTGTATGGTGTTGACCCTTATGGCACCTATTGCAGGTGCGTATTGTAGATGTGCAGGTGTCGGGATGATGTTCCCTTATACACTTGGTACATCTATGTAACTCCTTGAGTCGTTTTATGCGTGTTGCACGATCGGGGAAACGTCTGCAATTGTACATGGAATGTGATTGTCCACAGAACAGACATGGTCTCCAGACGTTAACAGTATCTTGAGGAGTCACCGATTTGGGTGGCGCGTTACCTGTAGGTTTGGAGGGACCAACACCATATGTGCCCACACTGCCTTGTTTCCACTTTGGGGAGGGAGAAGTTGTCTTTGATTTGTTTGGAGTACTGTTTGTACTCTGTTGTTTACTATTAGTAGTAGACGAAGGTTTAGATGTCGCTTTTCCATCTGGGTTAACTCTTTCTCGTTCTATGATGGTTTGTAACCCTTTTGTAATCTCCGTCACCGTTAAGGATGACTTACCATATAGTACAGACAGCTTATCCAGTATGTCCCTGGGTAATTTGCGTGTCATATGGACTTGGATTATCCAGTCTGACGCATCTAAGTCCACTTTATTTTTAAGTGCCTTGAGCAAAGACTCGAGCTCCAATCTGAAGGCTTGGAGTGAGCCTGCTGTATTATTTGGATGCTTAATATCTAACAGCTTCTGGGTTAGAATTCTGATAGTCCTTTCTGGTTTTGCATAATTGTCCTTAAGGAGTTGTATGGCATTGTCATAATCGTCATCTGTGTGATTCAGATTACAGACCACCTGAAACGCTTCATCCTTCAAGACACTCTGTAAATATGTAAACTTTGTCGTCTTTGGTACATTGGCATTAGAATCCACAGAATCGACAAATTTGCTCCAGAAACTGTCCCAACTCTCGTCCTCTGTTCCAGAAAAAGTTGGGAGACTCAGTGATGGTAATTTGACTTCTGGTGCTGTGTGATTCTGGGTAGTTGTGGCTGCAATATTTATATTGGCCTTATGGGCGTTTATCAAATCGTCATAGTGTTGTAATTTTACAAACATTGCATCTTCGTAATCAGAGTGTTCTTGGAGAATGTCATTCATCGTAACTTCATCAATACTGGTAATGTTAAGTAAATCTTGATATTCTTTCATTTGTTGCAACACACGGTCATATTTGTTCCATGTAAGCTTAAGATAGTTTTCCAGTGCTGCATAATTAACTGGAGTTTTTTTACTCAAGTCTTCACATTTGTTAATCTGCCTTGTAAGGTGACCCTTCAAGCCAGTTAGGGTTAATTTTACATTTTTGACAGTAGACATCTTGGAAGTACTTGCTAGTCATATGGACTTTAACTATTTCTGGCACTTGAATTAGTAGAGCTACTAGTTTCCGAACTAGAGCTGTTTATCATTTAAAAAAAATACCCTATATAATCATACACTCTATAATTTGAGTTGTAAGCCTGTATCAATGCTGGTACTCCGCAAGTTAGCCCATCATTATCACTCTTGGTTGGTACAGACACAGGTTAACACTCAAAGGTGAAATGATTATAGTTAAATTATACCTATAGTTATACTGTATTAATATCAGGCTGACAACACAACTCGGGTTGTCATGAGTACTACATAAAAATATGTACTTGCTAGGTTGTAATATATGTTCAACTCTAGACAAGTGTAAAATTCTTACCCTTACACCAGGTTAGCACAATAAATTAAACTAGGTTGCTGTACAACACCAGCCCAAAATGTCCTACCTTTGTGCAAGAATTTGCTGTAAATAATGTGGTATGCAGTAAATGTTATGTTAATTGTGCAATATTAAAGTAATGTTTAATATACTTAAATTACAAAAACATTTATAAGTAACTTATAAGTAAAGTAGCCTCTTATCAACCTCTTGTAATGAAAAAAGCACAATTTTTCTTTTGGCACAGGCCTCAGAACAATAATAGTGCTTGTTGTAAGTTCTGTTTGCTATGAGATTGAAAACTTAGGCTAGAAAAAATGTAAATATATAGCAATGTCTTCCTGCTATAATTAATGTATATATAATATTGCACTAAAGTTATATATCAGGATCTAATATCTAGGTGCAATGTACCTACTGGTTAACTGATATAATCATCTAGGTTCGAAGGACCAAAAATATGTGGTAAAAAATCCAAGCAGTATATCCCTTTATAATTGACTTCAAAAAAATAAAGTTTATCTTATTTATATTCTTAGTAAGAATTAATTGAGTGGACTGTATGTACTTGTTAAACTGCCAGAAATTAACTCACATACCTGGGGGGACAATTTGTAGCTTAAACCACTAAGATGGTTCCTTCTTAAACTACCAATTGTTTACCTAAGTTTAATTTTATATCATACCACATATGGTGGTCTAATCGACTATTATTTCAATAATTATTACTAGTTATGAACACTACTTCTACAATAACTAGAATGGGCTTAGCTGAGCCTGTAGTATGGGCCTGCTAAGGCTGTGTAGTTTTAGCATCAAATGGGTGTGGCCCTGTGCCTCTGGGTGCCATGTAATGGCGGCTGTGGGAGGCTACAAGCGTTGGCAAACAGCTAGGTTAATTATTTGTATGGTCCAACTGTCTGCACTGCATCTTGCTATTCCAAGTCACAATTTACCTGTTTGGGATGCAAGGAGTTAATAACAGTTCCCTAAACATATCAATTACAGGTATAACATGAAATATGAAGGCTGTAAATGGGGTACACGTACATTGTGGTGGTGTTATTCATTCATTCATTGTAACCGCCAATACACTGTAAATGATTAAAATGTTTACACAATAAATCAAAACAGATACTTGGTAAGACGGATACTGGAGTGCTCTTATTTGTAGTAGTGGTGTTGCTATGGTAGTTTCTTGTGACAGAGTAGGTCTATCCTATGTGACCATTATTGCAACACGTTAGCACTGTTTGTTATTGTTGATGTGTGAGGGAGCGTCAGTAAGTGACGCTGGCTTTGTGTACTGTTCCAATGTTTTGTTGGTTCTACCTCTAAAGTAATTCTACATTAAGAAGGGAATCAAGCTACATTTTGGTGTTAGTAATTATATTCAGTCTTGTTGAGTACTTTTTTGTTAAACTTAGACATTAAACTGCTATAGAAACAGTATTATAATTTGTAAATATACGGCGACATCGATGACGTCACGGAGTCTCCCATTCTCTAATTTTAAAAGGATACCGATTAAGGGGAGACTATGCTATTTGTGTGTCGGATTCCCGACAGCCCGCCCCTCCACCTGGGATGACCCCCACCAACACACCAGCCCGCCCTCCGCCTGGGATGACCCCCCCCCACCAACAGACCAGCCCGCCCCCACCCGGGATGACCCCACCAATACACCCGCCAAACCCCCGCCCGAGATGACCCCACCAATACACCCGCCAAACCCCCCGCCTGAGATGACCCCACCACTACACCATCCTGCCCCCCCCCCAACCGGGATGACCTCACCACTACCCCAGCGCATCCCCCCCCACCCGGGATGACACCACTAACACACCAGCCCGCCCCACCCGGGATAACCTCACCACTACCCCAGCGCATCCCCCCCCTCCGCCCGGATGACCCCACCAACACACCAGCCCGCCCCCCACCCAGGATGACCCCACCACTAAACCAGCCCACCCCCACCCGGGATATCACCATTACAAACCGTTCATTAATGCTCGTGACCCCTCCAGCAACAAAATCGTGTAGTCTAGGGACATTTACCGATGCTGCAATCTCAAGGTCGGTCACCAGTATAATCCCATGGTTTGTACAGGCAAGGTTTAAAATTAATCACCCTCTTAGGACTAAGAAATTACTCAATTAAAAATAAATATATATTATAAATATACTTAAGTTAATTATCAATATTATAGATAAATCAACAAATGGGAAATCACATGTAAATCAAAATAAAATTATGTCTCCACAGACTAACATATTACAACAGAACAGAATAGATTATCTTGAGATGATTTCGGGGCATTAGTGTCCCCGCGGCCCGGTCCTCGACCAGGCCTCCACCCCCAGGAAGCAGCCCGTGACAGATGACTAACACCCAGGTACCTATTTTACTGCTAGGTAACAGGGGCATAGGGTGAAAAAAACTCTGCCCAATGATTCTCGCCGGCGCCTGGGATTGAACCCAGGATCACAAGTCCAGCGTGCTGTCCGCTCGGCCGACCGGCTCCCGGCTCTAGATATAATGTTACAGACTTTACTCCTAGATGTGATCCTTCCGGTGTCCAAACAGTTACTGAATAATGTTCTCACGGCAGGAGCCGATGTCGCTTCTGCACAACATTTTAAGTGACACTTTTTACTTAATATAAATCTTGCTTACATGGAGCCATATAATGGGAATTACTTAACTAAATTAAGGAATGATCAGATTTACATGTATAAACAGAAATAATGCAATTGCTAATATAATAGTTACATATTTATAAAATAAAAGAATGTGTTGGCAACTGCCAATCATGGCAGGAGTTAATATCCCACAACTATTGCCATCATGGTGGACAATAATAATGGTTTCCCACAGTCTTGCCAATAAGTGATCAGCACAAACTATAACTTTCTCACGGGAAGCCGACACACAAAAAAATATATAATAACGGCTTCCCACGGTTCGGTCCGCCCACGGATCACCACCACAATATAACATATCAGCACATACAGGTAATGATATAAGCATACAACATACAAGTACTGATATAAGCATACAAGTAATAATATAATATGCATACAATTAATGATATAATATATATGCACATACAAGTAATGATGCATGGAAATAGTACTTATTTTATATTTATATACGTATCCAATAGGGGCACATAACACTTCCACCTAAAAGAAAAAAATGCAATTGATTGAAGATCAATGGCATTTTTTCTGAAGTAAAAATGTTAGGTAAAAGAATATTTCACTCATGGTACATCATATACAAAACTTCTGGACAAAGCATCAGCAATGACATTCTACCTGCCCAGAATATGTTTAATCTCCACATTAAATTCTTGTAGAAATAATGACCAGCGCAGAATTCGTTGGTTCTTGATTTTCATCATATTAATGAATACAAGGAGATTGTGGTCAGTAAACACTAGCACCTTATTACCTGAAAGGTAAATTTCAAATTTCTTGATTGATAATATGAGACCCAACGCCTCCTTTTCTACCACTGAATAGTTCTTCTGGGCTGAATTAAATTTTCTAGAGTAATAATATACAGGATTCTCAATATTATCTAGACCAACTTGTATAAGCACAGCACCTATTCCAACATCTGAAGCATCAATATATAAAATAAAAGGTTTGTCAAATTGGGGACTAGCAAGAACAGGTGACGTTGACAATATGCCCTTTAAGTTCTGAAATGAATTCTGGCAATCTTGAGTCCACTTAAACTTTACTTGCTTTCGCAACAAATTTGTCAATGGGGCAGCAACTGTCGAAAAATTTCTACAGTACCGCCTATAGTAAGCACACATACCGATAAATCTTTGGTCTCCCTTCTTACTGGTTAACACTGGGTAGTCCACAATGGCTTGTATCTTATCTTGTAAAGGAATTATCTTACCTTGTCCTACTTCATGCCCAAGATAGGTTATAGTCCCTCTTGCCCAACTACACTTATTCATATTCACTGTTAAATTGGCGTCTTTCAACACCGTAAACAATTGCTTAAGGCCTGAGAGATGATCTGCCCATTTCTTACTGTATAAAACAATGTCGTCAAGGTAGGCCCTACAATCTGGCACATCCTTGAGTAAGAAATTCATGAGTCTTTGAAAGGTGGCAGGTGCATTCCTCAAACCGAATGGCATGACATTGAATTCATAAGCACCATCAGGTGTAACAAAAGCAGTGACTTCCCTAGCATAATCAGTTAAGGCAATCTGATAATATCCCTTAGATAAATCAAGTTTACTTACATAATTAGCATGTCCTATTGATTCAATACACTCCTCCAACAAGGGTAATGGAAATACATCAACAGTAGAGCTCTTGTTCAGTTTCCGATAATCTACATAAAACCTCCAGGTTCCCCCTGGTTTTGGCACTAACAAGCACGGAGAGCTCCAAGTACTTTGACTTGGCCGAATGAAATTATGCTGGAGCAGATAGTCCACTTCTTGTCGAATAAGTTTCCTCTTTTCTGGGTTCACTCGGTAAGGATATTGTCTAATTGGAGTGCTGTCCAGAAGCTGAATATCATGTGTGATGAGGTGTCTGTGTGGGAACCTCCCCAAACAGAGATGTATGGTTGTCCAGCAGAACCTGGAACTCATCACGTTGCTCCTCCTGTAAATGACATAGCATCTCCCTGCCATTGGAACTGGAACTGAGAAGTTGAATATTAACATCATTTTCTTCACTACAATTTCCCACAGATGGTAACTCTTCCCTAATAAAACAAGCTACCACTTCTGGTCCAACATAAGCTTTTAACCTGTTGATATGCACATTTATTTTATGTTCTGAAAGAGTAGGGTTAAATATTTTGTAAGTTAGGTCTCCCACCTTCTCTACCACTTGGTAGGGTCCGTCAAACTTATGGGACATGGAAGTCCCCAAACGAGGTTTCAGCACCAACACCAAATCTCCGACAGCAAACGACCTGAGCTTAGCCCTGAACTTTGTCATATCTTTGTTTCATGGCTTGTTGAGTCTGTTCCAGATGTTCCTTCGCCAACTCTCGAGCCTGACACAACTTATCCTTGACCTCACTCAAGTACCACCACTCTGATGAACAGAGACATCTCCCATCAACTTTTCTTGGAGCATTTTTAACGGACCTCTCACTTGGTGACCAAATACAGCTCAAAAGGTGAACACCCTAATGACGCTTGTAACCCTTCTCTGGCAGCAAACAGCACAAAAGGGAGATTCTCATCCCAATTACGTGGATAAGTTTCTCCTGTCGTCTTTAACATCTGTTTCAACGTCTGGTGAAAACGTTCAAGCCCACCTTGGCTTTGTGGATGATAAGGACTGGAAAATGTGTGCTGAATCCCTTTGGATTTGCAGAAAGTTTTGAAAACTTTAGAACAAAAATTTCCCCCATTGTCACTCTGGATAACTCTAGGCATTCCGAACAAGGAGAAAAATCGTTCAAGACACTTGATGAGATTATGAGTCTTGGTATTTCTTAAGGCATATGCCTCAGGAAATCTCGTCGACATACACATAAGAGTAAACATAAAAATGTTACCCGACTTAGTCTTAGGTAAAGGACCTACACAATCTATTACAACATGAGAAAATGGTTCATCAGGAACTACAATAGGTTGCAATGGTGCTCTAGGCACAGATTGGTTTGGTTTGCCAACAATTTGACAGGGTACACAGTTATGACAATACCTGACCACATCTTTCTTTAGCTTGGGCCAGTAAAAATATTTCATATTTTATATTGCATATTTATGATATATATGCATATTTGTGATACCTTGGTGACCTCCCATGGGGTCATCATGTGCAGCCTGCAGGACCTGCTGACGATAAACATTGGGGACAACTAGTTGGGTTCTGGTCTCACAATCATCTGATGAGGGAGTTCCCTTTGGTCTCCACCTTCTCATCAGAAGTCGATCCTTGAAAAAGAAACCCGTCCCTTCCTCCAGTGCATCAACATATCAGGTGCCTCAGAAATACACTCAAGTAAACTAGGATCAGTAGTCTGTATACCACTTAAGGGCAATGACTCAGATTCAGTAGCGAGCGGGCAAGAACCTAGTAGCTTGATCTTTTT
>WNGS01000411.1:154693-175796 GCA_020271785.1 Procambarus virginalis
AAGTCAATGAAAAGACATTCCCCTATTTGTGCCTGAGGAGGCAGAGAGCGCTTCTTCGAGCATTTCGAGACGGTAGCCAACATCAGGAGTGGCCACAGGAAGAATGGGCCCAATTAGTTCAGCTAAGGTTGACCGGCGCATCCGAGAGCTTATACCCATCTGACATTGGAGGATTGCCAAGATTATGCACAGTAAGAGCAGCATACTGCACTCGTTCAGTTGACCCCAGAAGCATACAGGAAGCATTTTAGAGAAATAGTGAAGGCGGAGCATGCACGTTTGCTGAGACGGCCAGGAATCTGGAAAGGCGTTTCCAAGATGGATGGAGGCTGCCGGAATTGGATCTTATACTGATCTAAAACAGCTAATAATCATGTAAAAATCCTAGAAATAATGCACCCCAGACACAATTCAAGATCTAAGAGGCAGGAGTGAAGGATGTAAGAGATGCCGCAGATAGGCGGACATGATTATAGAGACTATAAGAGCTTAAGGGAAAACAGGATAAAAAGTGAGGCGAGATGTAACACTGCAGTCCCAGTGGAGTCTGGGGAGGAGAAATTATGATAGACCCAGAGGAGCTTGTGTGAGAAAATTTGATAAATGGGCAGATAAACGTAAATATCCTAAACCTCAGAGAGTAGGTCGCACACTTCATCTGAAAGTGAAGATGAAGAAGTTAAATGAGAACTAATCGTGAATCAGGAAATCAAGAGTCCAGTCCAGCCCCACAGAGTACAAGTAGAGTGCCTGGCCGAGAAGTTCCCATACGAGTGGGCAAAGTCAGAGCCACTCAGGAACATATAGAGGACTTCTCCGGAATGAGATGTTACAATTGTAACAGATTAGTCACATGATGCGAGATTGTAGGCAGGGCAAGAGAGTTGTGACCCGGCCATGTGTGACCCCGAAATAAATATATTGATGTATTCCAGAACAACCACATAAAGTAAAGTTAGTGAACGAGTGGTATAGGCCGTTCATTAAGTAAAGGTTGGGTCAGCATAGGAAGCCAACCTGAGGTAGAAGTTGGTATCTTAAGAGATACTGGATCTAATCAGAGCTTGATTACGAGAAGCCTGATGGGAATGAGCGACTGTTAGCTGGCACGAGGAAGATTAAGGGCATGGGATAGTGTCGCGGTGTGTGACATGCCCACTTGTGCAGTCCAGAAGTCGGAATATGTGTCGGCAGAGGTGATGTTTGGGGGTATGCCCCTACATATCTGTTCCAGGGGCCCAGGTGATCCTGGAATGACTTGTGCAGGACAAAGGTGTTGCCAAGGACATCGCGGAAGCTGTGCCGGAAATGTGCCAAAAAGCCATAGCACAGATGGGACACCTGAGTGTGTAAACCTGACAGACATCCTAGGGAATGAGTCAGAAGACCGCCAAGCGATTGAGTACCCTGTCATGGTAGTGACGAGGGCAGAGGTGGCCGACAAGGAAGAAACTGGTAAGGATTAGACAGTGTCGACTCCACTTTAGATGATATCGACGTGCAGATGATATAGAGATATCGACGATATAGATGATATTGACCCAACGTGGCTGTTTTGGGAAGGTCCGGCTCAGGAAAATGAGGCTCGGTGAGGTCGGAAGTGAAGATGACCCTGCCGGGAAGAACTAATGTGAACAGAGAGGACCTTTGTAGAGCCCAGCCCGCTGAAATTGAGAAGCAGAAGATGGCTATAACTGTGCTGAACATAAGTGAAAAAGGATGTGGACAGACCGAGGACGAGAGTAAAAACGTCGAGTTGTCCACGAGCACAGAAGTGTAGGGATAATGAAGCTAAGTTGTGTGAGATGTCAAGGGTTGACGCATTTCATGGGAAGCGTGTAGAAGAGATAGTGAAGAAGAGTGGTAGCCGAGAGGGAAGTGAGAAGACAGAATGTGCAGAGGGATGCTTACGAGCACTTTGTAAGAGGTAAAGCAACAAGTACGTTCGTGTGCTGTGGAGAATAATACAGTGCTCGAGGAAACTTTAGGGGAACGAAGAAGAGTAGAAGTAGGAAATCTGAAACAACATCAGGAGAATAAGAGAATATCTAAGCAACTAGAGAATATCACTATGGAGCTGCAAGCCCATATAAAAAATTCAACTCAAACCAGGTGATCTTGTCCTAGTAGACAGTGATGGACCCAGGTCAGATTGGCCTATAAGAAAAAGTGTTGATATCCATCCTGACTGCCATGGTATTTTATGAATTGTTAATGTTCAGTGTCGAGGCACTACTACTTTATAAACGCTGGAGATATTAGTACCTTTAGAGTTAGCAAAACATGAATGTTCTACAGAGATACCTGTAACCCAAGTTTCAGAGGACAGTGATTCTGCCCAACAGAGCACTAGACCATCTAGAGTCGCTTCTCAGAACTGTAAACTGAGACTAAACAATATTTTGATTTTTATTAAGTAGATAACTCATCATTTAAACTTGAGGTGACCATGCTGATGCAGTGATGAGTTAATGTCCAGTAACCCGACAGTTACCAGTCATAGTGGCCCTGGACAGTGACCTCATTGTATGTCGAAGTCTCCTTGATCTTAAATGATCTAATTATGCATATTTCATTTAATATTATCATTCTGTTTCTTACAGATAATTGTTCAATATTGTCAATGTTTATTTACGTTCCGATGGTGACTTAGAGTCATATCTGCCACAAATTCGGGACATTCGTTAGGTGCGTACTAACCCATGAACATAACTTCAGGATGGAGAGACAGGTGTACGTTAGTACAAAGACCTGAACTACGACCCGAGTTCTCTCCCCCCAGAGTTATGTTAAAAATAGCCAACAGTTTTCATACACCCTTTGTATTTTTATACAACATTTTTGTATTAACCACAAGTAGTTGCTAAAAATTACTAATTTGTAAAAATAACCATAATCATGATTTTATAAAGCGCAATATTCTGCCAAATCCTTCCTACTGCATGTTTGGACAGGCAGCCACAGGAATATTTCCACATATTGTTGGATTTAAACAGAGTCCAGTTTATTACTCCCTTTGCTAAGGATAATTGCTTACTAACAAGTTTATTTATGTAGCACATTACTGCTTACTGGAACTCACTTATTTAGTTAAATTTAACCACTCCAGTGGAAATTATTAAAGGGTAAAATAATTCCCCCTTTATATACCTCTCATTTATTTACGCAGTTTTAATAAACTGACTTACGCTGCGAGAGGTTATATTATAACATGAAAAATTTAATTGTGACATATATATTGGTCACAACCTCTTCCTTCCCTAATTAATAACTTCGAAATACATAAATTCATTTATGCTTGAGGTACCTAGCCAGAGCCGCACATGCGTATTCAGGGGAAGGAAGGAGGAGACTTGATGCCATTAACAGCGTTCGTGCAAGAGAAGAGCGTGGGCATCCATCTTGCCTGAGTTACTGCATTGCAGAGCTCCCACTAAACGACTCAGATTTACATATGCCTTGCAGCCGCGGATGCTAGAGTTAGTGGAAGTCTACTTCTGCATTCAACACAAGTTCCGGCGAGCATAATTCCTCTGGTTTCCTACTGATATTTTTTATAGAGTGCACTTTGATAACATTTTCACGTGTAGGTTGCTTGTTCGTTACACCACGCAATAACAACATAATCAGTTTCGTTAGTTTCATTTAAATCCTGGCTCCCACTTTCAGTCATAAATAGTGGCATATTTATTCTAGCCTAGACAATTTCAACATTTAATCTTGCTTTCAGCTGGAGCGATAGCAGCGAAAAAGGGAAGGAATAACTTTCCTCCATGTGTATGCTGGAGCCACGTGTTGCAACAAGTGTGCCCTCGTGACCGCCCCACACATCTTGTAATCAAATCAACGGAACAGCTAAGCTGACCTTGTATTTCTAGTAGTGTAGTATTTTTAATAGAGTACTACATTTACATAAATGATTTATATTGAAAATTGCCATTTACTTATTATTTATGAGTGATATTCATTATTTACTAACTTCATTTCATATTGATTTATGTGTATGAAATATAATATGCATTTACATTTACATTTCATTCTAACGGAAGAACCAGCGTTAGATTATTGGTGATAGGACGTATTCGCATCTTAGTACTCGTACCCCCAATTTGTGCAAGAAAATTTAGCTCCTATTTTCATGATAAATAATGTATGCCACCACTCACATTGTTCATGATGATGTGGCATAATGTATGCCACCACCCACAATGTTCAAGATGATGTGACATAATGTATGCCTCCACCCACAATGTTCAAGATGATGTGACATAGTGTATGCCTCCACCCACAATGTTCAAGATGATGTGACATAATGTATGCCTCCACCCACAATGTTCAAGATGATGTGACATAGTGGATGCCTCCACCCACAATGTTCAAGATGATGTGACATAATGTATGCCTCCACCCACAATGTTCAAGATGATGTGACATAGTGGATGCCTCCACCCACAATGTTCAAGATGATGTGACATAGTGTATGCCTCCACCCACAATGTTCATGATGATGTGACATAATGTATGCCTCCACCCACAATGTTCATGATGATCCATAGGACACTAGTTCTTGGTATTAATATTAAACCACTTACTCATTATTTGTTTTCCACTTTTCTCAAAAAGTGGTGTTCCTTCGTAGCTACTGAAGTTTTATAATTTTAATTAATTCAAACATTGGAGTCAGAATTTCCCACAAGGCAAGGTTCATGTTGATGTTGTCACATCAACATGAACATTGTGGGTTTAGGCATACATCAGGTCACATCACCATGAACATTGTGGGTGAAGGCATACATTATGTAACATCATAATGAACATTGTGGGTGAAGACATACATTATGTAACATCATAATGAACATTGTGGGTGAAGGCATACATTATGTAACATCATAATGAACATTGTGGGTGAAGACATACATTATGTAACATCATAATGAACATTGTGGGTGAAGGCATACATTATGTAACATCATAATGAACATTGTGGGTGAAGACATACATAATGTAACATCATTATGAACAATGTGAGTGGAGGCAAAAGTAATGTCACATCATCAGGAACATTGTGGCTGGTGGCCTACATTATGTCACATCATCATGAACATTGTGGTGTTGGGGGCATACATTGTGTCTCACAAGGGACAAGTTAGAGTAATGTACAGTGTATTAGTTCACGTACTACTGTGACAGTCCTTCCCTAGCTTCACTCACTGTCCCTCCCCACTCCCTCCTCTCTCCCAGTAACCCCCTTCCCCCTCCCCCATCCCGTCTCCTCCCTCTCCGACACTATCAGTTGCACAGAAACACCAGGCAGTGTCCTTATCACTCTTTGAGAACTCTTATCACTGATAGAGTTCTTATGGAGGGGAAACTCCCATCCACCAAATTCAATAAAGCTGATTATCTTAATGATTACGAAAGCACTATGTTTTTATTGGCCGGTTCACTTGCCTCTATATTGCCCATAAACACTTCCTGATAATCCCAACACAATATCAGTCACTGGATTGTTAGGAAATAGATTATAATATATATTTTGTTTGATGCTTGCATTACTTCATTTGTCCTTGTCAGCAGTAGCGTGTGGTGGAGCAAGCTGACACTGTGGGACTCTTGTCAGTAGTACAGGAGCGAGTGGTGAAGCAAGCTGACACTGTGGGACTCTTGTCAGTAGTACAGGAGTGAGTGGTGAAGCAAGCTGACACTGTGGGACTCTTGTCAGTAGTACAGGAGTGAGTGGTGAAGCAAGCTGACACTGTGGGACTCTTGTCAGTAGTATAGGAGTGAGTGGTGAAGCAAGTTGACACTGTGGGACTCTTGTCAGTTGTACAGGAGTGAGTGGTGGAGCAAGCTGACACTGTGGGACTCTTGTCAGTAGTACAGGAGTGAGTGGTGGAGCAAGCTGACACTGTGGGACTCTTGTCAGTAGTACAGGAGTGAGTGGTGGAGCAAGCTGACACTGTGGGACTCTTGTCAGTAGTACAGGAGTGAGTGGTGAAGCAAGCTGACACTGTGGGACTCTTGTCAGTAGTACAGGAGTGAGTGGTGGAGCAAGCTGACACTGTGGGACTCTTGTCAGTAGTACAGGAGTGAGTGGTGGAGCAAGCTGACACTGTGGGACTCTTGTCAGTAGTACAGGAGTGAGTGGTGGATCAAGCTGACACTGTGGGACTCTTGTCAGTTGTACAGGAGTGAGTGGTGAAGCAAGTTGACACTGTGGGACTCTTGTCAGTTGTACAGGAGTGAGTGGTGGAGCAAGCTGACACTGTGGGACTCTTGTCAGTTGTACAGGAGTGAGTGGTGGAGCAAGCTGACACTGTGGGACTCTTGTCAGTAGTACAGGAGTGAGTGGTGGAGCAAGCTGACACTGTGGGACCTGACTCTGCTCATAACACAGGTAATATGGCGTTTATGTAATATAGATGAACTTCTGTATTATGGAAGAGAAAAATTTATAATTACATGGTCATGGGAAAAGTTATGATTACTTGTCAAACATAGTTATGTCCATGTTTGCTTGCTTGTTGTTTGCTTGTTTGACGAAGGTATGGAAGTGATCAGTTGTTCTGTCTGATTATATCGGAGGCAATAGGGGGGAGGGGAACTATTATGTTAGTCCTTATGTGGTCCAAGGGTTTAGCACATGTTTTGGGGGATTTGTTTGGGTTTGGTGATCGTGGATATTACCATACAGAAGTTTATACATTCAAGGAAGCAGTCGACGTGAGGTTTACAAAGGTCATTTGATTGTTGCCGCCGGAGGCAGCTAGTTTATTGTGCACCCCATACCAATCCTGTGAGCGGTAGCGCAAAAAGCATTACAGAGGGCACAAAAGGTCTTTATCGGACCTCATCTTAGATTATTACATAAACAATTTCATCTATCCTTCACACCTTATAGTTACAATGTGAGCTAGTTACAGAGTAAGTGCTATTTCAAGAGCTATATATTTACAGTAAGTCATTATACATTAATGGTAGGTCTTATCGCTAATACATAATAGTTTGACCAATGGAGATAGTCATAGGGTAGCGTCTGTTTATTATTAGTCTTCACAATACACTACTTGTTTCTTCATCTCATATGTCGTTTATCTACTGGAAGCGAAATATGGATACAGTGCAAGGATTTCAGGTAATTTATCCATGGTAATAAGATAGGTTGCCATATCATACAAAGTGAGCTTAGATTTATCTCTAAATGGCTCAATTTTACTACAATCCAAGATATAGTGTTCGAGTGTGTGTCCCTGTCTTTGTCCACACACTTTACACTTTACTTCATCTAGATCCCTATACAAGCCGAACTGCCAGAGATACTTGTAGCCAAGTCTTATACGAGCTGTGACAACATCTGTTAGTCTACTGACTTTGTTACTTGCCCCATACACATGTTTTACTTCACACATTTCATTATAATGAACAATGGACCTGCTAGTTCCAGTTTGCACTGTTCTACTTTCTTCAAATCCATCCAGGAGTTCTCGTCTAATGACACTTTTAAGGGACCTATTTGATAACTGAAGATTCCGTTCAATACTGTCTTTATTTACTGCAGCCTTAGCAAGGGCGTCAACTTTGTCATGTTCATGCATGCCAATGTGAGAAGGAATCCACAAAATTTTTATATTTACCCTCTTGCTAAGTATTCTTATATATCTACGTCTAGCTTCCAAGACAAGCACGTTATTACTTGATTGCAAACAGTTTATTGCTCGTAGTGAGGAAAGGGAGTTGGAAATATTTAAGCTGTCTACTTCAGTGTTGTCAATAATTTCGAGTGCTACCAGTATTGCTACCAACTCGGCTTGCATTGTGGACGCCCAGTTACTAATTCGGATATTCCTTTGAATTGTGCTGCCATCGGGCTGATGAGCAATAACAGCACTTCCTGCCCTCCCTTTAGCTGTATTGAGTGATCCATCAGTGTATATGGTCTGTGCTATGTTGTTTTCAGCTTGTATATTGCGAATGTGTTCTATGGTCCTTAATTTAGTAGCAAGCTGAGCATGAGGGTTGTTTGTGATTAGTTTCTTGGTGGGGGTATGCAGGGGTCAGGATGTCAAAAAGTACTATCTGCCAGGGTGGAAGGAAGTGCTGTACTCCTTCATCTGTATATACATCGTGCAGTCCCATCATTTTAATATGAGTGGCTGTTCTTTGAATCCATTTAGACTCGCTGGTTCCATTTCGTATGTGTTCTAACAGTTCAACTGACACAATGTTGTTTTTGTTATCATGCAGAAGCTTTAGTCAAATCATAAGATTAATTTCAAATATTCTGTCTCGAATGCTTTCCGCATGTTGAGAACTTTAGTAGTTCAGCCAAGTGTAATTCTGAGTGCTTCATTTTGCATTTTTTCCAGTCTATCAATACTTTTGCCATTTTGCAGGACCAAAGCTGGTGCATGATTGTCTATCAGAGACCTTCCTTATATGTGCCAAATACATCATTTTTGTTATTCTAATATTAACACCGTACTTAGGGATGTACCCCACTACAGTTCTGAGAGCCCTGAGTCTGTCTCTACACTGTTGATTTAACATATTGACTGCAGTTGAGGTACAAGGGACAGAGACACCAAGGTATTTGAAAGAAGAGACATTGTCTATTGTTATGCTATCTATCTTAAGTTTTCGTGGTCCACTTTTGTGGTTGCCAATTTGTCTGTTAAATACCTTAGTTTTAGCAGCGTTGATTACAAGACCAAGACTATCACAAGCTGTACGTATTCAATTTAAGACTGCATTTCGCGGTGGGTTTTAGGATGTACAAGGATGTCATCTGCATAGCTGATAGTGATGTTTGCCGGACTAGTTGGGATTGATTTTAGTAAGGCATTAATTAGAACATTAAAGAAGGTAGGACTGAGTACTCCCCCCTTGTGGGGTGCTTAGTTTCATTAATTTAGTTTCACTCTTTTAGCCTTGGAACAGTGCAGAGGACTTCCGGTTGGTAAGATAGCCCCGTATCCATTGTAATAATTGTCCACCTACATCCATTCTCGCTAATTCATACATAATCACTTCCCTATTAGCAATATCAAAGGCATTTTTTAAATAAACAAATGGTGTGTACTTGTGCCTTTTATCTCCATGAACAGTAAGAAAGGTTGTGATACAGTTGTGTACACTTTTACCATGTGTCAACCCATGGTAAAACAGTGACCACAAAGAAATCAGATTTAGCATAGAATGGAATAGATCTGTAGGAGAAAATTCTGTTAAAGTTCCAGATTTTCGAAAAGCTAATTTTAAAACCCTAAAAAATTGTTTGGGACAAATAGATTGGAAAGTCTTGGGCATAGGGGGTGGGCCGGTCTTGGATCAAAACGTGAACCCAGCGATGTGTGCTGTAAAGGAGGATTTCGATTGGATTCAAAATATAACTTATTTACAAATATTCTAATCAAAGCACAGGAAAGTAGATTACCTTACAAATTGAATAGATCAAATACAAATGACCCGAAATGGATAACAAAGGATCTGGAAAACCTTATAGGTAGACAGAGAGCGTGGTACAAAAGGATTAATAATGGGAAGTCAGTTTAGAACAAGAATTCGCAAAACTGGTTAGAAATGTAAAATAAGAGATAAAGAGAGCAAAAAAAAAAATTATGAAGTTCGTTTAGCAGGCCAAGCCAAGGCAAATCTTAAAGTTTTTTTCAGTTAAGAAAATAAGAACAAATATAACTGCAGAAGACCTATTGGCCCATATGAGGCAGCTCCTATCTATAACCACCCAATCCCACTCATATACATGTCCAACCCACGCTTGAAACTATCGAGGGACCCCACCTACACCACGTGACGCGGTAATTGATTCCACAAATCAACAAACCATTTACCGAAACAGTATTTACCCAAGTCTTTCCTAAATCTAAACTTATCCCATTTATATCCATAGTTTCGTGTTCTGTTTTGTGTTGATACTTTTAATACCCTATTAATATCTCCTTTGTTATGTCCATTCATCCACTTGTAAACCTCTATCATATCACCCCCTAACTCTTCGCCTTTCCAGTGAATGCAATTTAAGCTTTGTTAATCTTTCTTCATATGAAAGATTTCTAATTTGGGGAATTAACTTAGACATCCTATGCTGGACACTTTCAAGTGAATTTATGTCCATTCATAAATTCGTACAGAGAACAAAACTGAACTGCATTATCTAAATGGGGCCTAACCAGAGCAAGATATAGCTGAAGAACAACACAGGTGTCTTGTTACTAACGCTTCAATTAATAAATTCCAGTGTCCTATTTGCCTTATTACGAACATTCATGCATTGATCCTTGGTTTTAAATTCTTACTAATCATAACTCCCAGATCCCTTTCGCAATCCGACTTCACAATCTCAACGCCATCACACTCGTATCTTGTAACTCTATCATCATTACTTAGCCTCGGAACTTTACATTTATCAGCATTAAACTACATCTGCCAATCTTTTAACCATTCAAAACTCAATTTATATCAACTTGAAGTGATAGTGAGTCTTCTTCCGTGTTAATTTCCTTACCGATTTTTGTATCATCGGCAAATTTACAAATGTTGCTACTCAAACCTGAATCTAAATCATTTATATATATTATAAACAACAAAGGTCCCAGGACAGAGCCTTGAGGCACTCCACTTACAACACTTTCCCACTCTGACTTGACTCCATTTATACTAACTCTCTGTTTCCTTTGGTATAGCCATGCCCTAATCCAAGTTAATATAGCACCCCCAGAACCATGAGCCTCTATCTTTTAATCAGTCTTTCATGTGGCACTGTATCAAAAGCTTTGCTAAAGTCAAGGTACACAACATCGCAAACTTATCACTATCAACTGCTCAACTATGCTGGAATAAAAAGATAGCAAATATGTTAAACATGAACGGCCATTTTTTAACCGTGTGGCGACTCTTTTATTAATTTATGTTTTTCAAGATGAAGATGAATTGTATTATCATCTGCAAAAATGATAATTATCGATTCAAGTAACTTTGCCACAAAAGACGTTAGGCTAATTGGCCGATAGTTTGACGCAAGTGATCTATCTCCTTTCTAAAAATTGGTACATCATTAGCAACCTTCCATGACTCTGGCACTCTACCTAACTCTATTCATTTATTAAATATGGTAGACAGTGGCTCGGAAAGCTCCTCTTTGCATTCTTTAAGCACCCTGGCAAACACTTCATCCGGCCCTGGGGATTTATTTGGTTGAGTTTTAACTATTTGTTTAATTACATCCTCCCTGGTAACTGCTAAACTAGTCACCTGTCCTTGTCCTCACCCACACAGATTTGTTCAGCTGAAGGCATATTGTTAAGTTCCTCTTTAGTAAANAAAAGGAAAACAGTGAAATGAAGATGAGAAACCATTGTTTAATCAGAGATGTAGGCTAGTAAGCAGCAAAGTAAAAGGGCATGAGAGAAAACTATAGGAATAACAGGACACTTGAGAGCAGAGAAAGATACCAGAATGCCAGGAATGAATAGTCAGGATGAGAAGAGAGGCAGAAAGACAATACGAAAATGACATCGCAAGCAAGGCAAAGACTCAGCCTAATTGCTGCATAGCCACATCAGGAGAAAAACAACAGTAAAGGAACAGGTTATGAAATTAAGATAGGGGCAGAAGGATTCACTACAAACGACAAGGAAGTGTGTGAGGAACTGAATAAGAAATTCCAGGAGGTCTTCACCTTAGAGCAAGGAGAAATCCCAGAGATAAGAGAGGGAATAGCTAACCAGGAACCACTGGAAGAGTTTGAGATTACCAGCGGGAAGTAAGGAAGTGTTTACTAGAGTTGGATGTGACAAAGGCTATAGGCCCAGATGGAATCTCCCCTTGGATACTAAAGGAAGGAGCAGAAGAACTGTGCCTGCCACTCTCCATAGTGTATAACAAATCACTGGAACAGGGGAACTGCCAGAAATTTGGAAAGCAGCTAACGTAGTCCCGATATACAAGAAAGGGGATAGACAGGAGGCACTGAACTACAGGCCAGTGTCCCTAACCTGCATACCATGCAAGCTGATGGAGAAGATTGTGCGAAGAAAGCTAGTGGAACATCTGGAGCGAAAGAACTTTGTAACACAGCATCAACATGGGTCAGGGATGGCAGGTCCTGCCTCACAGGGTTACTTGAATTCTACGACCAGGCAACAAAAATCAGGCAAGAAAGAGAAGGGTGGGCAGACTGCATATTTTGGATTGTCAGAAAGCCTTTGATACAGTACCACAAAGAGGCTAGTGAAAAAGCTGGAGATGCAGGCTGTGTGAAAGGGAAGGTACTCCATTGGATAAAGGAGTACCTAAGCAACAGGAGACAACGAGTCAGTGTGAGGGGTGAGGTCTCAGATGGCGAGACGTTACAAGTGGAGTCCCGCAGGGGTCAGTCCTGGACCTATACTGTTTCTGATATATGTAAATGATCTCCCAGAGGGTATAGAATCGTTTCTCTCAATGTTTGCTGATGATGCAAAAATTATGAGGAGGATTGAAACAGAGGATATAGTAGGAGGCTACAAGATGACCTAGACAGACTGAGTGAATGGTCCAACAAATGGCTGGTAAAGTTCAACCCGAGTAAATGCAAAGTAATGAAACTAGGCAGTGGAAACAGGAGGCCAGACACAGGATACAGAATAGGAGATGAAGTACTTAATGAAACGGACGAAGAAAAAGATCTAGGAGTTGATATCACACCAAACCTGTCTCCTGAAGCCCACATAAAAAGAATAACGTCTGCGGCATATGTGGCGCTGGCTAACATCAGAACAGCGTTCAGGAACCTGTGTAAGGAATCATTCAGAATCTTGTACACCACATATGTAAGACCAATCCTGGAGTATGCGGCCCCAGCATGGAGCCCGTACCTTGTCAAGCACAAGACGAAGCTGGAAAAAGTCCAGAGGTATGCCACTATACTAGTCCCAGAATTAAGAGGCATGAGTTACGAGGAAAGGCTGCGGGAAATGCACCTTACGACCCTGGAAAACAGGAGAGTAAGGGGAGACATGATCACAACCTACAAAATCCTCAGGGGAATCGACCGGGTAAACAAGGATAAACTATTCAACACTGGTGGGACGCGAACAAGGGGACACAAGGTGGAAACTGAGTACCCACATGAGCCACAGAGACGTTAGAAGGAACTTTTTCAGTGTCAAGTAGTTAACGTATGGAATGCATTAGGCAGTGATGTGGTGGAGGCTGACTCCATACACAGTTTAAATGTAGAGATGATAGAGTCCAGTAGGCTCAGGAATCTGTACACCTGTTGGTTGGCAGTTGAGAGGCGGGACCAAAGAGCCAGAGCTCAACCTCCGCAAACACAAATAGGTGAGTACACACACACACTCTCCACCGGATAACCCCCCCTCTCTCTCTCTTTCTCTCTCTCTCTCTCTCTCTCTCTCTCTGAACCTCCCCCAAACACCACTCCCCCACACGCACAAGCACACACTCACACGCGCACACATGCACAAACACACGCACACATACACCACACACATGCGCGCATACGCACACACACACACTGGTGCTAGTGTAGACTAACACTACCCTAGAGAACATAAAGAGATCAAGCAGGATGGTAGGAAAACAGACCACAGTTGGAGAGAGAAAACAGGGCGAGTCATACATAGAGATGACTGCTCGTGCATGGAGGAAATCAGGGGGGAATTGAAAAACACGAGGGAAACTATAAGAAAACTGCAGAAGGAACTAAGTGCAGCACAAAAGGAGATAAAAAAACAAAAAAAAACAAGATCTCCTCAGACTCCAGCCCAGTAAACCAACCCCCAGATAACAAGTGATGTAGTAATGGCTGGGACCACTACAATGTGTGCCACCTTAGCTGACTTGATGAAGATGTGCCCAGCAGACATGTCCACAGTCCAGGAAGTTGTAATGAAGGCATTAAATTCACAGGAGGCAGCTAGATGCACTAGCTTGCAAATGGAAAGGAAAAGAGCTGTAGAAGTGGTAGGCATTAGGTAACAAGAAAATTCCAAAAGAGAAAAATGGAGGACTAAGAAAAACGCTGCAGTGTCAGGGATACTAAAGGAAATAGGAATGGAAGGGGCTGAAAAAGACACAGAAAATTTTTTTTTCTGAATTGGCCTGTGACCAACAAAGAGAAAGATCGGGTGATAAAGGTAGTACTCAGAAATGATTCCATCAAAGAGGACATCATAGTAAAAAAGAGCAAACTGAATACGTAGGGAATTACAGAAAGGTACTCCTTCAGAAGGACGTGACCAGCGAAGAGATAATATAGGCAGACGATGCAAGAAAAAGGCTCAGGCTGAGGGAATGGAACCAGGGAACTTCAACCACCAACCCAGCAATCCCAGAGGGGAGTGGGGAACCCCAATCCAGCAATTTGGGAACTCCAGAGGGGACTGCAACACCCCCACACCACCCCACCACCCCACGTTAAGCACAAATCCTTCCTCGCACTTACACAATGCCCACCATACCACCCAAATCCACCCTACACCCCAATTACCACCTGCCTTTCCATCCCCTGGTATTCTTCCTGCCTCAAGCAGGCCCGGGCAAGATCTAAGTCCTCCATCCCCCACCCAACCCCAACCCCTCCCAACCCCTGTTAACTACACCACTGGAGGATGAGTCCTCACCCCTGAGCACTCCCTGCCCTCCAACCTATAGCACTCACTGCCCCTCCACCCCTAGGAATTATTCCTGTCCCAAACAGGCCTGGGAAATTTCTAATTCCTGGGATTAGGAATTTCCTAATGGGAATACCATGCGAAACAGAACTCAGAGAAAAGATTGTACAGGATATGATGGATTAAGTCACCCGGAAGTGCCAGGAAGCTGCAGACAGGTTTATCTCGGCCCAAAAAGAGAAAAATGGAAAGCAACAGAAGAATCCATGGATCAATCAGGAATGTTCGGTAGCGAAGCAATTGAGTACAAGAACATGGAGAAACTACAGGAATAACAGAACACCAGAGAGCAGGGAGAGATACCAAGGGGCAAAAAATGGGTACCTCAGAGTGAGGAGAGAAGCAGAGAGACAGTATGAAAATGACACTGCGAGTAAAGCTAAGACTCAGCCAAAACTGCTCCACAGCCACATCAGGAGGGAAACAGTAATAAAGGAACATGTGATGAAACTGAGAAAAGGGGAGAACAGATACACAGAGAATGACAAAGAGGTGAGTGATGAACTCAACAAGTGATTCCAGGAGGTATTCGCAATAGAACAAGTAAAAGTCCCAGCAATAAATGAAGAGGCAAACCAAGAAACCTTGGAGGAATTTGACCTCACCAGTGATGAGGTCAAAAGGAATCTGTTGGAGCTGAATGTAACAAAGACTGTTGGGCTTGACAGAATCTCACCATGGATACTAAAAGAAGGTGCAGAGGCACTAAGTGTGCCTCTCTCTATGGTGTTTAACAGGTCGCTGGAAACAGGACACCTACTGGAAAGCTGGAAAACAGCTAATGTAATCCCAATATACAAAAAAGGTGACAGCAAGAGGCGCTGAACTATAGGCCAGTTTCCCTAACTTGTATAACATGCAAGGTGATGGGGATGATCACGAGGAAAAGGCTCGTAGTGCATCAAGAGGGAAATAGCTTTGTAACACACCATCGACATGGGTTCAGAGATGATAAATCGTGTCTCAAAGGTTTAATGGAATTTTATGACCAAGCAACACAAATTAGGCAAGAAAGAGAAGGATGGCCAGACTGCATTTTTTTGAAATGATAGAAAGCCTTTGACACAGTACCTCACAAAAGGCTGTTACAAAAGTTAGAGCAGCAGGCAGGAGTAAAAAAGTAAGGTGCTCCAGTGGATAAGGGAGTATCAAAGCAACAGGAAACAGCGAGTAACTATGAGGGGGAGATATCAGAATAGCGAGATGTCACCAGCGAGATTCCACAGGGATTTGTACTTGGCCCCATCCTGTTTCTAATATATGTAAACGACCTTCCAGAGGATATTGACTCATTCCTCTCAGTGTTTGCTGATGATGCAAAAATTATGAAAAGAATCAAGGCAGATGAAAATAGACAGAGACTACAGGCCAACCTGGTAAAACTGGAGGAATGGTCTAGAAAATGGCGACTAAAGTTCAACTCAGGAAAGTGTAAAGTAATGAAATTAGGCGAAGAAAGCAGAAGGCTGAACATAATGTACCATCTGGGAGGTGATATCCTGCAAGAGTCAAATAGAGAGAAAGGTCTGGGGGTTGATATCACAACGAACCTGTCCCCAGAGGCGCACATCAAAAGGATATCATCAGTGGCATATGCTAGATTGGCCAACATAAGAACTGCCTTTAGAAACTTGAGTAAGGAATCGTTCAGGACCTTGTATACCACTTATGTAAGACCAATCATGGAGTATGCAGCGCCAGCCTGGAGTCCATACCTAGCTAAACACAAAACAAAGTTAGAGGAGATGCAGAGGTATGCCACCAGACTAGTCCCAGAACTGAAAGATATGAGCTACGAGGAAAGGCTAAGGGAGCTGAACCTCACATCCCTTGAAAACAGAAGAGTAAGGAGAGACATGATAACCACCTACAAATTTCTCAGAGGAATTGACAGGGTGGACAAAGACAAACTCTTTAGCACATTTGGAACACGAACAAGGGGACACAGGTGGAAACGTAGTACCAAAATGTGCCACAGAGACATTAGAAAGAATTGTTTCAGTGTCAGAGTAGTTAACAAATGGGAACGCATCAGGCAGTGATGAGGTAGAGGCGAACTCCATACACAGTTTCATATGTTGATTGATAATTGATAGGCGGAACTAAAGAACCAGAGCTTAACTACAGTAAGCACAACTAGGTGACTACAGCTAGGTGAGTAATGGGTGGCGGAGTGTTATGATCCCAGGTAGCTGGAAAACGAGTCTACCCCCTGTGATAATGATTTACCAAACCTGACCCAACTAAGCGGTCAAATGAAAGATGGACATGGAATATATATTAAACACTTGGCTAATATTAACAAATAGTTTAAAAGCATGGGCAGAGAATAAATATGTAAATAAGTGACTTGACATGAGATGACTTGACATGAGCAAATGTTGAAGGTGTGAGTCTCGCTGGGCACTTGAGCAGCAGGAATCTTGAGGGAAGGTCACGTTTAACCTCCTGTTAGAGAAGGATCCCCCTAATTGATATACCTTCAAGAGGAAGGAAGTAGGCAAACGTTTCGGTTGTGGAACCAGTCTGGAATCAGTTTCGTTGTGGAACCAGTCTGGAATCAGTTTCGGTTGTGGAATCAGTCTGGAAACTCAAGTCGTGGACTGCAGGAAGAGTTGTGGAGCAGTCCGGAAGCATTTTCGGTGGCGGCCTGTCTGAGCGCCCTCTTTAAGTGTCAGCGAGTGAGCGCCCTCAGATCAGAGTTTCTGTGGTAAGTCTATTTTAACCAGTTGCTAGTGATTGCCTGTGATGGATCGTATGCCCAGCGATCATGGCAAGTGTTTGTAGATACATTAGGCATAATTTATTAAGGCAGAAAACTTAAATGAGAGAGTAGAGATGGAGGAACGTCCTGGAGGGTGGAGTGACGTGTCAACCTTCTCCAGAGGCCAGTGGCAGACTGAAGGTGGCGGCAGTAGACAGCCTCGACAGAGGGCCGCCCTGGTGAGGTGGAGCATGGATTCACCCTGGACAGGGGAGTCCCCACGTGACGTGCGTGAGTTTGAAGAGATGTCAAGTGAAGATACTTATGTTAGGAGAATATATTTAGTTATACCTCAGTAGGGATACATTTTTATTGGCTTGTCAATGGGAATTCCAGGTTTGTTTGGAGAAGGAGTTGATGGGAGAACTTCGAGGCCAGAGGAGAAGTTAGTGGATGGAACTTCAAGGCTGTAGGAGTGGATGTTGAACTCTGGGGAGGAGCAGAGCTTCCATAGCGAATGGTGGATCTCAAGCTCTGGGAAGAGGAGCAGTGAAGTAAATTTTCACATGCTTCTTTGGAATCAGTGGTGGAGTATCACTGGTGTTTAAGGAAAACTTCAAGGCGTAGTAGTCTGGAAGAGCTGTAGAAGATCCTTGTAGACAATTCTGGGAGAACCCAGAGATATACAGGGTAGTGAGACACTAGATGCAGAGCGGAGGTTCATGGTGACTACTTATAGTGTATTTCGAGAGTGCTTGAATGTCATTGGCGTGTAAGATGCAGTGGAAGGTGGGTGATTGACCGATTTTTGTGTTGAGGAATTTCTATGCAGATGTTTCTAGTGTCTTAGCCATAGACAGAGCTTTATGCGTCCAGGACGGATTGTATAGTAATGATGTTCCTAATGTTCCAGCCGCAGGCTGAGTTATATGTGTATATTCCAGGACTGACTGTGCAGTATTATTACGACGAGATTTAACCCCACTTGGTGAGGAAGTAATAAGGGCAAGCCAGAAGTTGGGCAACCACTTGTCATAGACGTGAAGCTAGGATGGTATTGGATTGCAACCAGGTTATAGTAGCTTAAAGTGTTTTGGTTAATATTCTTATTTCTTTTTGTGCAATTGTACTGTATATGTTCTTTGTCCATTAAATGTATATAGTCAACAGGTGTTTGCCCTTGTCATGGTGAGGCTTCCCAGAAAGCAAAAGAAAGAGAGAGAAAGGATTACAGCTGCAGAGAGGGTGGTAAGAAATGCTAATTCAGAAAAGGGGGATAAAGGAGATCATACAAAGCAAGGAGAGAGAGTTGGGAGTCACGGCGGCTCAAGTAGGGTGTGTGCACAGGACAACAAGGCCAGTGTTGGAGCTGCACTCCCAGATATGTGATGCTGAACCCCTCTTCAAGATCAAGAGACGTACAGGGTGATCTCCTGATAAAACTACAAGCACTCTAGATTTCATTGTTGGTTGACCGGCAGTAGCGAGAGTGTGGCTGCTTAGGTGGTTTGTCTGTTCCGGCAGAGAGTGGTTGGAGGACGTTGTCTTCCTGTATGCGAGGAACGGTCTAGTGTAGTAACCAGAGCTCTTTGGAGGTTTAAGCTCCATAAGCCCCCACCCCCTCAGGAAGTCCGGGACAGGACAAATTGGGGCCTGTCCAGGAGAATGGATTGAGACACCCTTTGTTTGAGTCAGAGGAGGTTTCACTGGTATACCCTTTGTGGAAGTGAGTAGGCTGTGTGATCGTAGATATATTCTGTCTCTCTGGAAGACTCACAGGACAGGATGGAGAAGGTGAACGCATTTGTGGAGTCAGGCAAGCCTGAGGACTTGGATATCTGCACCAAGGAGCAGTTGAAGCAGATAACAGAGAAATGTGGCAAGAAGGTGAAGTCATCTAAAGTGTCTGGAATAAAGGATGAGATGCCTAGAGAGTTGAGAGCTAAGAATGAAGTGGCAGGGTAAGGAGCCCAGAAAGGAGCTGCAAGTGGAAAGGAGGGTGATGGTCAGGATGAAGCGAGATCCCAAGGATCAAGCAGGAGTAGCCGCAGTAGCAGGAGTAGCAGGAATGGGAGCTGAGAACGGTTGCAGCTAGAGCAACAGATGCAACAATAACGTGGGGAGAGGCAGTTCCAACTGGAGAAGTTGAGGTTAGAAAAAGCAAATGAAAAATGAAGTGGAGGAAACTAGACCGGAGGTGAGAAAGAAAAAGAGAAAACCAGAATAAGAGAGCTGGAGTTGGAACAGGAGAAAGAAAAAGAGAAAGTCCAGGTCGAAAGGGAAAAAGAGAGAACAAAACAAATACAGATTGAAACGAATAAAACTTTGGCTGAACAAAGGATTGAACATGGGTTGCCGTAGAGCACCACCCATGTATCACACCCACATGATAGTAAAGTCAATGAAAAAGACATTCCCCTATTTGTGCCTGAGGAGGCAGAGAGCTTCTTCGAGCATTTCGAGACGGTAGCCAACATCAAGGAGTGGCCACAGGAAGAATGGGCCCAATTAGTTCAGCTAAGGTTGACCGGCGCATCCAGAGAGGCATATACCCATCTGACATTGGAGGAATGCCAAGATTATGCGACAGTAAAGAGCAGCATACTGCACTCGTTTCAGTTGACCCCAGAAGCATACAGGAAGCATTTTAGAGAAATAGTGAAGGCTGGAGCATGCACGTTTGCTGAGACGGCAAGGAATCTGGAAAGGCGTTTCCAGAGATGGATGGAGGCTGCCGGAATTGGATCTTATACTGATCTAAAACAGCTAATAATCATGTAAAAAATCCTAGAAATAATGCATCCAGAGACAAAGTTCAAGATCTAAGAGGCAGGAGTGAAGGATGTAAGAGATGCCGCAGATAGGGCGGACATGATTATAGAGACGTATAAGAGCTTAAGGGAAAACAGGATAAAAAGTGAGGCGAGATGTAACACTGGCAGTCCCAGTGGAGTCTGGGGAGGAAGAAATTATGATAGACCCAGAGGAGCCTGGGGTGAGAAAAATTTTGATAAATGGGGAGATAAACGTAAATATCCTAAAACTCAGAAGAGTAGGTCGCACACTTCATCTGAAAGTGAAGATGAAGAAGTTAAATGAGAAACTAATCGTGAATCAGGAAATCAAGAGTCCAGTCAAGCCCCACAGAGTACAAGTAGAGTGCCTGGGCCGAGAAGTTCCAATACGAGTGGGCAAAGTCAGAGCCACTCAGGAACATATAGAAGGGACTTCTCCGGAATGAGATGTTACAATTGTAACAGATTAGGTCACATGATGCGAGATTGTAGGCAGGGCAAGAGAGTTGTGACCCTGGCCATGTGTGACCCCGAAATAAATATATTGATGTATTCCAGAACAAACCACATAAAGTAAAGTTAGTGAACGAGTGGTATAGGCCGTTCATAAGTAAAGGTTGGGTCAGCATAGGAAGCCAACCTGAGGTAGAAGTTGGTATCTTAAGAGATACTGGATCTAATCAGAGCTTGATTACGAGAAGCCTGATTGGGAATGAGCGACTGTTAGCTGGCACGAGGAAGATTAAGGTGCATGGGATAGTGTCGGTGTGTGACATGCCCACTTGTGCAGTCCAGCTAAAGTCGGAATATGTGTCGGCAGAGGTGATGTTGGGGGTATGCCCCTACATATCTGTTCCAGGGGCCCAGGTGATCCTGGGAAATGACTTGTGCAGGACAAAGGTGTTGCCAAG
>WNGS01000411.1:176796-200442 GCA_020271785.1 Procambarus virginalis
GATCATAGCGGAAGCTGTGCCGGAAATGTGCCAAAAAAGCCATAGCACAGATGGGACACCTGAGTGTGTAAACCTGACAGACATCCTAGGGAATGAGTCAGAAGACCGCCAAGCGATTGAGTACCCTGTCTTGGTAGTGACGAGGGCAGAGGTGGCCGACAAGGAAGAAACTGGTAAGGATGAGACAGTGTCGACTCCACCTTTAGATGATATCGACGTGCAGATGATATAGATGATATCGACGATATAGATGATATTGACCCAAACGTGGCTGTTTGGGGAAGGTCCGGCTCAGGAAAATGAAGGCTCGGTGAGGTCGGAAATGAAGATGACCCTGCCGGGAAGAACTAATGTGAACAGAGAGGACCTTTGTAGAGCCCAGCCCACTGAAATTAAGAAGCAGAAGATGGCTATAACTGTGCTGAACATAAGTGAAAAAGGATGTGGACAGACCGAGGACGAGAGTAAAACGTCGAGTTGTCCACGAGCACAGAAGTGTAGGGATAATGAAGCTAAGTTGTGTGAGATGTCAAGGGTTGACGCATTTCACGGGAAGCGTGTAGAAGAGATAGTGAAGAAGAGTGGTAGCCGAGAGGTGGAAGTGAGAAGACAGAATGTGCAGAGGGATGCTTACGAGCACTTTGTAAGAGGTAAAGCAACAAGTACGTTCGTGTGCTGTGGAGAATAATACAGTGCTCGAGGAAACTTTAGGGGAACGAAGAAGAGTAGAAGTAGGAAATCTGAAACAACATCAGGAGAATAAGAGAATATCTAAGCAACTAAGAGAATATCACTATGGAGCTGCAAGCCCATATAATAAAATTCAACTCAAACCAGGTGATCTTGTCCTAGTAGACAGTGATGGACCCAGGTCAGATTGGCCTATAAGAAAAAGTGTTGATATCCATCCTGACTGCCATGGTATTTTATGAATTGTTAATGTTCAGTGTCGAGGCACTAATACTTTATAAACGCTGGAGATATTAGTACCTTTAGAGTTAGCAAAACATGAATGTTCTACAGAGATACCTGTAACCCAAGTTTCAGAGGACAGTGATTCTGCCCAACAGAGCACTAGACCATCTAGAGTCGCTTCTCAGAACTGTAAACTGAGACTTAAACAATATTTTGATTTTATTAAGTGTAGATAACTCATCATTTAAACTTGAGGTGACCATGCTGATGCAGTGATGAGTTAATGTCCAGTAACCCGACAGTTACGAGTCATAGTGGCCCTGGACAGTGACCTCATTGTATTGTCGAAGTCTCCTTGATCTTAAATGATCTAATTATGCATATTTCATTTTAATATTATCATTCTGTTTCTTACAGATAATGTTCAATATTGTCAATGTTTATTTACGTTCCGATGGTGACTTAGAGTCATATCTGCCACAAATTCGGGACATTCGTTAGGTGCGTACTAACCCATGAACATAACTTCAGGATGGAGAGACAGGTGTACGTTAGTACAAAGACCTGAACTACGACCGAGTTCTCTCCCCCAGAGTTATGTTAAAATAGCCAACAGTTTTCATACACCCTTTGTATTTTATACAACATTTTGTATTAACCACAAGTAGTTGCTAAAAATTACTAATTTGTAAAAATAACCATAATCATGATTTATAAAGCGCAATATTCTGCCAAATCCTTCCTACTGCATGTTTGGACAGGCAGCCACAGGATATTTTCCACATATTGTTGGATTTAAACAGAGTCCAGTTTACTCCCTTTGCTAAGGATATTGCTTACTAACAAGTTTATTATGTAGCACATTACTGCTTACTGGAACTCACTTATTTAGTTAAATTTAACCACTCCAGTGGAAATTATTAAAGGGTAAAATAATTCCCCCTTTATATACTCTCATTATTTACGCAGTTTTAATAAACTGACTTACGCTGCGAGAGGTTATATTAAACATGAAAAATTTAATTGTGACATATATATTGGTCACAACCTTTCTTCCCTATTTAATAACTTCGAAATACATAAATTCATTTATGCTTGAGGTACCTAGCCAGAGCCGCACATGCGCATTCAGGGAAGGAAGGAGGAGACTTGATGCCATTAACAGCGTTCGTGCAAGAGAAGAGCGTGGGCATCCATCTTGCCTGAGTTACTGCATTGCAGAGCTCCCACTAAACGACTCAGATTTACATATGCCTTGCAGCCGCGGATGCTAGAGTTAGTGGAAGTCACTTCTGCATTCAACACAAGTTCCGGCGAGCATAATTCCTCTGGTTTCCTACTGATATTTTTATAGAGTGCACTTTGATAACATTTCACGTGTAGTTGCTTGTTCGTTACACCACGCAATAACAACATAATCAGTTTCGTTAGTTTCATTTAAATCCTGGCTCCCACTTTCAGTCATAAATAGTGGCATATTTATTCTAGCCTAGACAATTTCAACATTTAATCTTGCTTTCAGCTGGAGCGATAGCAGCGAAAAAGGGAAGGAATAACTTTCCTCCATGTGTATGCTGGAGCCACGTGTTGCAACAAGTGTGCCCTCGTGACCGCCCCACACATCTTGTAATCAAATCAACGGAACAGCTAAGCTGACCTTGTATTTCTAGTAGTGTAGTATTTTTAATAGAGTACTACATTTACATAAATGATTTATATTGAAAATTGCCATTTACTTATTATTATGAGTGATATTCATTATTTACTAACTTCATTTCATATTGATTTATGTGTATGAAATATAATATGCATTTACATTTACATTTCATTCTAACGGAAGAACCAGCGTTAGATTATTGGTGATAGGACGTATTCGCATCTTAGTACTCGTACCCCCCAATTTGTGCAAGAAAATTTAGCTCCTATTTTCATGATAAATAATGTATGCCACCACTCACATTGTTCATGATGATGTGGCATAATGTATGCCACCACCCACAATGTTCAAGATGATGTGACATAATGTATGCCTCCACCCACAATGTTCAAGATGATGTGACATAGTGTATGCCTCCACCCACAATGTTCAAGATGATGTGACATAATGTATGCCTCCACCCACAATGTTCAGATGATGTGACATAGTGGATGCCTCCACCCACAATGTTCAAGATGATGGACATAATGTATGCCTCCACCCACAATGTTCAAGATGATGTGACATAGTGGATGCCTCCACCCACAATGTTCAAGATGATGTGACATAGTGTATGCCTCCACCCACAATGTTCATGATGATGTGACATAATGTATGCCTCCACCCACAATGTTCATGATGATCCATAGGACACTAGTTCTTGGTATTAATATTAAACCACTTACTCATTATTTGTTTTCCACTTTTCTCAAAAAGTGGTGTTCCTTCGTAGCTACTGAAGTTTTATAATTTTAATAATTCAAACATTGGAGTCAGAATTTCCACAGGCAAGGTTCATGTTGATGTTGTCACATCAACATGAACATTGTGGGTTTAGGCATACATCAGGTCACATCACCATGAACATTGTGGGTGAAGGCATACATTATGTAACATCATAATGAACATGTGGGTGAAGACATACATTATGTAACATCATAATGAACATTGTGGGTGAAGGCATACATTATGTAACATCATAATGAACATTGTGGGTGAAGACATACATTATGTAACATCATAATGAACATTGTGGGTGAAGGCATACATTATGTAACATCATAATGAACATTGTGGGTGAAGACATACATAATGTAACATCATTATGAACAATGTGAGTGGAGGCAAAAGTAATGTCACATCATCAGGAACATTGTGGCTGGTGGCCTACATTATGTCACATCATCATGAACATTGTGGTGTTGGGGGCATACATTGTGTCTCACAAGGGACAAGTTAGAGTAATGTACAGTGTATTAGTTCACGTACTACTGTGACAGTCCTTCCCTAGCTTCACTCACTGTCCCTCCCCACTCCCTCCTCTCTCCCAGTAACCCCTTCCCCCTCCCCCATCCCGTTCCTCCCTCTCCGACACTATCAGTTGCACAGAACACCAGGCAGTGTCCTTATCACTCTTTGAGAACTCTTATCACTGATAGAGTTCTTATGGAGGGGAAACTCCCATCCACCAAATTCAATAAAGCTGATTATCTTAATGATTACGAAAGCACTATGTTTTTATTGGCCGGTTCACTTGCCTCTATATTGCCCATAAACACTTCCTGATAATCCCAACACAATATCAGTCACTGGATTGTTAGGAAATAGATTATATATTATTTTGTTTGATGCTTGCATTACTTCATTTGTCCTTGTCAGCAGTAGCGTGTGGTGGAGCAAGCTGACACTGTGGGACTCTTGTCAGTAGTACAGGAGCGAGTGGTGAAGCAAGCTGACACTGTGGGACTCTTGTCAGTAGTACAGGAGTGAGTGGTGAAGCAAGCTGACACTGTGGGACTCTTGTCAGTAGTACAGGAGTGAGTGGTGAAGCAAGCTGACACTGTGGGACTCTTGTCAGTAGTATAGGAGTGAGTGGTGAAGCAAGTTGACACTGTGGGACTCTTGTCAGTGTACAGGAGTGAGTGGTGGAGCAAGCTGACACTGTGGGACTCTTGTCAGTAGTACAGGAGTGAGTGGTGGAGCAAGCTGACACTGTGGGACTCTTGTCAGTAGTACAGGAGTGAGTGGTGGAGCAAGCTGACACTGTGGGACTCTTGTCAGTAGTACAGGAGTGAGTGGTGAAGCAAGCTGACACTGTGGGACTCTTGTCAGTAGTACAGGAGTGAGTGGTGGAGCAAGCTGACACTGTGGGACTCTTGTCAGTAGTACAGGAGTGAGTGGTGGAGCAAGCTGACACTGTGGGACTCTTGTCAGTAGTACAGGAGTGAGTGGTGGATCAAGCTGACACTGTGGGACTCTTGTCAGTTGTACAGGAGTGAGTGGTGAAGCAAGTTGACACTGTGGGACTCTTGTCAGTTGTACAGGAGTGAGTGGTGGAGCAAGCTGACACTGTGGGACTCTTGTCAGTTGTACAGGAGTGAGTGGTGGAGCAAGCTGACACTGTGGGACTCTTGTCAGTAGTACAGGAGTGAGTGGTGGAGCAAGCTGACACTGTGGGACCTGACTCTGCTCATAACACAGGTAATATGGCGTTTATGTAATATAGATGAACTTCTGTATTATGGAAGAGAAAAATTTATAATTACATGGTCATGGGAAAAGTTATGATTACTTGTCAAACATAGTTATGTCCATGTTTGCTTGCTTGTTTGCTTGTTTGACGAAGGTATGGAAGTGATCAGTTGTTCTGTCTGATTATATCGGAGGCAATAGGGGGGAGGGGAACTATTATGTTAGTCCTTATGTGGTCCAAGGGTTTAGCACATGTTTTGGGGGATTTGTTTGGGTTTGGTGATCGTGGATATTACCATACAGAAGTTTATACATTCAAGGAAGCAGTCGACGTGAGGTTTACAAAGGTCATTTGATTGTTGCCGCCGGAGGCAGCTAGTTTATTGTGCACCCATACCAATCCTGTGAGCGGTAGCGCAAAAAGCATTACAGAGGGCACAAAAGGTCTTTATCGGACCTCATCTTAGATTATTACATAAACAATTCATCTATCCTTCACACCTTATAGTTACAATGTCAGCTAGTTACAAAGAAAGTGCTATTTCAAGAGCTATATATTTACAGCAAGTCATTATACATTAATGGTAGGTCTTATCGCTAATACATAATAGTTTGACCAATGGAGATAGAGTCATAGGGTAGCTTCTGTTTATTATTAGTCCTCACAATACACTACTTGTTTCTTAATCTCATATGTCGTTTATCTACTGGAAGCGAAATATGGATACAGTGCAAGGATTTCAGGTAATTTATCCATGGTAATAAGATAGGTTGCCATATCATACAGAGTGAGCCTAGATTTATCTCTAAATGGCTCAATTTTACTACAATCCATATATAGTGCTCGAGTGTTTGTCCCTGTCTTTGTCCACACACTTTACACTTTACTTCATCTAGATCCCTATACAAGCCGAACTGCCAGAGATACTTGTAGCCAAGTCTTATACGAGCTGTGACAACATCTGTTAGTCTACTTACTTTGTTACTTGCCCCATACACATGTTTTACTTCACACATTTCATTGTGATGAACAATGGACCTGCTAGTTCCAGTTTGCACTGTACTAGTATGGGAGCCGGTCGGCCGAGCGGACAGCACGCTGCACTTGTGATCCTGTGGTCACGGGTTCGATCCCGGGCGCCGGCGAGAAACAATGGGCAGAGTTTCTTTCACCCTATGCCTCTGTTACCTAGCAGTGAAATAGGTACCTGGGTGTTAGTCAGCTGTCACGGGCTGCTTCCTGGGGGTGGAGGCCTGGTCGAGGACCGGGCCGCGGGGATACTAAAAAAAAAAGCCCCGAAATCATCTCAAGATAACCTCAAGATACTACTTTCTTCAAATTCATCCAGGAGTTCTCGTCTAATGACACTTCTAAGGGACCTAATGTGCATTGTTGAGCCACACGAAGCTTTCCCTGTCTACCAGTCCTCCCCACGATTCCTTCCTCCCCCGTACCGGCCCCGTCCACTCATTCTTCCACCCATTCCTTACTTCCCCATCCCTTCGTCCTCCCAATCATTCCCCACTCCCCCGTCCCCTCGTCCTCCCCACCATTCCCCCCCTCCCGTTCCATTGTCCTCCCCACCATCTCCCACTCCAGCGTCCCCTCGTCCTCCTAACCATTCCCACTCCACGGTCTCCTCGGCCTCCCCACCATCTCCCACTCCCCATACCCTCGTCCTCCCTACCATTCCCCCCTCCTACATCCCCTCGTCCTCCCCACCATCCCCCTCATCCTCCCCACCGTTCCCTACTTCCTCGTTCGATGCATTCCCAAATTATCTGATGTTCCCATCAGAAATTTGGGAACATCAAATGATTTAATGTTCCCATCAGAAAGTTGGGAACATCACATGATCTGATGTTCCCATCACTGAAATATAAGAAAAATAGTTAAAAAGCGAAATGAAAAACAATGAAAAAATACAAAATAAACTATACTCACGAAATTAATGGTATGGTAAACAACACAGCTCAATTCCAACGCAATGTCACACAGAATAATTAAATCAAATGAAATAAATTGAATTCTATGAAAATTCAATTTATCAATGAAATCAGAAACATCGAAATGGAATCGTAACAAAGTTAGTATAGCGTGTATTGCTCTTTCGTGCAACAGATGATGCTGTTTTTCAAAAAAGCATGTTTTTACCTGTCACAGGTGTGTGGCATATATACCTATACACACGAAATGAATGGTATGGTAAACAACACAGCTCAATTCTAACGCAATGTCACACAAAATAAATAAATCAAAATTAAAATAAATTGAAATCTATGAAAATTCGATTTATCAATGCAATTGGAAACATTGAAATGTAATTGTCACAGATTTAGTAAAACGTTTGTTGGAATTACATGCAACAGATGGCGCTGTTAAAAAAAAACATGTTTTTACCTGTCATTGGTATGGTATCTTTAAAGTAGGTATATAAAAACATGCGCGTATTTGAATGGAACGTTGTGTCAAAATTTCAAAGCAATCGGTGAAGTTCTTTCAGAGATTACAGTGTGTGTTGCTCTTACGTCCAACAGATGGCAATGTCTTTCAAAAAAGCATGTTTTTTCCTGTCACAGGTGAGGCATGTATATGATAGGTATAAACAACAAGCGCCTATTCGAATGCAACCTTGTGTCAAAATTTCAAAGCAATCGGTAAAGAGGTTTAGAAAATTTCCCACACATGAAAAACACATGAAAAACTCAGTTGTTAAAAAAAAGCATGTTTTTTTTTCCGTCACAAACGTGACATCTGTATAGTATATATATATATATAAACCCGTTCGGATGCGAATAAAACTTTGTGTGAAAATTTCAAAGCAATCGGTGAAGAACTTTCGAGATTAGCGGTTATGCACAAACGAATATTTACATTTTTATTTATATAGATTTATTTATTTATTTATTTGTTATTTTATACAAGAAGGTACAGCACACTCCTAGGTGCTCCTCTTGGAAGGAATGCCATCGACGAGGTCCTTGGTAAGAAGATCACTGACCTGAAGAGGATGAACGAGAGGATTGAAGGCATCGATGCCCATGATGCACTTTACCTCATCACCAGATGCTTGTCCCTCCCCAGGCTGACCTATTTTCTAAGATGTTCGCCATCTTTCAACAATATTAAATTAGAAGAGTACGACAGCTTGCTGAAATCAACACTAGAAAAAGCCCTCAATCTTTCCCTCAGCGACTCACAGTGGAAACAGGCCTCCCTTCCTGTCAGACTCGGGGGCCTTGGCGTGCGCACAGCAACACAAATTGCTGTACCAGCGTTCCTGTCCTCTTCAGTGGGGTCTGGCAACTTGGTGAAGGAAATCCTACCTGAGCACCTAGTTCAACAGGCAGGGGTATATGATCCCAGCTTCACAGACTGCACAACCAAATGGGTCTCTCTCGCAAGACCAGCACCCCAACCACCGCCTTCTGAAGCCCATAAGCAATCCAGCTGGGATTGCCCCATTGCCGACCAAGAAGCTGCGACTTTGTTAGAAGCTGCGACAACACCACATGACACTGCCCAACTTAGAGCTGTAGCAGCTCCCCATGCAGGCGATTTCCTATTAGCAACCCCAATGTCAGCAACCGGCACCTGTCTCACACCGCAGGCCCTCCGAATTGCCGTGGCTCTCCGTCTCGCTGCCCCAATCCACACCGAATACAGGTGTATTTGCGGCGAGGCAGAGGCCGACAGTTATGGACGGCATGGCCTTCTCTGCCAAAGGACAGGAGGATGGCATGCAAGACACGGTGAGGTCAATGACATTATTAAGAGAAGCCTTACCACAGCTGGTTGTCCAGCAGAGAGAGAGCCCCGTTACCTAATGTCCCGCAACTCTGATGAGCCTGTTGGTCGCCCAGACGGAATCACGGTGAACCCCTGGAAGAATGGTAGACAGTTGGTGTGGGACTACACTTGCGTTTCAACTCTAGCCAATACCTATGTTGACTTCAGTGCTACTCAAGCAGGAGGAGCTGCCAATCACCGGGAAGCGGCCAAGTCACGTAAATACAGAGACCTTGAGCACCACTACAATTTTGTCCCCATTGCCTCAGAGACACTTGGTGCCTGGGGTAAAAGTGCTGCTAGCTTTTTGAAGGAGTTGGGGTCTAAGCTAATCGAAACAACTAGAGACCCTAGGGCTGCCAGTTTTCTTTTTCAGCGCCTTAGTGTGGCAATCCAGAGAGGAAATGCTCACTGCATCCATGGTTCCTGCCCGCCATCTGAGGAGCTTGAGGAGCTATTCAACTTGTGACAAGCAGCCTTGTACCTTGCATGTAATCAATATTGTAACTTTTTTTGTGTACTGACATTTTCAAATAAAGTTAGATAAATATACACACATACCAAAAGAATAGGGGTGGTAGGAGAAGAAAATATCAAAGTGTTCAGTGAGGATCCACAAGGTCTTCTCTGAGTACTCTTTATTTTCTTCTCCGAGGCTATGGGTCCCTACACTTGCACCAGAGGTGGTACCCAGAAGGTACATTTGAGAGAATACATAACATTGGTGTTCTTACATTCTTGCCAAACCACTAATACGAATAGCATTTTGGGCAGGTTCCTAATCTAACAGATAAGGCAAGATAATTGAAGATATATTGTAGTAAAATTTGGGGAGTATTACTAGGTACATTGTAGCATAATTTGAAGATTATTAATATGTACATTGTCGCAAAATTAGTAGATTGTTAATAGGTACATTGTAGCAAATTTTGAGTTTAACATAATAACTACATATAAATTGAAGGAAACTATTACACTGGTGAAGTTGTATGTCTTAAGTACTAATATTGGGCGATAGGGCAGCACAAGATACAGTGCTGTATCTTGTGCTACTTTGAAGCACAAGGTAGAAAACTATGAGGATGAAATTAGGTACTTTTTGGTTTTACGTTTGAATAAGGCATAGGTTCGACAATTTTTTAATTCGTTAGGAAGTGAGTTCCATAGAAGAGGTCCCTTTATGTGCATTGAATGTTTGGGCAGATTTAGTTTGACTCTGGGGACATCAAATACATAGTTATTTCTGATGGGGTGCTCATGGGTTCTGTTACATCTATAAAGAATGAATTCTGATCAGGATTAACATTTAGGAACAAGGTTTGTACACGTGAATAGCACAAGATAATGTGTGGAGTGAGTACATGTTTAGCATGTTTAGGGATTTAAACAGAGGGGCTGTGTGTTGTCTGAAGACATAGTTCGTTATTGTTCTGATAGCAGAATTTTGATGGGTGATGATGGGATTGGGGTAATTTGCAATGGTTGACCTCCATGCACAGATACCATATATAAGATAGGGATAGATTAGCGCGGAGTATAATGAGAGGAGAGCAGAGTGGGGAACATAATGTCTGAATTTAGAGAGTATGTCAACAGTTTTTAGTACATTTTTGGTTACATGTTGAATGTGGGCGATGAAGTTTAGTCTCTTGTGTATGTATAGGCCAAGGAACTTTCCACAATTTTTACTGCTAATGTTAATATTGTCTATCTGAAGTTGAATTTGGTTTGAAGATTTACTTCCAATTAAAATGTAATAGTTCTTTTCTATGCTTGGTGTTAGTTTATTGGTTGAAATCCACGAAGGACCTTTTTAATTTGTTATTTACAATATTATTTAGTGTGTGTGGGTTGGGGTTTGAATAGATGAAGGTAATATCATCAGCAAATAGTATAGGTATAAGAATGTTAGAGACATATGGCAAATCATTTGATGTGTATAAGAAATAGGAGAACTCCTAGGATGCTGCCCTTTGGCACTCCTACTGTTAATAGAGAGTTGAGGAGGTTACGTTATTGATGGCTATGTATTGGTGTCTGTCACTAAGATAGGATCGAATATAGTTGAAGACAAGGCCTCGTATTCCTTAGCGGTGAAGTTTAAGTAAGAGGTAGTTATATTTTACACTAACAAATGCCTTTCTCAGGTGATTGAAGAGGCCAATTGGGAACTCATTTTTGTCAAGGGCTGTGTAGATTATTTCTACTTATCAAGCAGACTAACAATTGCATCATTGGTACTCTTTTGGAAACGGAAGCCAAATTGGAAGGGACTTAATATGTTAAATTTTACAAGGTTGGAGTAGAGCTGTTTGTTAAGAATTTTTAAAAATATTTTTAATAGTACCGGTAGATTTGATATTGGTCTGTAATTGTTTATGTCAGCAGTATCGCCTCCTTTATAAAATGGCATTACTCTTGCCTTTTGTTAAGGATATCAGGAAAAGTATGACACTCTAGAGAGTTATTGAATAGCAGAGCTATGAGTGGTGCAATGGCATGGGAGACACTCTTCTATACCATCGATGGCATTTCACGAATGTTCCCAGCTTTGGTTTTTAGTGAGTGAATGATGGACACAACATCTGTCGGGCTGACTGGTGAAAGGAGTTGAGAGTTAAGATAGCTGCCTGTGAGATATGTAGTGACATGTGTCTGGATATTTTTGGCAAGGTTAGCACCAAATGATGAAAAAAGCAATTAAATTCAGTTGTCGTTTCTAAACCTGTTGCAAATGTGTAAGGAGAGTTTATTAGGAGAGTTTTATTTGCTTGTTATGTGACTCTTGTTAAGATCCTAGGATGTTAGAGATGACTTTCCATGTGTTTTTCATATTTCATTTTGCTTCTTTAGGAGAAAGAAGATATTCCTCTTTAGGAGAAGACGAGTGAGACGACTTCATATTGTGACGAGTATTTATGAGATTGCCTATTGCTGCTTTGCTGTGTAGTCTGAAGGTAAGTTTCTCGGTATCCGAAGGTGTTATGTCAATGTTTGCTGTGAAGAAGGCAGGACAGTGGTCGATTGTTCTGGCATCGATTATACAAGATGCAAGTAGGAGCTGCAATATTAGGCCATATATGGTCAAAGGTTGAAGCGGATGTTTGAGTGATTTGGGTGGGCTTGATGACCATGGAAATTAGCATACAGGAGTTCCTGGTGTTTAGGAAGTTGTCGACTTGGAGGCCATTTTATTTATTTATTATATATATATATATATATATATATATATATATATATATATATATATATATATATATATATATATATATATATATATAAACCTAAAAGGGGTACCACCTCTGGATATATATATATATATATATATATATTATATATATATATATATATATATATATATATATATATATATATATATTATATATATATATATATATATATATATATATATATATATATATATATATATATATATATATATATATATATATATATATATATATATATATATATATATATACAGGAATTCTTACATTCTTGTACAGCTGCGGAGCGTTTCGGGCAAGTCCTTAATCCTATATTCCCCGGAATACGACCCCGCCAAATCGTTTAACATCCAAGTACCCATTTTACTGTTGGGTTAAACAGATGCTACAGTTAAGGATTTGCGCCCAGTAAATCATCCCTGGCTAGGATACGAACCCAGGACAAAGCGCTCGCGAAACGCCAGGCGAGCGTCTTACCACTACTCCACGGGGGACCATTTTGTTGACAAAAATCAGTGTTGAAGTCACCTTCTTGGATGATGTGATTTTTGTTGAGCTTGTTGTGTATGATTAGATTCAATAGGTTATCTGAGAATGCAGTTGCATTAGTATTAGGAAATCTATAAATAGCTCCAGTAGTTACAGAGAATTTCAGGAATTTCATCGACAATTGAGCAAAGGAATATTCACAGTAGTCATCTCTATCTCTAATGATAATAATACATAAGAAGTTATTTTGATAATAGACGGCTGCTACACGTCATTTTTTTTATCTGGCCTGCGATTGTGAATGACTTTATAACCGGCTAAGTTATAAAGTTGGGTATGGTCTTAGCCAAGTTTCTGTTAAGATAAGGAGGAAGAGTTTAGTACCTAGTGCTTCTAGTAGTGCAGTGATGCCATATAAATGTTTATTAAGTGATTGAACATTTTGAGTGAAAACTGATTGGCTTGTGTATTTTTGGAGTATGTTTCTTGCAAGGTTTGCTGTGTAATGCCTGCAGTAGTGACACTCTATATGCTGGTTATTGAAGATATGTGATAGCAGATTTAGTTCGGGTATATTGTATTACAGAACTAAATTAATTAATTAAATTGTATTAGTATATTTAACTAGAGAATGTATTAAAACTTTTCAGCATATGAGTAAGAGTGAACGACCATTGGGGTGTGGTTCAAGCTGCGGGGAAACACCGGTGGTCAAAGAGAATAACAGAGGTCAGATCCTTGGGGCGTGAGATCACGTCTGACTGGCAGTTGACCATTGACAGGTTGACCTCTTCAGGTCAAAACCTTTGTCAAGGGCAGGCCGTAAGACATGCAGTGTTCACGCGACACGTAGCTTGAGGGTTGTGTCAACTTCTTCCCCCCCCCCCTTCCCCTCATCGTTCTCTTGTCCAGCCTCTCCTCCACGTTTTCCCCCAGTCCCCCGCTCTCCTATTATGTTCTCCCAGTCCTCCTCTCCCCTCATCTTGCATTTTCACTACATACTATCTTCACTATATATACTCTCTTCTTCACCGTAACCATCTTCACTATTCAATATCTTCATCGCTGTAACCATCTTCCGTCCTTACTATCTTCATCACTGTAACTGAAATTAATCTAGTTCATGGGTTTCGAACAAATCATGAAATTGCGTGGGTATTTTTTTTATTAAAACATTAGGTATATCTGCATTTGTGCAGCTACCCTAGACTATATGCAGGGGATTACAGTGTGTCAAAAAGGTAGCTACGTGATGCTAAAAATCCCCATCACACAGGATGGTTAGTCATACAGAGGCATGTGATAAGTAGCCTGCACTGGCAGACTCTGGGTGCATTATGGGGGGGATATCATGAACACAAGAGTGAATAAGGCAGCAGTGGTACTAAAAGTCCCCATCTCGCAGGATGGTTAATCATACAGGGCCATATGTTCAGTAGCCTGCACTGGCAAATTTTGGGTGCAATATGAGGATATCTTCAAGAACACGAGAGTGAATGAAGTAATTGCATAGCTCCAGGTACCTCATACCAACGGGTCTGAATGGTCTAATAACTGGGAATTCGGTCATGTAGCAACCCGTCCTCGCAAATTCGTATAGTCAATATTGACTTATTAAATAAGTGCATAGGTGACATACTAAACATAATAGTTTACCTTGAAAAGCTTCATAGAAAACACCGACCTTGCCTAACCTTGTTAGTATGGTAAGATAAACATCTTATAGCTTCGTAATTACAATTGTTACTTAACATATTATAGGTATAGGTTAAGGAATAATTGTAATGACGAAGCAATAAGATGCTTATCTTAACATACTAACAAGGTTAGATAAGGTCGGTGTTTTCTATGAAGCTCTTCAAGGTAAACTATTATGTTTAGTATATCACCTATGCACGTATTTAATAAGTCAATATTGACTATACGAATTTGCGAGGATGGGTTGCATGTAGTGTGGGAGATCATGTCGCAGTTCCTGCATGCTCACAGAGTTTTCACCTGGAGTGCTCAGGATTGGGAGATCCGTCACCTGTAGCCACCTGCCACAGGTAACGGTAACCCAACCTAATCCTGGCATCCACTGTGTCGCACAGTCTGGTGGACGTTTTGTGCTGCCCATAAATATAGGTTTCAGATCTGAACAAATCATAGTCTTTTATACTGGTTCTTTCAGGTCGTTGGGAGTCAGTCGTTTCTTTCTTATCAGACATAAATGTTTGGAACACTATAGTTTTGACAGCAGAGATGGGAATACCTAGATCTAATTCAACTTCATCTTTATTACAAGCTTATTTGGCTGCAATGTCTGTCTCATTATGATGATGGGTTATATATGTGTGAAGGTATCCATACAAAGGAGATTCGAAACCCTTTACTCTGTGCAGCGATTAGATCATTTATAATTGGCAGTATGAGGTTCCTGCTGTCGATCTTCCAGGAGAAGTTTTCGATTGCTTGAAGAGCAGACTTTGAATCACAATATATTATTCCTCATCCAATGCTTCTTGCAGGTCGGCGTTCAATCCCCGACCGTCCAAGTGGTTGGGTACCATTCCTTCCCCCCGTCCCATCCCAAATCCTTATCCTTCCATCCTTACCCCTTCCCAGTGCTATATAGTTGTAATGGCTTGGCGCGTTCCCCTGATAGTTCCCTTCCCTTCCTCATCCAATGTTTTTTAATGTACTGGTAGCTGGTCATAGTGCTGTTAGTTCTGTTTGTGTGGAGGTCAGCTAGTTGTTTAACCTGACACTGACAGTCTTTGTGCAAATATTGTTTCTATAAAACCTACATGCTGCTGCAGTCCGTCCAGTAGAAGATTGGACTGAGCCGTCGGTGTAGACACAGTGCTCGTGAGATCTTAAATTTTCGATGGAGGAGGTAATTGTTTCAAGTGTGACAGCTTTGAGAAGAGCAAGATTCTCATTACCTTTCTTGGTGACGGCTGTGTATGATACTTGAATGGTGGGGTTCAGATAAAAAGGAATATCAGAGACAGGTAGATTGCACTTGAAAGGAATGTTGAGTTGAATGAGATTGTAGGCATTTCCGCTCAGCCATTTATCATAAAAGAAGTGAGTTGGTATGTCGGCACCAGTCAATAGGGTATTAATAGCACTAAATAATTTGTCTCTCAGCAATGCAGGAAATGTAGGGTCTCTCATGACTTTAAGGCAAAAGGTCGTGTTGACTTGCATGATTCTCTCTAATATGGTTGGAAGCTCCAGTTCGTCGCTCATGTTGATGATTCTTGTGCATCTTGGGGCACAAGAACTATCCTCATGGCTTCATTCTGTACTATTTCAAGTTTGTTCAACACAGAGGCGGGGAAGTTAATTAAGTGCAAAGCATTATAATCAACTAGAGATCTAACAAACATCATATAGAATAATCTAGCATATTTATTATTGATACCAATATTCTTGCCAGTAAATGTTTTCAGTGGTTTAAAGTCTTTCTTTTAACTTACGGTGTAGATCGTTTACAATGTCATTGTTGATACCAACTCCAAGGTATTTAAGCTGCCCACACGTTTCAATGTTCTAGTTGTTAAATTGAAAGTGATAGGGACATGAGTTTTCTCTTGGGGATGGAGAGCTCTGGGTTAATTATAGAGATATCATGACCACATTCAATGCTTTTAGCAGCCAGTGAATCAAGTAGAGCTTGCAGTCTAGTTAGGGTATTTGCAACAATGCATATGTCATCGGCATAACAGATTACGGCTTCGTCAGGTAGTGTGGGAATATCAATTGTTAATTTGTACATCAACACATTGAACAGTGTAGGGTTTAGCACTCCACCATAGGGTGTACCCAACTCAAAGGGTGCACAATGTTTACTTTTGACCCCTTGAAAAGGACTGAGGCGGTTCTGTTACCCAGGTAACCCCTGAGTAACCCATGTCAACAGGCTTCCCTTAACTCCAAAAGAAGTTAGTAGTTCTAAGATTATTTCTCTGTTTGCTGTATCAAAAGCAGTTTGGAGATCAATAAATGCCACCTGAGAGCTTGGCCTCTCTCTAATAAAATATTCAGCAAAGCAAGTTTGTGTGCTTCTTCCAGGAAGGAAACCATACAGGTTAGGAGCATGATGGGGCTTAATTTGAAAAATTAGTCTGTCGAGTATAATCCTCTCAAGAACTTAACACATGAACAATGTCAGAGAGATGGGTCTGAATTTTTGTGAATTAGGCTTGGGTATGGGAATTATGAGTCCCTGAGCCCAGCGGTCAGGTAAGATACCCTGCCTTAGACTTTGATTAAACAATTCTAGCAAAGGGCTATTTGGTAACTAAGCTAGTAGCTGTATCATGGTATTATATGTTATGCCATCCTCTTCAGGAGAGGTAGCCTTACCTTTCTTGAGTGCATTTTTTATTTCAAAGGGGGTTATGCCATAGTTATCATCAGGCCCTATCTCACTAAAGTCAATTTCAATATTGAAGTTACAATTTATTTTGGTACTAACCAGATGGCGTTGTACATCTAGGGGCAGGCTGCTTATACCGGCAGTGCTTGCATACTATTGAAGCAGCATGTCGGCATAGTCTACAGGTGAATGGTGATCAAGTTGACGACTGATAGGATGAGAAATCTTTTTAATTTTATTCCACATTTGGGATGAGGATGTTGCATGATTGATGCCTTGCAAAAACTCTTTCCAGTGCTGGTTATACACCTGTTCCTTTAGCTCTCTGAACTCTCGGCTGGCTTTAAGAAATGTGTTGAGGGTGTCTGCTGTGTTATGTGTTTTATACTGCTCAGCTGAGATGAGAACTCTGTCATGCAGGGGCTTAAGGCGTGAGCCAGTGAACCACCTCTGTCCCTTCCTCACTGTTTTGGGTCTTGTGGATATTGTCATAAAAAGCGGTTACCAGGTCCTCATATAATGCATTGACAGTGGTAAAACAGTAAGTATTATACCATTCAGAAATGCGGAATTTGAAGCATGTGTAAATTTTCAGGTATATTGATTATTTTTTTGCAAAACTTAGGGATTTGACATTATTGATGGTGTATGAACTGAATATGGCAAAATGATCACTAACTAAATCATGAACAATTGATCCTCTGACAGCATTATCGTTGAGACCGTGACCAATGACATAATCAGGTCTGCCACCCATGAGGTGTGTGACGTTAGAGGAGTCAAAGTTGAATACGGACATGTTATTGTCACTTAGATATTTCACAAAAACCTTACCATTTCTATTTGTTTTGGTGTCACCCAAGTCAGTGTGCTAGCATTAAAATCTCCCATGACAATAGTTTGAGAGCTGTTGGTGATTTTTAGAAGAAAAGCTTTCACCATTTGATCGCACCTTACATTTACATTAACTAAATTAATAAAGCCGGTCGCTGTAGCAATCTGAAACTGCTGATAATATGAGTCGTCACTTTTGTGGATTTTAACATGCTTACATACTAGGTTACTTTTTAACTTACGTCAAGATTCCGACATCATGTGAACCAACATCGGAAAATGCTACATAACCTGAGAGTTTCGGTGGTGTTTAATTTTTGTGCTCGCAGTGTATGGTTCCTGCAGGCACAGTACATCAATGTTGTTGGCACCAGTGTACATCATTAGAACAAACAGCCTCCTTCGCACGCTTCTCACATTCCACGTGAGAAATTTAAGAGTGATTTGGTCTTGGGTAATAATGTTCACAAACTTGACGAAGAGAAGTGTTTACAAGGTTCACAAGTTGCAAACTATTGCTTACAAATGAAAATTTTTCTGAGTCAGCAATGGCAAAGAGTTCTTTCATCTGTGTCAAGGTCAGGTGATTGCCTCCATCTTTCCTAGCTTGTACAATCATTGCATGTTCATCATGATTCATAGAGGTACAAGAGGTATTGTTTGGAATAAGTTCTTGAATGCATTTGCTAATTACAGTTAAGACTCACGGGTTTTCATTTGTTACACTCGCCACAGCGGTACTTACAGCACTGGAGGAGGGGTCAATATTTGTTTGAGACGTGTCAACACTTACATCACTGGAAGGCATTTCACTAGATACTTAGACGTTCACTTCACTCCTCGGGCTGGCGAGAGGATCGCTTGAACATTGTCTCAGGTTGTCCATGTTGATCTTAGCATAAATCCAGTTGAGACCATTTTCAATGTTCGTGAGTGTTTCTTGGAGCTTATAGATCGTAGTTTCCATCTTACTCATGCGAGCTAGAAGTTCTAACACCTCCTTCTGCAGGCTGGCGTCAGGCTTCCCAGGAAGGCGAGGGAAGGATGCCAGCTGTTGGTGTCCTTACCTTACCTTGAGGATACCTTGAGGTGCTTCCGGGGCTTATCGTCCCGCGGCCCGGTCATCGACCAGGCATCCCGGTTGCTGGACTGATCAACCAGGCTGTTGGACGCGGCTGCTCGCAGCCTGACGTATGAGTCACAGCCTGGTTGATCAGGTATCCTTTGGAGGTGCTTATCCAGTTTCTCTCTTGAACACTGTGAGGGGTTTGCCAGTTATGTCCCTATGTGTAGTGGAAGCGTGTTGAACAGTCTCGGGCCTCTGATGTTGATAGAGTTCTCTCTCAGAGTACCAGTTGCACCTCTGCTTTTCAACGGGGTATTCTGCACATCCTGCCATGTCTTCTGGTCTCATGTGATGTTATTTCTGGGTGCAGGGTTGGGACCAGCCCCTCTAATATTTTCCACGTGTAAATTATTATGTATCTCTCCCGCCTGCGTGTCAGGAACAGTGGTGGGGTCATCCCGGGTGGGGGGCGAGCTGGTGTGTTGGTGGGGTCATCCGGGTGGGGGGGCGGGCTGGTGTGTAGTGGGGTCATCCGGGTGGGGGGCGGGCTGGTGTGTTGGGGGGTCATCCCGGGTGGAGGGCGGGCTGGTGTGTTGGTTGGGTCATCCCGGGTGGGGGGCGGGCTGGTGTGTTGGTTGGGTCATCCGGGTGGGGGGCTGGTGTGTTGGTGGGTCATCCCGGGTGGGGGGGCGGGCTGGTGTAGTAATGGGGTCATCCCGGGTGGAGGGCGGGCTGGTGTGTTGTGGGGTCATCCTGGGTGGTGGGGCGGGCGGTAGTAATGGGGTCATCCGGGTGGAGGGCGGGCTGGTGTGTTGGTGGGGTCATCCCGGGTGGTGGGGCGGGCTGGTGTGTTGGTGGGGTCATCCCGGGTGGTGGGGCGGGCTGGTGTGTTGGTGGGGTCATCCCGGGTGGTGGGGCGGGCTGGTGTAGTGGTGGGGTCATCCCGGGTGGGGGGCGGGCTGGTGTGTTTGGTGGAGTCATCACGGGTGGGGGGCGGGCTGGTGTAGTGGTGGGGTCATCCCGGGTGGGGGGGCGGGCTGGTGTGTTGGTGGAGTCATCACGGTGGGGGGGCGGCTGGTGTAGTGGTGGGGTCATCCGGGTGGGGGGGCGGGCTGGTGTTTGGTGGGGTCATCCCGGTGAGGGGGGGGCGGGCTGGTGTAGTGGTGGGGTCATCCCGGGTGGGGGAGCGGGCTGGTGTAGTGGTGGGGTCATCCCGGGTGGGGGCGGGTGGTGTGTTGTGGGGTCATCCGGGTGAGGGGGGGGGCGGGCTGGTGTAGTGGTGGGGTCATCCCGGGTGGGGGAGCGGGCTGGTGTAGTGGTGGGGTCATCCCGGGTGGGGGAGCGGGCTGGTGTAGTGGTGGGGTCATCCCGGGGGTGGGGGCGGGCTGTGTTTAGTCGGGTCTTCAGGGTTACCTTGAGGTTACCTTGAGGTGCTTCCGGGCTTAGCGTCCCCGCGGCCCGGTCATCGACCAGGCCTCCTGGTTGCTGGACTGATCAACCAGGCTGTTGGACGTGGCTGCTCGCAGCCTGACGTATGAGTCACAGCCTGGTTGATCAGGTATCCTTTGGAGGTGCTTATCCAGTTCTCTCTTGAACACTGTGAGGGGTTTGCCAGTTATGCCCCTTATGTGTAGCGGAGCGTGTTGAACAGTCTCGGGCCCTGATGTTGATAGAGTTCTCTCTCAGAGTACCAGTTGCACCTCTGTTTTTCAACGGGGGTATTCTGCACATCCTGCCATGTCTTCTGGTCTCATGTGATGTTATTTCTGTGTGCAGGTTTGGGACCAGCCCCTCTAATATTTTCCATGTGTAAATTATTATGTATCTCTCCCGCCTGCGCTCAAGGGAGTACAGATTAGGCTCTTTAGTCGGTCCCAATAGTTTAGATGTTTTACCGAGTGGATTCTAGCAGTAAAGGATCTCTGCACGCTCTCCAGGTCAGCAATTTCTCCAGCTTTGAAAGGGGCTGTCATTGTGCAGCAGTACTCCACTCTAGAGAGCACAAGCGTTTTGAAAAGTATCATCATCGGTATAGCATCTCTAGTGTGAAAAGTTCTTGTTATCCAACCTGTCATTTTCGTGCAGTTGTGACGGCCACTTTATTGTGTTCTTTAAAGGTAAGGTCTTCCGACATGAGTACACCCAAATCCTTTACATTGCCTTTTCGTGCTATGTTATGATTTGTCTGAGTTTTGTACGTGGTTTCCGTTTTATATTTTCATTTTTTCCATAGCGCATGAGCTGGAACTTATCTTCGTTAAACACCATATTATTTTCTGTAGCCCATAGAAAGACCTGATCTACATCTGACTGGAGGTTTGCCGTGTCCTCTATGTTGCCTACTCTCATGAAGATCCTGGTGTCATCTGCAAAGGATGATACAGTGCTATAGGTTGTGTTCTTGTCTATGTCCGATATGAGGATGAGAAAAAGTACTGGAGCAAGCACAGTACCCTGGGGGACTGAGCTCTTAACGGTTGATGGGCTGGATTTTATTTTGTTGACTATTACACATTGGGTTCTGTTGGTCAGGAAATTGTAGATCCATCTGCCTATTTTTCCGGTAATTCCTTTTGAGCGCATTTTATGTGCAATAACACCATGGTCACATTTATCAAAAGCTTTTGCGAAATCTGTGTAAATTACATCAGCGTTTTGTTTGTCTTCCATAGCATCTAATGCCATATCATAGTGGTCCAGCAACTGCGACAGGCAAGAGCGCCCTGTTCTGAAACCATGTTGTCGGGGTTATGGAGATGCTGTGCTTCCATGTATTTTGTGAGCTTACTTCTTAGCACTCTCTCAAAAATTTTAATGATGTGCGATGTTAACGCTATCGGTCTGTAATTTTTTGCCTCTGCCTTATTTCCTCCTTTATGAAGTGGTGCTATCTCTGCTGTTTTTAGTATATCAGGAATAACGCCAGTATCTAGGCTTTGTCTCCACAGAATGTGGAGGGCCTGCGATAGTGTTTTTTACAGTTCTTGATGAATATGGAGTTCCAAGAATCCGGGCCTGGTGCAGAGTGCATAGGCATACTGTTTATGGCTTCTTCAAAGTCCAGTGGGGATAGGGTGACGTCTGATATATGATTTGATGTTGATATCATATCCATGAAAAATTCATTTGGGTTATCGATCTTTAGTGTGTTTAATGGCTCGCTGAAAACAGAGTCGTACTGCTTCCTCAGTAGCTCGCTCATTTCTTTGTTGTCATCGGTGAAAGTTCCATCTTCCTTTCGCAGGGGCCCGATACTAGATGTGGTTTTTATCTTGATTTTGCATAGGAGAAAAAATATTTCGGGTTTCTCTCTATTTCACTGATGGCCTTTTGCTCTCTTTGCCTCTCCTGGGTTTTGTATGATTCTTGTAGCTTGAGTTCAATTTTTCCTATTTCGCTACCTAACCTTCTTCGCCGTTCCTGAGATAGGGTGCGACTCTCAAGTTGTTCCGCGATTCGTTTTCTTCGCCTATATAGGGAACGACGTTCTCGTTCCAATCTGCATCTCTTCCTCTTTTTTTTAGGGGGATGCGGTTTGTACATATTTCTAGTGCTACTGAGCTTATTTTTTCCAGGCACTGGTTCAGGTTCGCATTTTCTAGCTGTTCTTCCCAGTTTATTTCTGTGAAGTCCTGGTTTATTTGCTCCCAGTTTATCTGTTTATTATTGAAGTTGAATTTGCTGAAATCTCCTCCACCGGGAATCTGGACTGGTTTTGAAGGTCTATTTCCCATGGTTGTCATAACTTCAATTAAGTTGTGATCTGAGTAACAGGTATTTGTAATCATTATGTTCCTGATCAATTCATCATTATTAGTGAAATGAGGTCCAGCGTGTTCTCCTTCCTAGTTGGTTCTACTATTTGCTGGTTTAAGGCAAACCTGTCGCACATCCGTAGCAGGTCATTTGCATGTGCCTGTTCATTAAGGCTACTTCCTGGTATTCTTTCTGATATTACTGTATTAGCCAGGTGCTTCCATTTCAGGTGCCGTAGGTTGAAGTCCCCAAGCAGAATGATGTTCGGAGCTGGATTTATGAGGTTTTCAAGCAGTGTTCTATTTTCATTAGTTGGTCTTTAAACTGCTGAGGGTTTGCCTCCGGTGACTTATATACAAGGACAATAACTACATTTAGGATCTCTATTTTGATTATCAGCACTTCTACCATATCATTTGAGGTGTTTAGCAGCTCAGTACAGATGAGTGTGTCTTTGATGTATAGGCTGACCCCACCCTGAAGCCGGTGTTTCCTATCACATCTGCAAAGATTGTACTCTGAGATCCTATTTCACCATCATGATAGTCCTTTGTGGGGTTTCTGTTAGGGCTGCAACACTGCATTTGCCTCATGAAGGAAACCATCTATAAAGTGAACTTTGTTGGATTTGCGTGTTTTTATACCTGAATGTTGGCAAATATAAATGATGTTATCGTGGTAGTGGAAGTGCCGGATGCCTTACTTGGTGTTAATATCTGAGGCTCCGGTAAGGAGGCCACTGTGTTTGCGTCCAGGGTGTGTTGTTTCCGAAGTGATTCGTCCAGTTTCGGTAGGTGGCGGGTGTTGTGTGGTGTAGTACCTGTGTATTGTGGTAATGTGTATTCGAGTCTTGTGGGTATCTCCCTTCCCCTCTGTAATCCTGTAGTGGTTCATCTGACTGTTCTCTCTCTTATATTTTCTACTCTGTTTCTGCCTTCCTCTAAAAATTGCCAGTAGTGTCATATTGATCTCCCGTCTATAACGCTGTGTAAATCTCACGTGGAATTCGGACATGAAGATTGTAGCATTTTT
>WNGS01000411.1:201442-240738 GCA_020271785.1 Procambarus virginalis
CTTCTCATATTCTTAATTTTATCCACGTGATATTTTACCATGTTCTTTATTTTTGCCAACTTGCTAGGCAGTTCACTCATGCCAATAATTTTTTTCTCACAAAGCTATCACAATATGCTCGTAAGTGCACACTGAGCATTTCCTTGTTGTCTATTAGGACTATCGCACCTGGACCGGGAGATTTATTTGAGTTATACCTCTCAACCTCTTTAATTATATCCTTCTCGTTAATCTGAATGATACACAACATATTTCCAACAACATCTTGGTAGATTGGGTACATTTTCGAGGTCTTTCTGTATGAAGGTTGATATGAAATAGTTGTTTATTATTTCGATCACTGCATACACAATGTTGAGAGGAGATTGTGTATAGCAGTCCTGTCCTTTCCGCTACGTTTGTGTTATATAGATGAAAACTCTTTGGAATGAAACTTCAAGTCTCTGGCTACTTAGCTTCGTCAGATTGTTCGCCTTCTGTAAATTCTTGCTTGAGCTGTTTTTGTTTTATTGACACATGTTAATTATGAGGGGCCCACTCCCTTTCGTATCTTCTAAAAATACTCTGTTTTGTCTGATTAGATAAACTGGAGACTGAACTCAGTAGCATGGAAAAATCCCCGCAGGTGTCCAAACATTTCTTCATAGACCACATAATGTGTGCAACGTGTACATAGTCTGTGTACACCGTGCACACAGTCTGTGTACACGTTGTTAAACATTTTATTAAACAGATTACTGCGTAAAAAATTAGTAAACAGATTACTGTGTAAACAATTATTAAACAGGTTACTGCGTAAACAATTATTAAACTGATCACTGTGCAAACAAATAATAAACTGATTACTATCGTTAATTAAACAAAACAACCCATATCTTACAAAAGATATACCTCAATTAACCAATAACATATTATGGGGAGAAATACAAGATACAAGATAGGAGTTATATCCCGAAAATTTTCAAAGTTTCCGAAAATTCAGTAAGTCCTCTGCAATGCTAAGATAATGAAGAGCTAAAAAAAATTGTGAAAATAAATATAATCAAATTACGGGAACATGAAAAATAAATTTGGAAAATAATTTCCCAGCAATTGAGACAGTGAAAAAAATGCGACCAGCCAATGATACTGCAACTAAAATTCAAAAGTTTCTTCACATCAGTAGGGACAACTCTTGCAAATAAGATCCCAGATGCACAAAGCAATATAAATCATTATGTCACAAGCAACCATTCTAATCTATATAAATAAATATTCGTATATTTTGGTAGCAGTCTCTCTTGTAAACATTTGTTGTTGAATATGATCGAAAGGGTAAGATTAATAATTCTAATACGAATCTTCTCAATATTTCTTACGTTTTTCTTCACTGTCGGGGTAATTGAAAGATTAACTCTCCAAAATTCATTCCTTATTTCTGATCTAACGCCTGAACGCTTTTCGTAATGCTAATTACATTTTCAAATACTTAATTTACACATAAAAATTCATCATACTTATACTAGTTTTGGGTGAGGTGATATGGCACAAAAGTTTTGGGTGAGGTGATATGGCACAAAAGTTTTGGGTGAGGTGATATGGCACAAAAGTTTGGGTGAGGTGAAAAACATAAAACAGAACACGAAACAATGGACATGAAAACATAAGAACGGAAGTAACTACAGAAGGCCTATTGGCCTATACCTCCTCTCGCTGCTTCAATGTTGGTTCAGGGTGTTGAAGTGGGTAGAATATAGTTGTGCATTAATTGGCTGGTTGATTGCTGGTGTTGACTTTTTGATGTGTAGTGCCACGCTGATGTTGAGTTACCTGCTATTGTTGTATTTATCGATGATTTCTGTGTTGCATGTTAATAAGATTTCTCTGGTGATGGTTATTGGACACAACGGACACAACGGTCCATTCAAATATGCGCGTGTTTTTATATACGTACTGTATGGATGCCATACCAGTGACAGGTAACAACTTTTTTTTTTTAAAACAGCGCCATCTGTTGCACGTAATTGCAACACACGCTATACTAAATATGTGACGATTCCATTTCAATGTTTCCGATTGCATTGATAAATTGAATTTTCATAGATTTCAATTTATTTTTATTTTCATTTAATTATTTTGTGTGACATTGCGTTGGAATTGAGCTGTATTTTTACCATACCGTTCATTTCGTAAGTATAAGTATAGATGTCACACTTGTGACAGGTATAAACATTCTTATTTTTGACACAGCACCATCTGTTGCACGTAAAAGCAACAAACACTATACTAAATATGTCACGATTCTATTTCAATGTTTCCAATTGCACTGACAAATTGAATTTTCATTGATTCTGATTTATTTTCATTTTGATTTATTTATTTATTTTGTGTGACATTGCATTGGAATTGAGCTGTGTTGTTTATCATGCCGTTCTTTTCATGTGTATAGGTATAGATGCCACACCTGTGACAGGTAAAAAACATACTTTTTGGAAAATAGCGCCATTGGTTGCACGTAAGAGCAAATACACGCTATACTAAAAATGTTACGATTCCATTTCAATTTTTCCGATTTCATTGATAAACTGGATTGTTATAGATTTTGATTTATTTTCATTTGATTTAATTATTTTGTGTGACATTGCGTTGGAATTGAGCTGTGTTGTTTACCATACAGTTAATTTCGTGAGTATAATTGATTTTTATTTTTTCATTTTTTCATTTCGTTTTTTTTTAACTATTTTCTTATATTTCAGTGATGGGAACATCAGATCAATTGACGTTCCCAATTTTCTGATGGGAACATCAGATAATTTGGGAATGCATTGGACGAGGGAGTAGGGAATTGTGGGGAGGATGAGGGGATGGGAGTGGGGGATGGTGGGGAAGGACGAATGGACGTGGGAGGGGGGAGTGGTAGGGAGGACGAGGGAATAGGGAGTGGGAGATGATGGGGAGGCCGAGGCGACCGTGGAGCGGGGAATGGTTAGGAAGACGAGGGGACGCTGGAGTAGGGGATGGTGGGGAGGACAAAGGGACGGGGGAGGGGGAGGAATGGTGGGGAGGACGAGAAGACGGGGGGGGGGGGTCATGATTGAGAAGACGAAGGGATGGGGGAGTGAGGAATGGGTGGGAGAATAAGGGGACGAGGTACGGGGGAGGGAGGAATCGTGGGGAGGAATGGTAGACAGGGAAAGGTTGCCGTGGGTCAGCGATGCACATGCGTTGCTGAGCCATAGCAACGAGTGGCCGGGTACAGCTAGTTTGCTATAAACATCAAGAACACTCACTTAAAATGTTTCATAAATATAATCAACTCCCTTAAAGCATTTTGAGGTATACGTGAGTGGGGGAGGACACCCAGTTATGGTGTATACAGACCATAATCTCCTAGTGTTCCTGAGCAAGATGGAGCACACGAACTAGAGGCTAACCAGGTGGTTTCTGTTGCTTCAAGAATATAACCTGGAAATAAGGCATTTAAGAGGGTGAGATAATGTGGTGGCCGATGCATTATCCCGAGACTAGCCACTGGAATAACTCTCAAAATAAAGGGAGGGGGAGTGTTATGGCCCCAGGTAGCCTGAAGAACTCGTCTACCCCAATGAGAGTTAATCGGAAATCTGGATCTGATTGACAGATCAGAGGAAGTATAGATATGTGAATATATATTAAATACTTGAAAAATGTCAGTAAATAGTCTAAAAATATGGGCAGAGGATGAACATGTAAATAAGTGACATGAAAGATGTTAATGCTCTGGTGACATGATGTGAGGCTCGCGGGATGACGGCATGACTTTACTTGAGCAACAGGAGTCGCGGGAGAGGGTCGCGTTTTGCTGAGCTCCTGGCAAAGTAGGAATCCCCTAGTTACATGCTCCTTCAAGAGCAGGTAGTCAAGCAGGCATTTATGTGTGAAGCCTGTGGACGACTTAATGTACTCATGTCCAGATCAGAAGAGCTGTGAGGCAGTCTTAAAGAGACCTGGTTGGATGTCATAAGGGGGACATCTTGGAGCTGCAGCTGATCGAGGGCCCTCCAGATACAAATTCTGTGGAGCTAATATAACAGTTGTTGCAGTGGTTGCCAGTGTTTGATCGTGTGCCCAGCGATCATGGCAGATGTTTATACGTGTAGGATAGATATGTTAATAAGGCAGTAAGCTGAAATAAGAGAGTAGAGATAAAAGAACATCTTGGAGGGAGGAGTGATACGTCCTCCCTCGATGAAAGTCAGTGGATGACTGAGGGGGAAAGCCCCCCCCACCGGCTGGCGGTGGCGGCCAGTAGCATGTTTGGATATGTTCCCAGAGTGGACCTCGCCCAAGATGGGGGAGTACCGTCGCAGCGACGCAAATAATTTTAAAGAGATGTCAGATGGAGGAGTTTTATTTTCTGTGAATACATTTAATTATGTTTTAGTGGGGAAACATTTTTATTGGCTTGGCGATGGAATTGCAGATTTGTTTGGGTAGGAGTTAATGGACGAACTTCTTGGCCAGTGTAGAAGTTAATGGAGAAACTTCGAGGCTGGAGAAGTGTGTGCTGAAATCTGTAGAAGAGCAGAACTCCATAGTGAGGAGTTGACTTCAAGCAGTGAAGAGGAGTTTCACGTGTCTCCGTGGAATCAGTGGTGAAGCATCACTGGTGTTTGAAGAGGACTTCATTGTGCAGCAGTTTTGGGAGAACTGCAAAAGTGTCTTGCTGAAAATTTTGGAGAACCTAGAGATGTACATGGTTGTGACCCTCCATGAGCATAACAGAGGTTTATGGTGGATACACAGGAAGGTTTAAGGGGAGTGCATGAATGCTTATTGGCGTGTAAGACGCAGTGTTAGGTGAGAGATTGATTTCTTCTTGTGTTGGGGAATATTTATGCAGATGTTTCTGGTGTTTCAGCCCCGGGCTGAGTTTTATATACTATTAGGGCTGAGTGTATATGCTATGACGAGATTACAACCTCATTTAGTGAGGGAGTAGTAAGTGGTAAACCCAGAGTTGAGCAGCCACTTGATATGATTGGTTGGTGAAGCCAGGATATAATACTGGATTGCTACCAGGTTGTAGTAGCTTAGAGTGCTGTATGCTAATATATTTTTATTTAATTCATCGACCCTACCGAACAAACTTAACCTAACCTATAATAATCAAACAAAAAATAATTATTTCCACCAAGATAAGATCCGTTGTTTTAGCGGTGCATGACATCACAAAGTTGTTCCAGTGAGAGATTAATATTTCCTCTCATTAACACAAATGTGTGACAGGCTCACGGCAACCTAACTTTTCAGCGGTCGGTCTCCTATCAGTTCGAGTTCTGAGGATCTAGAAGCTTCTCCACCTCAACGTGCACAATTGGAAAGTAAGTCTCTTATTTTATGCTGCTATTACCCCATTATTCGATAGCTACAATATTGACATTGCCAATTTCCTATTTTTATGGATATTAATATAATTTTATATTTTTAGGATCGCAAGTTGGCATATAGTGGAGGAATATCCTCGTGGAGGAGAATATTCATGCAGATCGACATAGCCACAGCACCGAAACCAGGATCATGAAGAAAATTATAACATTATTCAGAGGACCTATGGCGATTCTTCGACCTAGAGATGGCTTCTTAAACCTTACTGGAATCAACCTCACTCAGGACTAAATTGTTGGAAATAAACCAACATTTAATTACCATTGTATGCTAGGTATAGTATATACTAATCCTACTAATTTGTAGAATTAACATAAATTATTTTCCTATCTGCGAGTCATTTACCAAATTCTTCCCACATGGAGGGACCGTATTGCGTCAGATGATATCCAGCAGAGGCATAAATATTGTCAACATGCCAGAGAATTGAATAATATTCTCGCCTTTTGTCAGTATTCTTTACAAGAATTAATACCTGACAAAATAACAACTAGTGATCTAATAACGAGTTATCAGCTAAAGGATCACTATATAAGTTTATCTGTTATCTTAAACTAACATGAAGGAAGCAGAAAATTCTCTCCATTTCTCGTTTAATAAGAACACTGTTCATATTAATTATTATTTGACGAGAATTTAAATAATATATAACTCCCTATAATTGCAACCCTACTCTCATTAATTTATTAAGTAGCCATCAAAAGAAAGTTAACCGTTTCTACTGAAATATGTTGCGCGGCGAGACGGGTTGAGGGAAGAGGATGGGGCTTAGGCCACGAGACACGTGATGGCCACAAGTACAGAGAGAGAGGTGACACTTTCGCAAGCTACGCGATCGGCCCTTGCTATTAATTAATCGGCTCCGGAGTGTATGATCACTCCATCAGCGATACAAGGATTGCATCGGCGGACAACAATTACGTTAAAACAAAACAATTCAACCACTCTGAAATACCAACCCTAATTTACACAAAACCCTTCTCTTAACACCGGCCATAGTAAATTCTTCAGTAAATTACTAGAACGAGGAACCTTCTCGGATATTATAATGAAAACACTTGCCCAAAAATGTGGCGACCACAGTGACAACTTAAATTAATAACTTTAGGTCAACATCAATCCTATCGACATTATAAAAAATACTTGAGAAATTTGTATACAAAGAGCGTCACACTTACCTAGCTAAACATGACATACTTAGCCCCTTGCTAGTATGAGTTCAGATCCTCCCCATAACAAAAACACTAACGACACTATAATAAATAGGCTTGGCGTGATACACTCTGCTTTTAACAAAAACTAAATACTCGATAGAACTATTTGTTGGCTTTCAAAAGAGCTTTGACAATGTTAACTGTACACAGAGAAATCACATTAACGTGATATATTAATGAATAAATTCATCAGAAGCCTTGAGGGTTGATGGAGCATTTACCATGTCATGGTCCAGTCGACTAGAGCGCGGCTGGGAACACCCAGTGTATAGGTTCATCATAAAGGCTCCTGTTGGATTTGTTCATCGATATATTATGTTAAAATGTATTGAAGGAGGGACATCAGAGGTAGAATTACTGGTTGACAGAGCCAGAGTGCATGGGGGGGGGGGAATGAGTGAAACCCTGGTTCGGCTTCAGTGGAAACCTTGGGACCCTTGTGGGTGCAGTAGTACTCCAGGTTGCAATTCTTTTACCATGTCATGGTGTAGTCGTCTAAAGAGCGTCTGAGATTACCTAGCGCAATGGTTCGAGCCCCCTACAAAGCACCTGTTGGATTTGTTCAGTGACTTATGTTCAGTGACTCTGTTAACCTTCTCATTAAATTACATCACTGTGTAATCAGGGTTCACTCCCTATAGTACATCACAACCACTTGGACTGGATAGTAGAGTGACGCTCTCACTTCATGCAGGCCAGCGTTCAATCCCCGACCGTCCAAGTGGTTGGGCACCATTCCTTGCCCCCGTCCCTTCACAGATCCTTATTCTCATCCCTTCCAAGTGCTATATAGTCGTAATGATTTTGGCGCTTTCCCCTGATAATTCCCTCCCCCTCCCTCCCATCTGTACATCTAATCTTATCTCAGTGAGTAGCACTAGTGTGTTTCTGTGAAGGATGCTAACTTTCCCACACTGACAGTAAATATTAGAGTAACATATGGTCCACATACATAGCTGGACTACCAAATGACACGCAACACCTCACTCAATGCTATTTGCTGATAGCACACCCTTCATTTCCTTAATTACTAACACAGTTGCTCTAATTGACAGAGTAAATACCGAACAAGAGTCCACATACGGCTGACTACGAATAAAATCACTCTTAACACAGGCAAAAGACATACTTCGTACTATTTTAAATTATACTACCAAACAAATATATCTAAGACATAACAATGTCCATATTGAGAGAAGAACAAAATAGAAGTATCTTGGCATACTGTTGTGACCTAAAATATTATAAATTTATTTTATTTACTAGCTGTACCCGGCCACGCGTTGCTGTGGTTCGGCAATGCATGTGCATTGCTTGTTTGATTGTTGCCGCCGGAGGCGGCTATAGTTTATTGTGCACCCCATACCCATCCTGTGAGCGGTAGCGCAAAAAGCATTACAGAGGGCACAAAAGGTCTTTACCAGACCTCATCTTAGATTATTACATAAACAATTTCATCTATCCTTCACATCTTATAGTTACAATGTCAGCTAGTTACAAAGAAAGTGCTATTTCAAGAGCTATATATTTACAGCAAGTCATTATACATTAATGGTAGGTCTTATCGCTAATACATAATAGTTTGACCAATGGAGATAGAGTCATAGGGTAGCTTCTGTTTATTATTAGTCCTCACAATACACTACTTGTTTCTTAATCTCATATGTCGTTTATCTACTGGAAGCGAAATATGGATACAGTGCAAGGATTTCAGGTAATTTATCCATGGTAATAAGATAGGTTGCCATATCATACAGAGTGAGCCTAGATTTATCTCTAAATGGCTCAATTTTACTACAATCCAATATATAGTGCTCGAGTGTTTGTCCCTGTCTTTGTCCACACACTTTACACTTTACTTCATCTAGATCCCTATACAAGCCGAACTGCCAGAGATACTTGTAGCCAAGTCTTATACGAGCTGTGACAACATCTGTTAGTCTACTTACTTTGTTACTTGCCCCATACACATGTTTTACTTCACACATTTCATTGTGATGAACAATGGACCTGCTAGTTCCAGTTTGCACTGTACTAGTATGGGAGCCGGTCGGCCGAGCGGACAGCACGCTGCACTTGTGATCCTGTGGTCACGGGTTCGATCCCGGGCGCCGGCGAGAAACAATGGGCAGAGTTTTTTTCACCCTATGCCTCTGTTACCTAGCAGTGAAATAGGTACCTGGGTGTTAGTCAGCTGTCACGGGCTGCTTCCTGGGGGTGGAGGCCTGGTCGAGGACCGGGCCGCGGGGATACTAAAAAAAAAAGCCCCGAAATCATCTCAAGATAACCTCAAGATACTACTTTCTTCAAATTCATCCAGGAGTTCTCGTCTAATGACACTTCTAAGGGACCTAATGTGCATTGTTGAGCCACACGAAGCTTTCCCTGTCTACCAGTCCTCCCCACGATTCCTTCCTCCCCCGTACCGGCCCCGTTTACTCATTCTTCCACCCATTCCTTACTTCCCCGTCCCTTCGTCCTCCCAATCATTCCCCACTCCCCCGTCCCCTCGTCCTCCCCACCATTCCCCCCCTCCCCGTTCCATTGTCCTCCCCACCATCTCCCACTCCAGCGTCCCCTCGTCCTCCTAACCATTCCCCACTCCACGGTCTCCTTGGCCTCCCCACCATCTCCCACTCCCCATACCCTCATCCTCCCTACCATTTCCCCCCTCCTACATCCCCTCGTCCTCCCCACCATCCCCCTCATCCTCCCCACCGTTCCCTACTTCCTCGTTCGATGCATTCCCAAATTATCTGATGTTCCCATCAGAAAATTGGGAACATCAAATGATTTAATGTTTCCATCAGAAAGTTGGGAACATCACATGTTCTGATGTTCCCATCACTGAAATATAAGAAAAATAGTTAAAAAAGCGAAATGAAAAACAATGAAAAAATACAAAATAAACTATACTCACGAAATTAATGGTATGGTAAACAACACAGCTCAATTCCAACGCAATGTCACACAGAATAATTAAATCAAATGAAAATAAATTGAATTCTATGAAAATTCAATTTATCAATGAAATCAGAAACATTGAAATGGAATCGTAACAAAGTTAGTATAGCGTGTATTGCTCTTTCGTGCAACAGATGATGCTGTTTTTCAAAAAAGCATGTTTTTACCTGTCACAGGTGTGTGTGGCATATATACCTATACACACGAAATGAATGGTATGGTAAACAACACAGCTCAATTCTAACGCAATGTCACACAAAATAAATAAATCAGAATTAAAATAAATTGAAATCTATGAAAATTCGATTTATCAATGCAGTTGGAAACATTGAAATGTAATTGTCACAGATTTAGTATAACGTTTGTTGGAATTACATGCAACAGATGGCGCTGTTAAAAAAACATGTTTTTACCTGTCATTGGTATGGTATCTATAAAGTAGGTATATAAAAACATGCGTGTATTTGAATGGAACGTTGTGTCAAAATTTCAAAGCAATCGGTGAAGTTCTTTCAGAGATTACAGTGTGTGTTGCTCTTACGTCCAACAGATGGCAATGTCTTTCAAAAAAGCATGTTTTTTCCTGTCACAGGTGAGGCATGTATATGGTAGGTATAAAACAACAAGCGCCTATTCGAATGCAACGTTGTGTCAAAATTTCAAAGCAATCGGTAAAGAGGTTTAGAAGATTTCCCACACATGAAAAACACATGAAAAACTCAGTTGTTCAAAAAAAAGCATGTTTTTTTCCGTCACAAACGTGACATCTGTATAGTATATATATATAAAAACCCGTTCGGATGCGAATGAAACTTTGTGTGAAAATTTCAAAGCAATCGGTGAAGAACTTTCGGAGATTAGCGGTTATGCACAAACGAATATTTACATTTTTATTTATATAGATTTATTTATTTATTTATTTATTTATTTATTTATTTATTTATATACCAGAAGGTACATTGGGTTTGAGAGAATACATAACATTGGTGTTCTTACATTCTTGCCAAACCACTAATACGAATAGCATTTTGGGCAGGTTCCTAATCTAACAGATAAGGCAAGATAATTGAAGATATATTGTAGTAAAATTTGGGGAGTATTAATAGGTATATTGTAGCATAATTTGAAGATTATTAATATGTACATTGTCGCAAAATTAGTAGATTGTTAATAGGTACATTGTGACAAATTTTGAGTTTAACATAATAACTACATATGAATTGAAGGAAACTATTACACTGGTGGAGTTGTATGTCTTAAGTACTAATATTGGGCGATAGGGCAGCACAAGATACAGTGCTGTATCTTGTGCTACTTTGAAGCACAAGGTAGAAAACTATGAGGATGAAATTAGGTACTTTTTGGTTTTACGTTTGAATAAGACATAGGTTCGACAATTTTTTAATTCGTTAGGAAGTGAGTTCCATAGAAGAGGTCCCTTTATGTGCATTGAATGTTTGGACAGATTTAGTTTGACTCTGGGGATATCAAAGACATAGTTATTTCTGATGGGGTGCTCATGGGTTCTGTTACATCTATAAAGAATGAATTTCTGATCAGGATTAACATTTAGGAACAAGGTTTTGTACACGTGAATAGCACAAGATAATGTGTGGAGTGAGTACATGTTTAACATGTTTTAGGGATTTAAACAGAGGGGCTGTGTGTTGTCTGAAGACATAGTTCGTTATTGTTCTGATAGCAGAATTTTGCTGGGTGATGATGGGATTGGGGTAATTTGCAATGGTTGACCTCCATGCACAGATACCTATATATATAAGATAGGGATAGATTAGCGCGGAGTATAATGAGAGGAGAGCAGAGTGGGGAACATAATGTCTGAATTTAGAGAGTATGCCAACAATTTTTAGTACATTTTTGGTTACATGTTGAATGTGGGCGATGAAGTTTAGTCTCTTGTGTATGTATAGGCCAAGGAACTTTCCATAATTTTTTCTGCTAATGTTAATATTGTCTATCTGAAGTTGAATTTGGTTTGAAGATTTACTTCCAATTAAAATGTAATAGTTCTTTTCTATGTGTTAGCTTGGTGTTAGTTTGTTGGTTGAAATCCACGAAGGACATTTTTAATTTGTTATTTACAATATTATTTAGTTTGTGTGAGTTGGGGTTTGAATAGATGAAGGTAATATCATCAGCAAATAGTATAGGTATAAGAATCTTAGAGACATATGGCAAATCATTTGATGTATATAAGAAATAGGAGAACTCCTAGGATGCTGTCCTTTGGCACTCCTATGGTTAATAGAGAGTTGGGGAGGTTACGTTATTGATGGCTATGTATTGGTGTCTGTCACTAAGATAGGATCGAATATAGTTGAAAACAAGGCCTCGTATTCCTTAGCGGTGAAGTTTAAGTAAGAGGTAGTTATATTTTACACTAACAAATGCCTTTCTCAGGTGAATGAAGAGGCCAATTGGGAACTTATTTTTGTCAATGGCTGTGTAGATCATATCTACTTAAAAGCAGACTAACAATTGCATCATTGGTACTCTTTTGGGAACGGAAGCCAAACTGGAAGGGACTTAATATGTTAAATTTTACAAGGTTGGAGTAGAGCTGTTTGTTAAGAATAATTAAAAATATTTTTAATAGTATCGGTAGATTTGATATTGGTCTGTAATTGTTTATGTCAGCAGTATCGCCTCCTTTATAAAATGGCATTAGTCTTGCCTTTTGTTAAGGATATCAGGAAAAGTATGACACTCTAGAGAGTTATTGAATAGCGGAGCTATGAGTGGTGCAATGGCATGGGAGACACTCTTCTATACCATCGATGGCATTTTACGAATGTTCCCAGCTTTGGTTTTTAGTGAGTGAATGATGGACACAACTTCTGTCGGGCTGACTGGTGAAAGGAGTTGAGAGTTAAGATAGCTGCCTGTGAGATATGTAGTGACATGTGTCTGGATATTTTTGGCAAGGTTAGCACCAAATGATGAAAAAAGCAATTAAATTCAGTTGTCGTGTCTAAGCCTGTTGCAAATGTGTAAGGAGAGTTTATTAGGAGAGTTTTATTTGCTTGTTATGTGACTCTTGTTAAGATCCTAGGATGTTAGAGATGACTTTCCATGTGTTTTTCATATTTCATTTTGCTTCTTTAGGAGAAAGAAGATATTCCTCTTTAGGAGAAGACGAGTGAGACGACTTCATATTGTAACGAGTATTTATGAGATTGCCTATTGCTGCTTTGCTGTGTAGTCTGAAGGTAAGTTTCTCGGTATCCAAAGGTGTTATGTCAATGTTTGCTGTGAAGAAGGCAGGACAGTGGTCGATTGTTCTGGCATTGAATATACATGATGCAAGTAGGAGCTGTAATATTAGGCCTTATATGGTCACAGGTTGAAGCGGATGTTTGAGTGATTTGGGTGGGCTTGATGACCATGGAAATTAGCATACAGGAGTTCATGCTGTTTAGGAAGTTGTCGACTTGGAGGCCATTTTATATATATATATATATATATATATATATATATATATATATATATATATATATATATATATATATATATATATATATATATATATATATATATATATATATATATATATATATATATATATATATATATATATATATATATATATATATATATATATATTACACTTATTTAAACAATTTGCACAACGTTTCGAACCTCGATGGTTCATTCTCAAGTGAGGAAATGTTACAATGTGGTTTGATTATATACCCGCACTGGGTCAGGTGATAAAACAATAAAGGTGAAAACATAGGGGATACATAGGGGATAAATGGGGTGAAACATATGAACATAAGAATAGAGGTAACCGCAGAAGGCCTATTGGCCCATACGAGGCAGCTGGCATCTACATACAAAGATTAATCCAGTGTAATTGGCCTGTTATGTTGAACATTGTCTTCTGTGTTGGCATCGTTATGTTCTGGTCTTGTCCTTACTCTCATTGTGGGAAGAGTAAATAGTTCCGTGATTTGGGTGTTCATGGTAGGTTGTTCTGTTCTTATGTGAATTGCTTCAAGAATTTGTAATCTTCTTGCATCTTGGGTTCTGTCTATTATGCATGTATTCTTGTTCAACATTTCTCTTGTTAGGGTGATGTCATGGGCTTGTCTCATGTGATTCCTAGGGGCACCGGATTGAAGATGGCATGTCAAACGCCTCGTCAGCTTGGTCGACGTCATACCTATGTACTTAGATTGAAGGTTACATCCTTCGTGGGGGCAAGTGTACATGTATACAACGCTTGACTGCTGTAGAGGGTTTTCTGTCGGCTTCGGGCTGTTTTTGATAAGGAGTTCGGAAGTCTTCTTGGTTTTATAGAATATTGTCAGGTTTATGTTTTGGTTAGGAGTAGTGCTTTTTACTCCTTTACGGATTATTTCTTTCATTATTCTTTCCTCTTTTGTATGTTCACTGTGCATGGTTGATTTGTAATATAATTTTATTGGAGGTATTGTGGTTTCTGTTCTAGGTTCTGGATTGTACCAACGGTCCAAGTGTCTTCTTATAGCAGCGTTTATTTCCGCGTTGCTATATCCATTGTTCACCAATACCTGAGTTACTCTTTCAAACTCTCTACTCACGTTGCTCCATTCAGAGCAGTGGGTAAGCGCTCGACGAATATAAGCATTGAGAACACTGGCTTTGTATCTTTGGGGGCACTCACTTCTACCGTTCAGGCATAATCCTATGTTGGTGGGCTTGGTATATACGTTGGTGCTTAAAGAGGTTCCTGTTTTTGTTATTAGTACATCCAAGAATGGCAGACTGTTATTTTCACTATTTTCATGTGTAAATCGGAGTACTGACTCTCTCTCTAGATGTCTTTTTACGTCAATTAGTTCATCTGAGTCATTTACTATTACGAATATGTCATCTACATAACGGCAATATAAAGTTGGTTTTTGTCTGCTACTGAAGACCCTGTCTTCGATGGTTCCCATGTAAAAATTAGCGAATAAAACTCCTAAGGGAGAGCCCATTGCTACTCCGTCTATTTGTAAATACATGTCTCCTTGTGGACTGATGAAAGGGGCTTCCTTTGTACATGCTTCGAGAAGACTCTTCAAGTGTGGCTCAGGTATGTCTAATTTGGGGGTGCTCTCGTCTCTGTATACTCTGTCCAGTATCATTCCTATGGTTGTGTCGACTGGGACGTTGGTAAATAGGGATTCCACGTCCAGGGAAGCAATGATTCCATCGGGCTGGGTAGATTTGATTAATTCTAGGAAATCTGCTGATGATTGTAGACTATACTTACTTGGAGTGTATGGAGTTAGTAGTTCATTGAGTTTTTTTGCCAGATGATAAGTTGGAGTTGGTATTTGGCTGATTATAGGGCGTAGTGGGTTACCTGGTTTATGTGTCTTAACATTGCCGTAGGCATATCCTAAGCCATAGTCGCCTTGAAGTTTATTGAAATGCACACTACCTTTCTTTGCGTTGATTGCCGTAATTGTTTTGTTTACTTTCCGCTTAAGGTCTTCCACAGGGTTCCTCGTGATTAGTTCCTCGTATATATATATATATATATACAGGAACTCTTACATTCTTGTACAGCTGCGGAGCGTTTCGGGCAAGTCCTTAATCCTATATTCCCCGGAATACGACCCCGCCAAATCGTTTAACATCCAAGTACCCATTTTACTGTTGGGTTAAACAGAGGCTACAGTTAAGGATTTGCGCTCAGTAAATCATCCCTGGCTAGGATACGAACCCAGGACAAAGCGCTCGCGAAACGCCAGGCGAGCGTCTTACCACTACTCCACGGGGGACCATTTTGTTGACAAAAATCAGTGTTGAAGTCACCTTCTTGGATGATGTGATTTTTGTTGAGCTTGTTGTGTATGATTAGATTCAATAGGTTATCTGAGAATGCAGTTGCATTAGTATTAGGAAATCTATAAATAGCTCCAGTAGTTACAGAGAATTTCAGGAATTTCATCGACAATTGAGCAAAGGAATATTCACAGTAGTCATCTCTATCTCTAATGATAATAATACATAAGAAGTTATTTTGATAATAGACGGCTGCTACACGTCATTTTTTTTTATCTGGCCTGCGATTGTGAATGACTTTATAACCGGCTAAGTTATAAAGTTGGGTATGGTCTTGGCAAAGTTTCTGTTAAGATAAGGAGGAAGAGTTTAGTACCTAGTGCTTCTAGTAGTGCAGTGATGCCATATAAATGTTTATTAAGTGATTGAACATTTTGAGTGAAAACTGATTGGCTTGTGTATTTTTGGAGTATGTTTCTTGCAAGGTTTGCTGTGTAATACCTGCAGTAGTGACGCTCTATATGCTGGTTATTGAAGATATGTGATAGCAGATTTAGTTCGGGTATATTGTATTACAGAACTAAATTAATTAATTAAATTGTATTAGTATATTTAACTAGAGAATTTATTAAAACTTTTCAGCATATGAGTAAGAGTGAACGACCATTGGGGTGTGGTTCAAGCTGCGGGGAAACACAGGTGGTCAAAGAGAATAACAGAGGTCAGATCCTTGGGGCGTGACGTCTGACTGGCAGTTGACCATTGACAGGTTGACCTCGTCAGGACAAAACCTTTGTCAAGGGCAGGCCGTAAGACATGCAGTGTTCACGCGACACGTAGCTTGAGGGTTGTGTCAACTTCTTCCCCCCCCCCCTTCCCCTCATCGTTCTCTTGTCCAGCCTCTCCCCCACGTCTTCCCCCAGTCCCCCGCTCTCCTATTATGTTCTCCCAGTCCTCCCCTTTCCCCTCATCTTGCATTTTCACTACATACTATCTTCACTATATATACTCTATTCTTCACCATAACCATCTTCACTATTCAATATCTTCATCGCTGTAACCATCTTCCGTCCTTACTATCTTCATCACTGTAACTGAAATTAATCTAGTTCATGGGTTTCGAACAAATCATGAAATTGCGTGGGTATTTTTTTTTATTAAAACATTAGGTATAACTGCATTTGTGCAGCTACCCTAGACTATATGAAGGGGATTACAGTGTGTCAAAAAGGTAGCTACGTGATGCTAAAAATCCCCATCATACAGGATGGTTAGTCATACAGAGGCATGTGATAAGTAGTCTGCACTGGCAGACTCTGGGTGCATTATGGGGGGAATATCATGAACACAAGAGTGAATAAGGCAGCAGTGGTACTAAAAGTCCCCATCTCGCAGGATGGTTAGTCATACATGGCCATATGTTCAGTAGCCTGCACTGGCAAATTTTGGGTGCAATATGAGGATATCTTCAAGAACACGAGAGTGAATGAAGTAATTGCATAGCTCCAGGTACCTCATACCAACGGGTCTGAATGGTCTAATAACTGGGAATTCGGTCATGTAGCAACCCGTCCTCGCAAATTCGTATAGTCAATATTGACTTATTAAATAAGTGCATAGGTGACATACTAAACATAATAGTTTACCTTGAAAAGCTTCATAGAAAACACCGACCATGCCTAACCTTGTTAGTATGGTAAGATAAACATCTTATAGCTTCGTAATTACAATTGTTACTTAACATATTATTGGTATAGGTTAAGGAATAATTGTAATGACGAAGCAATAAGATGCTTATCTTAACATACTAACAAGGTTAGGTAAGGTCGGTGTTTTCTATGAAGCTTTTCAAGGTAAACTATTATGTTTAGTATATCACCTATGCACGTATTTAATAAGTCAATATTGACTATACGAATTTGCGAGGATGGGTTGCATGTAGTGTGGGAGATCATGTCGCAGTTCCTGCATGCTCACAGAGTTTTCACCTGGAGTGCTCAGGATTGGGAGATCCGTCACCTGTAGCCACCTGCCACAGGTAACGGTAACCCAACCTAATCCTGGCAACCACTGTGTCGCACAGTCTGGTGGACGTTTTGTGCTGCCCATAAATATAGGTTTCAGATCTGAACAAATCATAGTCTTTTATACTGGTTCTTTCAGGTCGTTGGGAGTCAGTCGTTTCTTTCTTATCAGACATAAATGTTTGGAACACTATAGTTTTGACAGCAGAGATGGGAATACCTAGATCTAATTCAACTTCATCTTTATTACAAGCTTATTTGGCTGCAATGTCTGTCTCATTATGATGATGGGTTATATATGTGTGAAGGTATCCATACAAAGGAGATTCGAAACCCTTTACTCTGTGCAGCGATTAGATCATTTATAATTGGCAGTATGAGGTTCCTGCTGTCGATCTTCCAGGAGAAGTTTCGATTGCTTGAAGAGCAGACTTTGAATCACAATATATTATTCCTCATCCAATGCTTCTTGCAGGTCGGCGTTCAATCCCCGACCGTCCAAGTGGTTGGGTACCATTCCTTCCCCCGCATCCTTACCCCTTCCCAGTGCTATATAGTTGTAATGGCTTGGCGCGTTCCCCTGATAGTTCCCTTCCCTTCCTCATCCAATGTTTTTTAATGTACTGGTAGCNCAACCCGGGGAGGATGGAGTTACTTACGACATACTGCGTATGCTTCTGCTAGTTCCAGGAATCCCTTGCTTGAATTGTATAATATGAGCTATGTAACTGGGGAGCTTCCAAAGTCATGGACCAACAGTCTTATTATTCCCATTCCTAAACCAAACCAGCAGAGTGCTTTTCGCCCAATCTCCCTCACTAGTTGTCTTTGTAAGTGTCTTGAGAGGATGGTTCTCAACCGTCTCCTTTACAGAATTAGTAACATGTTGTCTCCCCAGATATATGGCTTTACGCATGGAAAGAGTGTACATCACTGTATTACCACATTCCTCACCCTGCATACTGATAGGTCATACACCACTTTCCTAGATCTTAAGTCAGCCTTTGACATTGCTAACCCACTCGTCATTCTGAGCGAACTTGCTAAAATGAATGTTGGAGGATGGCTTTTACGGTGGATAAGAGGCTATCTATCCAACAGGAAGTCATCTGTACTATTCCAAGGGCATAGGAGTGTAACGAGAGATTTTGAACTTGGCACTCCACAGGGAGGTGTCCTCAGTCCTACTCTGTTCAATGTGTTAATCAATGCACTTCTAAACTCAGTAACTAGGAGCCCAAGCGAACACATCATTAGCTATGCGGATGATATACTGATCCACACCAATGGGTATACCAACACCCAAAATGTTCTGAACTCTGTATTGCACACATGTCAGGAACTAGGCTTGGTCATCTCAGTAGAGAAAACAAAGATCCTGAACCGACGCCCACCCAGGCGGGGTGGGGCCGTTCGCAAAATGCAGTTGCATGATGGCTCTCTGCTCGACTATGTAACCAGATACAAATACCTTGGTCTTGAAGTTCCACTGTACCGCAATGTTGTAGCCAGACTGGGTCGCCAATGTAGAGAGAGGCTCCGTGCTCTCAAGGCTGTGGCAGGCTACCATCCAAGCTATGGTGCAAATGTGAGAATTGTCAAAATGATGTATCTCTCATATATTAGGTCTCTGATTGATTATGCTGCACCCATGCTTGCTCTAGTGCCTGAGAGAATGCTTGGAGGGCTGGAAAAGATGCAAAACGAAGCCATGAGGATTATCCTCGGATGCCCCCGTACAACTAAATTACTAAACATGAGGAAGGAACTGAATATTTCATGTGTAAGTGATCGTATCACTGAAATTAATGCTTTAATTGGTATCAAGATGCTTAGGCTAACCCACCCTAACCCCTGCACTGAAGCCCTCCAAGCCTTCTTCCTTGAAGGTCAGCATCCCTCCAAATGGATTACTGTAACTGCCAATGTGCTCAGAATGTATAACTTTCATCACCCCCACCAAGAGCGACAACAACAACACTTTCCTGCCCCATGGGAGATCACTCCTTTCCAAATTACTGTTCCCCCTTTCCCACCCAAGAAGCTGATTAAAGAACAAGCCTTGCTTCGACAAGAAGCAAAGTACAATGCCTTAAGCCAAATTGATGCTTTAGTCAGAGAGCGCTCCCTTTCCCAGATTATTTACACTGATGGATCCTTGCATCAGTCCTATGGTGCAGCTGGAAGTGCAGTTGTTGTGACAGGGAGAGATGGTTCCATCTCCCATGAGTGTGGAGCGAGACTAAGTAACTGGGCCTCCACTCTTCAAACAGAATTGGTTGCCATAATCCTTGCACTAGAGCGCGTATATGAATCCAAAGTTGACACGCTAATTGTAAGTGACTCCTTGTCATCCTTGACTGCCCTCAGCTCCCCAAGGCATAACTGTGACGTGCTTATCTCTGAAGCTAGACACAGATATAGTGAAATAATCAATGATGGAGTCAGAGTTTGTCTCCTGTGGATTCCTTCCCATATTGGTCTCCGAATGCATGATAGAACTGATGAGCTAGCCAAGACTTTTGCTCGTAAAGAGGGAATTGATTACCAACTTGGACTGCCTTTCAGCAGCCTGAGGGCAGTAATATCCCAGGAACATCAACTAAATTTCGGAGGCTTGAGGCAAAGTGAAATTCACACCAGTTACTCCATCTATCATCATTCTATTATGCATGAAGAACCGCACGTCTATGGGTCATCCAATAATGTTAGCAGACTTCTAGATGTTACCACTGCTAGGCTTAGGCTCGGCTACAAGTACCTCTGGGAGTTTGTAACATCTGCTGATGTAGATTTGACTAAATGTAAACTCTGTCAGCAGAACTATTCGCATACTTTGCGTCATTATATAATGGAATGTGAAAAAATTGCGGAATTTAGAGATAACACCATCAATAGTGTCCAAGAAATGTGTAAGTACTTCATTCACAATGATGTGCTGCCCGAAATTTTAGCGAAGTATCCAAAATTTGCTTACTGTCGGTAATGCATGCACATGACTGTAAAGCTGCCGCCCAGTTGGGTGGGTGTGCAGCAAGACTAGTAACTGTGTGACTCACTATAGATGTAAAGTGCCTTGTATAGTGACTGTTGTGAGCCTCTTGTAGTGTCACTTGTGACACCTCTTTGTGTCACTTGTGACACAAAGATTCTTGATGTGTGTATTTGTGTGAGTGATTAGATATGTATGTGTATGTATATGTGTATACGTATATATATATGTACATGTATGTATGAGGGTGTGTACATGTGTATACAACATTGATAATTTTGTAACTAGCGTCAAACATTGTTATTTGCTTAGCTAAACGAACTAGAGGGTTCAGTTCCTGAACCGATTATGTGCCTCTGTAATCCTTTACACCACCGCCCACGGGATGGGTATGGGGTGCATAATAAAGAAAGAAATTGAATTGAATTGCTTTATTTGGAAAACTGTGAGCTTAGTAAAGTATTGATATCACAGAATAGCACTAATATTGTCAATATTGGGTGTGACTTCCCTCATAACTGCGCCAAGTTGTATTACACAGCATTACAAGCCTTAGGCTTCGATAAAGACAATATATTGTCTTATGATACATATGTGAATGGTGGAACCATACTGGCCTTCAATTTACAACCTGAGGATATAGATGACACCATCCCGATTGAAAAAAGTGGTAATCTGCGGATTGCTTTGGAATTTAAACACGGTGTGGATAGAAATAAAGTCTAGTTTACGGGTCTACAACAGGTGTGATCAGCATTAACGCAGATCGTCGCGTTATTTGTGATACGCGAGGATAAATATTAATATGAATTGTTTGGAAATAAATGAGGCTATCAGAAGCAATGTAGGTGATAAGGTAAACCACCTAGGATGTTTCCTAGCTGATGACGGAAGGAAAATACTGACAAAAATACATAAAAAAAGACCTGTGGTGTTCATAATCAACACTCTGGAGTCTGGTTCACGTAATAAAATGGGACATTGGATAACATTCTATGTAAATAAGGAAGAAGGTAGAAGCGAGATAGTTATACTAGATAGTTACGCTAATCCTGCAATAGGATCTTATTCAAGATATTTCGAAGAGTTTATGTCCTACTTCCAAGACTATGTCCTATATATTATGAAGAAAAGGATTCAATCCCTGAATAGTTATTTCTGTGGGAATTACGCCGTTTATTTTGCCTATCATTTTTCCAGACTAGGCTTGGAGGACGCCCTGCTTCACTTTGATGAAGCATTTAAATATGGACAATTTCGCAAGAATGATGAAAAAGTGTTGAAATTCAATTATGCTCAGATGAAAATGCCTGTGTGTAAGCAAACTTTCTGCTTAAACGGCAATGATGCTGAGTGTGAAACGTTGTGTGACGAAGTTGGCTAGGTTGATAGTGCGGTGAGTAATACTTTATGTTAGGATTGAATGATGAACATAATAATGTCTGTTTATTTTTACAACATTGACAACAAAAAACTTGTAACCTTTTTTCCCTTTCTACAGATTGACAAGTCGACTAGCGTGCTGGGAAGGATCGATGGAGTGGATGAATGACTCCCAATCTATCTGTCTACAGATTGGATGATTGGCTAGGATGACCAGAAGCTTCGATTGACTGAATGAATGCCTTTCCCCATCTGTCTGCTAAACCATCAAGAAGTCTTATTATTATTATTATTATCGTTGTAAATCGCTTAAGTGTTTAATAAAAGAAATAAATTTATATAATGTGTTTACTTTTCCCCGTTTATTGCATATAATCTCTGCTGAGGGGAGATATGACTCCACCTATGCTAGAAAAGAGAAGTGATTTATGATGGACAGGTGATGCCCAGCTGGGGTGAGCATCTCTCAGTCCACTCTAAAGTCATCGAAAAAGCGCTTAAGGTTAATGGTTCACTTCCGTCTTGCTGCCCTCCGGTCTGTCTGTCTGTCTGTCCGTCTGTCTGTCTGTCTGTCTGTCTGTCTGTCTGTCTGTCTGTCTGTCTCTTTCTTTCTCTCCTACCCTCCTGGCACTTCATGGATAATGGATGTCGAAACCACAAATGGCTCTAAGCACTCTCCCCTCACTCTCCCATCTTAACTCTCTGCTCCCTCTCAGGTAGCAGGGGGTCTCCCCTCCCTCCACCTGTCTGCATACCAAGCACATAGCTTCCATCCCCTACCCAACATGACACTCTCTCAAGTGCTACCTAAACGGAAGCTGACAAACCACAAATGGCTCTAAACACTCTCACGCCAGAGGGAGGAAGCTCCCCTCACCCCCTCCCTCACCCCTGTCCCTCCCCACATCAACATATGTTGGGTCATCTAGAACACTCACCACATACTCTAGGCGCATAGCAATACATAGTCTTTAATCAAAACTAATATGTACACACATGATTAGTCTACGGAAAACAAACATACATATTCATTTACTCTTAACAACATATCTACATACCTCTTACTTTAGCACATACCACATAGCCCTACATACTCTCCTACACCCCAAACAACATGACCACAATCTTCCCTGACCACATACCCAAACACCGGACGCTCACACGCGTCCGACACGCCCCAACTTCCGGGAAAATTCCTTACAACACTATGTGGCTAGTCACCTGCGCACCACATGGACATGGCACGCGGTGTCGTAGTCGCAGGGGGTCCACCTGGCAGATGGTGCGCCCGGTTCTAGTCACAGGGGGGTCTATCTGGCAGATGGCGCTCCCGGTTCTAGTCACACTTTACCCTACTGACAACAATTGCGTTAAAACAAAACAATTCAACCACTCTGAAATACCAACCCTAATTTACACAAAACCCTTCTCTTAACACCGGCCATAGTAAATTCTTCAGTAAATTACTAGAACGAGGAACCTTCTCGGATATCATAATGAAAACACTTGCCCAAAAATGTGGCGACCACAGTGACAACTTAAATTAATAACTTTAGGTCAACATCAATCCTATCGACATTATCAAAAATACTTGAGAAATTAGTATACCAAGAGCGTCACACTTACCTAGCTAAACATGACATACTTAGCCCCTTGCTAGTATGAGTTCAGATCCTCCCCATAAAAAAAAAAAACACTAACGACACTATAATAAATAGACTTGACGTGATACACTCTGCTTTTAACAAAAACTAAATACTCGATAGAACTATTTGTGGCTTTCAAAAGAGCTTTGACAATGTTAACTGTACACAGAGAAATCACATTAACGTGTTATATCAATGAATAAATTCATCAGAAGCCTAGATGAGGGTTGATGGGGGATTTACCATGTCATGGTCCAGTCGACTAGAGCGCGGCTGGGAACACCCAGTGTATAGGTTCATCATAAAGGCTCCTGTTGGATTTGTTCATCGATATATTACGTTAAAATGTATTGAAGGAGGGGCATCAGAGTGCATGGGGGGGGGGGGGGGGAATGAGTAAAACCCTGGTTCAGCATCAGTGGAAACCTTGGGACCCTTGTGGGTGCAGTAGTACTCCAGTTGCAATTCTTTTACCATGTCATGGTGCAGTCATCTAAAGAGCGCCTGAGATCACCTAGCGCAAAGGTTCGAGCCCCCTACAAAGCACCTGTTGGATTTGTTCAGTGACTCTATGTTAACCTTCTCATTAAATTACATCACTGTGTAATCAGGGTTCACTCCCTACAGTACATCCCAACCACTTGGACTGGATAGTAGAGTGACGCTCTCACTTCATGCAGGCCAGCGTTCAATCCCCGACCGTCCAAGTGGTTGGGCACCATTCCTTGCCCCGTCCCTTCACAGATCCTTATCCTGATCCCTTCCAAGTGCTATATAGTCGTAATGATTTTGGCGCTTTCCCCTGATAATTCCCTCCCCCTCCCTCCCATCTGTACATCTAATCTTATCTCAGTGACTAGCACTAGTGTGTTTCTGTGAAGGATGCTAACTTCCCACACTGACAGTAAATATTAGAGTAACATATGGCCNATGGCTCTTCAAGCCATCCGTTGAAGATGGCTAGTCCTGGGGACCATTCAGGCTTGTTTGCATTTGTGTTCCTCACGTGTTGCCCCAAAAAATGAGGTGATTTGATAAAATGCTATGCCCAAGATAACCATCCAGGTGCCGGCGGGGAAGTGGTTCATATAGCCTCGGCTATCACTTCCTTATGTCCGGTCGTGATGGTCAAGTGGTTTAAGGCATCCCTGTACATACCAGTTGCATTGCTCCTGGGAGTATGGGTTCGAGTCACTTCTGGGGTGTGAGTTTTCAGTTGTATCTAGTCCTGGGGACCATTCAGGCTTGTTTGCATATATATATATATATATATATATATATATATATATATATATATATATATATATATATATATATATATATATATATATATATTTCGAGGTTATGTAGGTTATATACCGAGCTATATACTATACAGAGATATATACAGAGATTTCGAGGTATTTAACTCAAATATCCCCCATCTCCCAAGGGCACCAGTTTGGTGAGGGGTTACTTCACGTTTTTTTCATCAAGCCACTGTCAATGTGGGAAAACTTGTGTCTATGCAATATGCACTAACTTGCTTAAATCACAAGTGAAGTTTAACACACTTTAGACAACACCCACCAGTGGGCCTCGAACCTGGAAAGCACAACTACCTTCTAGTAGCTGCCTTAACTAGTATGCCTTAGCCCACTACACCAACATCAGACCCTTAAAAGAGGTAGAGATTTCGAGGTATTTACCCCCAAATAATTTGCCTAAACATTAATCCAACTACAGCAGCTGCATTAGATGCACATTCCACCGCGAGTACAATGATTAGAAAAGCTGTTGAGGAATGGGACTCATTAGTGAGCATTCTGCATCTACATCCGCCACCAAGATAATGTTATTAAAACAAGACTAAAACCAGGGCATTAAAACAGAAGCGAAAAATAAACCGGGAAAACGGAAGAATCCCCACCTCCATTTAAAACTTTGACCTAAATATCACAGTAACAAGCTTATTGCGAATAACCGAACTCAATTACGGGCTCACCATAGCCCGTGCTACATGGACACTTCGTTCTGAGTAGCTAAATCTAATTTGACGTCACATTTGAAACATTTGAAACATTGGACGTCAACAACAACGTCAAATGTTTCATACACAGTGTATCATAAGTGTAGTGTTAAATGTAAAGAAGTCTTTGAGACGGGTTACCAGTTATTTGCAACCATTACTATAAGTGTTACAGAGGTAACATTGCAGAAACGTTACAATGGTTGCAGCTGTGTTTGGTGCTCGCACACTAAGCATTACACAAACATCCTGTGTTGTATAATTGTTGTGCCTTCATCATATATTACACAACTTGGCACACAACTCATTTACTTCCGTGCCTAACAGCAAGACTTTCCTAGCAGATTCATTAAAGAACTAGCTAAGTTCCCGCGTAGTGTCCTCTCCTGAAATTAAGTTTTTCAACTGCTTCATTTTCATTATTCTCTTCTAGATTATAAAGCATTGCATATTTATTTTCAAAAGGACATGGTCGCTCTTTCCCAAGGGAGGAAGGTACTGGATGTCAAATATCGCTTCTTCTTTCCAGGTGAATATTAAATACAGTATTAAAGAAACATCCTCTTCCTTCAGTCTTGTGGTCTGCTTAACGTGGTGATACATGAACGTCACCAGGTTGAAGTTGGGGAATCTAACAGTCCAAAAGTCGTCCGTTATTGCTTTGTAGGCCTCCCAGTCTATTGATTTCAAGTTGAAGTCATCAAATACCAACAATTGTGATTTATCTTTATCCACCCTTACTATAATTTCTTTATATTAAAGATATAACCAAACGTTTTTACTATAATCTCTTTATATTTATAATCTCTGATTGTTATGAGGCCCTCTCATTTGTTATGCAGCTCCTCCTTTGTTCACATGTTGCTTGCTGGTGTACTGCAAGCATTTATGATTAGCACTTTGTCATCCTGATTACAAATCTCCAGCATCATTCTGTCAAGTTCTCTTGAGTTGTCAAGTATTTATTATTTTACCTTCACACGTTCTTTCACCAGCATAGCAACGCCTCCACGTTTTCTAATTTTGTTGTCACGTCTCGAAATCGAATAGCAACTCGGGAATATGATCACATTTAAAATATTATCTTCAAGTTTTGTTTGTGTTCGAGCAACATAATTTGGCCTCTTAAGCCGTATCATATCGTTTAGCCCCAGTACTTTTTATCTCACTCCATTTATATACGATTTTCACGAACGTGTTCCCTTTCCTTTCGTCTTTTACGTCCCCTTTCTCTAATGAATTTGTTGGTGTGCTTGTATGTACCATGTACCATGACCGGCTGAATAACCAGGTGCCAAGTGAACCCTATCCCCGGGGTCCCCTCTAACACAGGACCCTCTAAACCCCAGAGTGTAATTTATAGTTTCATCTAGAAACCAAAGTGTACTATAGCTCTGCCTTTCCGTTCAAAAGGTTTTTAATTTTACATTTTTTTTGTTTATCCCACAATTTTATATTGTTCATTCCTTCAATTGTCTCTTACTGTATTGTTATTTGATATTCATTTTATTCCATTTACATAATTTTAATTGTAAATTTTGCTTATTATCAATCTAAAATTTTAATGTAATTTTACAAATTATAGCAAGTAGATTTACTGCGGATTTAGTATTTAATTGTTCTGTAATCGCTTACTTTATTGCATCTTGGCTCCATTGCATCTACATGCAAGATGATATTGACCCTGAACTAAATCTGCTGTCACAAATCTACAATAACCAGCATGTTGATCATCACTACTGCAGGTATTACACAGCAAACCTAGCAAAAAAAAAAAAAACTTCAAAATAACACTTGCTTATCAGTTTTCAACCAAAATGTCAGATCACTTGGTAAACATTTTGATGATATAAATATACTACTCACAGCGCTAGGTACTAAATTATCGTTCATTATTGTTACAGGAACATGGCTAAGTAAAGACCATACCCAGCTTTACAATTTAGCCGGTTATAAAGCCATTCACATTTGTAAGCCAAATAAAAAAGGAGGCACAGCTATCTATTACCAAAATACCTTCATCTGCAATAGTGTCACTAGTGATACAGACGAATACTGTGAATATACCTTTGCTTAATTCTCGATTAATTCCATTAAATCCTTTTTGACTCTTGGAGTTATCTATAAATTTCCCAATACTGATACAACTGCATTTTCAAATAACCAAAGGAATCTTATCATAAACATCAAGCTCAACAAAATTCACATCATTCTTGGTGGTGACTTCAATACTGACCTGTGTTAACAAAATAACACTCAAGTCGACAATTTCCTAAACAGTATGAACTTCTGTATGCTAATCCCCCACACTCCCCAAGCCCACCCGATTCACTTAAACATCAGCCACTACCTTGGATCACTTATGGACTAACATAACAGCTCCCCATGCATCTGGAATAATCACTGACAGAAGAACTGACCACTATCTTACTTTTCACATAGCAAACATGGACATAACACCACAGGATACCAAGAAACTTACCTTCACGTTACACAGGAAAGCAGCAATATGCCAGCTCACAAATACGCTTCACAATATAAACTGGGAATCTGAATTCAATAATACACAGGATATAAATTCATTAGCCAACATCTTCATTTCCAAAATTCTAAGCTTCTACAACACTCATTGTCCTCTCCCTCATCAAACAAGTAACTTACAAAAGAATAAACAACCCCTGGCTCACTATTGTCATACTCAAAGCAATCAACAAAAAACATGAATATGAAAAAACTTAGGATTGGCCTAGTTACAAAAGAAGTAATTAAGAGATACTAATCAATGCTTACCAGTATAATAAAAAGAGCGAAACTTTCCTATTGTGAGAGTTGGTTCAAAGAAGCAAAAGGAAACATGAAAAGCACATCCTAGGATCTAAACAACAATCACATAATAAGTAGATAAAACTCTACAAGGATTGTAGCACACCTTCAATTGAATTTAATAGCTTCTTTTCATCAGTTGGTGCTAACCTTGCCAGAAAAATACCAAAGACTCAGACACATGTCTCTCCATATCTTACAGGCAACTCTCTTCTCCTTTCACCAGTCAGCCCGACATATGTTGTGTCCAGCATTCACTCACTAAAAACCAAAGCTGGGAACATTAGTGAAATACCATCCATGGTGTACGAGAGTGCTTCTCATGCCCTTGCACCACCCATAGCTCTGCTGTTCAACAAATCTCTAGAGTGTCATACTTTTCCTGATATCCTTAAAAAAAACATGAGTAACTCCAGTTTATAAAGGAGGCGAAACGGCAGACATAAACTACTATAGACCGATATAAAATTTTTTTTTTTTTTGCGATATATACAAGAGTTATTACAATCTGTTACTGCCACTAGTACGCGTAGCGTATCGGGCAGGTCCCTGGAATACGATCCCCACCGCGAAGAATCGTTTTTACAACCAAGTACACATTTTACTGTTGAGTTAAACAGAGGCTACAATTAAGGATTTGCGCCCAGTAAATCCTCCCCGGCCAGGATATGAACCCACGACAAAGCGCTCGCGGAACGCCAGGCGAATGTCTTACCACTACACCACGGAGGCTGGTGAAATCTACCTATATTATAAAAAACTGAAAACATTATTTACAAACAGCTCTATTTCTACGTTGTAGAATTCAACATATTATATCATTGTTAGTTTGGCTTCCGCATCCAAAAGAGTACCAACGATACAATTATTAGTCTGCTTGATACGATCTAAACAGCCCTTGACAAAAATGAGTTCCCAATTGGGCTCTTCATTGACCTGAGAAATGCCTTTGATGCTGCTAACCACAACTACCTCTTACTTAAATTTCACCATTATGAAATCTGAAGCCTTGCCCTGGACTATATCCGATCCTATCTTAATGATAGACGCCAATATGTTGCCATCAATAATATAACCTCTCCCACTCCACCATTTCCCGTAGGAATGCCACAGGGCAGCATCGTAGTACCTCTCTTATTTCTTACATTCATCAATGATCTGCCTAATGTCTCTAACATTCTTAACCTATACTATTTGCTGATGATACTACCTTCATCTACTCAAACCCCAACACGCACTCACACTAAATACTGTTGTAAATAACGAATTAAACAAGGTCCACTCATGGATGTCAACCTACAAACACACACTAAACACAAAAAAGACCTACTACATTTTATTTTGAAGCAAATCATTAAATTAAATTCAGCTTCAGATAGACAACAATAGACAACATCAGCAATAAAAATGATTGAAAGTTCCTTGGCCTATACATTGACAAGAGACTAAACATCAGCACCCACATACAACAAATAACCAAAAAAGTTTCAAAAACTGTCGGAACACTTTCAAAATCAGATATTATTTTTAAACTCTGCTCTCCTCTCATTATACTACGCGCTAATATATCCCTATATTACATACTGTATCTGTCCATAGGGTTCTACCACTGCAAACTACCTCAAGTCCATCATCACCCAACAAAAATCTGCCATCAGAATAATAACAAACTCTGTTTTCAGACAACACTCATCCCCTCTGTTTAAATCCCTAAACATGCTAAACATTAACTCACTCCACACATTCTCCTGTGCCATTTACATGTACCTAAATGTACCTTGTTCCTAAATGCAAATCCTAATATGAAACTCTTCCTTGACAGATGTAAAAGAACCCATAATCACCACACCAGAAATAAATATCTATTTAATATCCCCAGAGTCAAAATAAATCTTTTTTTTTTTTGTTTGAGATACATACAAGAGTTGTTACATTCTTGTACAGCCACTAGTACGCGTAGCGTTTCGGGCAGGTTCCTGGAATACGATCCCCGCCGCGAAGAATCGTTTTTTCATCCAAGTACACATTTCACTGTTGCGTTAAACAGAGGCTACAGTTAAGGATTTGCGCCCAGTAAATCCTCCCCGGCCAGGATACGAACCCATGACATAGCGCTCGCGGAACGCCAGGCGAGTGTCTTACCACTACACCACGGAGACTGCCAAGATTTATTTACATTTATTGATTTGTTTACACAGATTTACATCTGTGTAAACACTATGCAAATAAAGGGACCTAGTCTATGGAACTTACTCCCTAACGAATTAAAAAGCTGTTCAACCTATGCCTTATTGAAAAGTAAAACCAAAAAGTATCTAATTTCATCCTCATAGTTTCCTGCCTAGTGCTTTAAACTCGCGCTCTATCTTATGCTACCCAACCCCCAAAATATGTGCCTAAGTCATACAACTTCACCATTGTAGTCACTGCTATCATCTTATATCATGATTATTATTTTGAATGTAAATTTTACTATAATTTATCTAGAATTAATCCTCAAATTATGCTAGAATGTAACAGTTGACAATTCTCGAATTTTACTGTAATGTTCCTATTAATTTCCTTCAATAACAAACAACAAAACAAAACAAAATATTTATTCAGGTAAAGTACATACATACAAGGTAAGATACAAAAGTTGATGGATTTATAGATAGAGCTAGTACATACAATGCCTAAAGCCACTATTACGAAAAGCGTTGCGGGCAGGAAAAACACTAAGACTAAAACTTAATACTAATTGAGATTAAAGCATAAATTGTGTTGAGAAAAAATAAGAAAAAATGAAAAAAGGGGGGGGGGACATGGCAGAAAAAAGGCAAAAATACAATTTGGTCAACAAACAGCATGGTTTCAAGTAGTAGACAGTGGTTGACATTTTGGGGGTAGGTAGGTTACATGGAGTTAATTAGGTAGTACTTTGTTTTTATCTTAAACTGGTTGGGAGAGGTACAGTCTTTAACATAATTAGGAAGGTCATTCCACATTCGAGGTCCCTTGATTTGTAAAGCATTTCTAGTTTGATTAAGTCGTACTCTTGGAATATCAAATAGGTATTTGTTTCTGGTGTGGTGCTCATGGGATCTGTTACAACCTTCTAGGAAGCTTTTAAGGTCAGGATTGACATTACAGTTCAGCGTTTTATATATATAATACACATGAGAGGATGTGCAGTGACTTAATATCTAACATATTCAGAGATTTGAGTAAGGGTACCGAGTGATGTCTGGGGCCAGAGTTGGATATTGTCCTAATAGCAGCTTTGTGTTGAGTAATTAGAGGACGTAAATGATTTTGGGTAGTAGAACCCCAAGCACAAATACCATAGTTGAGATAAGGATAGATGAGAGAATAATAGAGTGTCACCAGGGCAGGGCGAGGTACATAATATCTGATCTTAGAAAGAATGCCAACAGTTTTTGAAACTTTTTTTTTATATATTTAAATGTGTCCCTGGAAATTCAGCTTGCAGTCAATGAGAACGCCAAGGAATTTGCCATCTACTTTGTTACAAATTTGGGTATTGTTAATCCTGAGATTTATTTGATTTGAGGAGTTATTGCCAAACAAAATATAGAAAGTTTGTCAATATTGAGGGTGAGTTTGTTGGCAGTTAGCCAGTGATGGACTTTATTTAGCTCAGTATTCACTGGGACCTTTAGAGCAAGGGGGTCAGGACTGGAGTAAATGAAGGTCGTGTCGTCAGCAAATAGAATTGGTTTGAGATGTTGGGAGGCATTTGGGAAGGTCATTAATGTAGATGAGAAAGAGGAGAGGGCCAAGTATGCTGCCCCTGAGGAACCAATGTTGATGGGTAGGATGGGAGAAATTGAATTATTCACAGAAACATACTGGAGCCTGTCAGTAAGGTAAGACTTAATGTACTGCAGGGAGTGACCTCTGACTCCATAATGTTGTAATTTAAGAAGAAGGTTTTGGTGGTTAACAGTGTCAAAAGCCTTACGCAGGTCTACAAATAACCCAACAGGGAACTCATTTTTATCAAGAGCTGTATGTATCAAGTTAATCATATTAATAAGTGCATTGTTAGTCCGTTTTTGGGGTCTGAAGCCATATTAACAAGAGCTAAGTATATTGAGTTTGGCTAGATAAGAGTAAAGCTGCTTATAGATTAGTTTTTCAAATATTTTTGACAAGTTTGGCAGAATTGATATAGGTCTGAAGTTGTTAACATCAGTGGGATCACCACATTTGTGGACAGGGGTTACTCTCGCTTTTTTTCGAATATCTGGAAAGGTTTGGAGTTCAAGTGACTTGTTGAAGAGCAATGCAATGGCATAAGAGTTGGTATCTCCTCAAGGGCACTAGACTTGGTTTTAAAGGAAAGGATTATGTCAGTATGGGAGCCGGTCGGTCGAGCGGACAGCACGCGGGACTTGTGATCCTGTGGTCCTGGGTTCGATCCCAGGCGCCGGCGAGAAACAATGGGCAGAGTTTCTTTCACCCTATGCCCCTGTTACCTAGCAGTAAAATAGGTACCTGGGTGTTAGTCAGCTGTCACGGGCTGCTTCCTGGGGGTGGAGGCCTGGTCGAGGACCGTGCCGCCGGGACACTAAAAGCCCCGAAATCATCTCAAGATAACCTCAAGATAGATAACCAGTAACATCAGTGGAAATAGTAGGCATTAGGTACAGAGACTGTGGATAGTTACCTGTAAGATAGTCCTGAATATTAGTACTGGAAGATGGAATATCATTTGCAAGGGATGACCGAATGGAAGAGAAGAACCTATTGAACTCAAGAGCAATGTCAGAGGCTGAAAGCAGACCATCATTATTTGACAGGAGTATTGGTTTGTAATTTAAAATCTTCTTGAATCCCAATATTTGAGAAATTGTGCTCCATGTTTTCTTAATATTGCCCTTTGTGTGGGTAAATTTATCTTCGTAGTATTTAATTTTGGTTCTCCTAATTATTTTAGATAGTAATGATGAGTAATTCTTTGAAAATTCTTTGGAGATGATTCCTAACCTATACTTCTTCTCAAGGTCATGTTTTTTATTAATGGATTTAAGTATCCCCTTTGTAAGCCAAGGATTCTTTAGCCTTTTAGTTGTGACTTGTTTCGTTAGCATAGGACAGTGGGTGTTATAAAGGCTGAGAGTTTTTTGAAGAAATGATTGCACTGCTAGGTTGATGTCCCCTATGTTCCCTAATTCGGATTCCCAGTTGACATTAGCAGGAGCAGCTATAAAATTGCCTAGAGCAGTTTCATTGCGCAGCCTAAAGCTTATCTCCCTTGTCTCTAGAGGTGGTTTGTTAATGTTGGTTAGGAGAAATGTGGGGTAATGGTCTGTAGTGCTATCGAGGATTATCCCTGAAGTAAGTGGAGAGGTTATGTTGGTCCAGATGTGATCAAGAGCCGTGGCAGTACTGTCAGTGATTCTAGCAGGTCTAGTGATTAAGGGTATGTGGGAGCATGAATTCATACAGTTGAGGAAACTAGCAGCAGGAGAGTTATCAGGCTCGCAGAGGTCAACGTTAAAGTCACCTGAAATAATTAAGTGGTTTTTGTTCAGTCTGTTCTCTAGTATAAGATTTCTAAGGTTAGAGTTAAATTCAGTCACATCAGTTTTAGGAACCCTGTAGACAGCTCCAATAGCCAAGACAGCATCGTTACCCTTGACTCTGAAACATGCAAATAAATAAATAAAATAAATATAAATATGTTTATTCAGGAAAGGTACATACATAAAGAGATTTTACATAAGTGGATCGATTTATAGATAGAGCTAGTACATACAATGCCTAAAGCCACTATTACGCAATGCGTTTCGGGCAAGAAAACATTAATATCTAAAACTTAATATAATTGAGCAAAAAGAATAAAATGTTTTGAGAACAGATACAAATAAAGGTACAAAAAAAAGGGGGGAACATGACTGAAAAGCAGCACAAATACAATATGTAGACAAACAGCGTTGAATAAAAAAAAAAAAAAAAAAATAAGACATGGGTTGACAATAGAGGGGTAAGGTAGGTTACAGGGAGTTTATCAGGTAGTGTTTAGTTTTAATCTTAAACTGGTTGAGAGAGGTACAGTCTTTAACATGGTTGGGAAGGTCATTCCACATTCTGGGTCCCTTGATTTGTAGAGCATTTCTAGTTTGATTAAGTCGTACTCTTGGAATATCAAAACTGTATTTATTTCTGGTGTGGTGCTCATGGGTTCTGTTACAGCTTTCAATGAAGCTTTTGAGGTCAGGATTGGCATTACAGTTCAGCGTTTATATATGTATAATACACATGAGAGAATGTGCAGTGACTTAATATCTAACATATTGAGAGATTTGAGTAGGGGTACCGAGTGATGTCTGGGGCCAGAGTTGGATATTGTCCTAATAGCAGCTTTGTGTTGAGTAATTAGAGGACGTAAATGATTTTGGGTAGTAGAACCCCAAGCACAAATACCATAGTTGAGATATGGATAGATGAGGGAGTAATAGAGAGTCACCAGGGCAGGGCGGGGTACATAATATCTGATCTTAGAAAGAATGCCAACAGTTTTTGAAACTTTTTTTGATATATTTAGAATGTGTCCCTGGAAATTAAGCTTGTGATCAATGAGAACGCCAAGGAATTTGCCATCTAATTTGTTACAAATTTGGGTATTGTTAATCTTGAGATTTATTTGATTAGAGGATTTATTGCCAAACAGAATATAGAAAGTTTTGTCAATGTTAAGGGTGAGTTTGTTGGCAGTTAGCCAAAGATGGACTTTATTAAGCTCGGTATTTACTGTGGCATTTAGAGCAAGGGGGTCAGGACTGGAGTAAATGAAGGTTGTGTCGTCAGCAAATAGAATTGGTCTAAGGTGTTGGGAGGCATTTGGAAGGTCATTAATGTAGATGAGAAAGAGGAGAGGGCCAAGTATACTGCCCTGAGGAACACCAATGTTGATGGGTAGGGTAGGAGAAATTGAATTGTTCACAGAAACATACTGGAGTCTGTCAGTAAGGTAAGATTTGAGGTATTGCAGGGAGAGTCCTCTGACTCCATAATGATGTAATTTAAGAAGAAGGTTTTGGTGGTTGACAGTGTCAAAAGCCTTACGCAGGTCCACAAATAACCCAACAGGGAACTCATTTTTATCAAGAGCTGCATGAATTAAGTTAATCATACTAATAAGTGCATCGTTAGTGCTTTTTTTAGGTCTGAAGCCATATTGGCAAGAGCTAAGTATATTGTGCTTGGCTAGATAAGAGTAAAGCTGCTTGTAGATTAGTTTTTCAAAATTTTTGATAAGTTAGGCAGGATTGAAATAGGTCTGTAGTTGTTAACATCGTGAGATCACCACATTTGTGGACAGGGGTTACTCTCGCTTTTTTTAGAATATCTGGGAAGGTTTGGAGTTCAAGTGACTTGTTGAAGAGCAATGTAATTGCAGGGGCTAAGGATCTGGAGGCTTTTTTGTAAATTAATGTCGGAATCTCCTCAAGGGCACTAGACTTGGTTTTAAGGGAAAGGATTATCTCATTGACATCAGTGGAATTAGTAGGCTTTAGGTACAGAGACTGTGGATAGTTACCTGTAAGGTAGTCCTTAACCTCAGTACTGGAAGAAGGAATATCATTTGCAAGGGATGACCCAATGGAAGAGAAGAACCTATTGAACTCAATAGCAGAATCAGAGGCTGAAAGCTGACCATCGTTATTTGACAGGAGTGTTGGTTTGTTGTTTAAAATCTTCTTTGATCCCAAGATTTGTGAAATTGTGCTCCAAGTTTTTTTAATGTTGCTCTTTATTTGGGTAAATTTATCTTCGTAGTATTTAGTTTTGGCTCGTCTAATTATCTTAGATAGCAGTAAAGAGTAATTCTTTGAGAATTCTTTAGAGACGGTTCCTAGCCTATACTTCTTCTCAAGGTCATGTTTTTTATTAATGGATTTAAGTATTCCCTTTGTAAGCCAGGGATTGTTAAGCCTTTTGGTAGTGACTTGTTTTGTAAGCATAGGACAGTGGGTGTTATAAAGGCTTAGAGTTTTTTGAAGAAAAGATTGTACTGCTAGGTTGATGTCCCCTATGTTACCTAACTCTGACTCCCAGTTGACATTATCAGCAGCAGTTATAAAATTGCCTATAGCAGATTCATTGTGCAGCCTAAAACTTATCTCCCTTGACTCTAGAGGTGGTTTGTTAATGTTAGTTAAGAGAAATGTGGGGTAATGGTCTGTAGTACTGTCGGTGATTATACCTGAAGTAAGCGGAGAGGTTATGTTGGTCCAGATGTGATCTAGAGTCGTGGCAGTACTATCAGTGATTCTAGTAGGTCTAGTGATTAAGGGTATGAGGAAGCAGGAATTCATACAGTTGAGGAAGCTAACAGTAGTAGGGTGCTCAGGCTCGCAGAGGTCAATATTAAAGTCCCCTGCGATAATTAGATGGTTTTGTTAAGTCTGTTATCGAGTATTAGATTTCTAAGGTTTGAATTGAATTCGGGCACATCAGTGTTAGGAATCCTATAGACTACTCCCACAGACAGGATAGACTCGGTACCCTTTACTCTGAAACTGGCGAAGATATACTCCCCACAGCAGTCTCTAGTCTAATTACTTTTAAGCATGTTAGTTCATGATGGTAGTTAGTAGTAAAGAGCAGTACCACCAACTCTCTGAGTTTGACGACAGTTGTGAATTACCAAGTATAGTTAGGCATGTTAAAGAGTTGAGTAGTGAATTCTTTTTACCATGTTTCAGTAAGTATAATAAAAGTGAATTTGTTGTCAATAGTTTCAATTAAGGCACTAACATACCTTACCTTGAGGATACCTTGAGGTGCTTCCGGGGCTTATCGTCCCCGCGGCCCGGTCATCGACCAGGCCTTCTGGTTGCTGGACTGATCAACCAGGCTGTTGGACGCGGCTGCTCGCAGCCTGACGTATAAGTCACAGCCTGGTTGATCAGGTATCCTTTGGTAGGTGCTTATCCAGTTCTCTCTTGAACACTGTGAGGGGTTTGCAGTTATGTCCCTTATGTGTAGCGGAAGCGTGTTGAACATTCTTGGGCCTCTGATGTTGATAGAGTTCTCTCTCAGAGTACCAGTTGCACCTCTGCTTTTCAACGGAAGTATTCTGCACATCCTGCCATGTCTTCTGGTCTCATGTGATTTTATTTCTATGTGCAGGTTTTGCAGGTTTGGGACCAGCCCCTCTATATTTTCCACGTGTAAATATTATGTATCTCTCCCGCCTGCGCTCAAGGGAATACAGATTTAGGCTCTTAAGTCGGTCCCAATAGCCTAGATGTTTTACCGAGTGGATTCTAGCAGTAAAGGATCTTAACACACACACTCCAAGTCAGCAATTTCTCCAGCTTTGAAAGGGGCTGTCATTGTGCAGCAGTACTCCACTCTAGAGAGCACAAGCGTTTTGAAAAGTGTCATCATCGGTATAGCATCTCTAGTGTGAAAAGTTCTTGTTATCCAACCTGACATTTTTCTTGCAGTTGTGATGGCTACTTTATTGTGTTCTTTAAAGGTAAGATCTTCCGACATGAGTACACCCAGATCCATTACATTGCCTTTTCGTACTATGTTATGATTTGCCTGAGATTTGTACGGGGTTTCCGTTTTTATATTTTCATTTTTTCCATAGCGCATGAGCTGGAACTTGTCTTCGTTAAACAAAATATTATTTTCTGTAGCCCATAGAAAGACCTGATCTACATCTGACTGGAGGTTTGCCGTGTCCGCTCTGTTGCCTACTCTCATGAAGATCCTAGTGTCATCTGCAAATGATGATACAGTGCTATAGGTTGTGCTATGTCCGATATGAGGATGAGAAAAAGTACTGGAGCAAGCACAGTACCCTGGGGGACTGAGCTCTTAACGGTTGATGGTTGGATTTTATTTTGTTGACTATTACACATTGGTTCTGTTGGTCAGGAAATTGTAGATCCATCTGCCTACTTTTCCGGTAATTCCTTTGAGCGCATTTTATGGGCAATAACACCATCGTCACATTTATCAAAAGCTTTGCGAAATCTGTGTAAATTACATCTGCGTTTTGTTTGTCTTCCATAGCATCTAATGCCATATCATAGTGGTCCAGCAACTGCGACAGGCAAGTGCGCCCTGTTCTGAAACCATGTTGTCCGGGGTTATGGAGATGCTGTGATTCCATGTATTTTGTGATCTACTTCTTAGCACTCTCTCAAAATTTTTATGATGTGCGATGTTAGTGCTATCGGTCTGTAAATTTTTTGCCTCTGCCTTATTTCCTCCTTTATGAAGTGGTGCTATCTCTGCTGTTTTTAGTATATCAGGAATAACGCCAGTATCTAGGCTTTGTCTCCACAGATTGTGAAGGGCCTGCGATAGTGGTTTTTTAAGTTCTTGATGAATATGGAGTTCTAAGAATCCGGGCCTGGTGCGGAGTGCATAGGCATACTGTTTATGGCTTCTTCAAAATCCAGTGGGATAGGGTGACGTCTGATATATGAATTGATGTTGATATCATATCCATGAAAAATTCATTTGGGTTATCGATCTTTAGTGCGTTAATGGCTCGCTGAAGACAGAGTCGTATTGCTTCCTCAGTAGCTCGCTCATTTCTTTGTTGTCATTGGTGAAAGTTCCATCTTCCTTTCGCAATGGCCCGATACTAGATGTGGCTTTGATCTTGATTTTGCATAGGAGAAAAAATATTTTGGGTTTCTCTCTATTTCACTGATGGCCTTTTGCTCTCTTTCCCTCTCCTGCGTTTTGGGAATATCATCTTTGAATATCATCTTTTATCTCCTGGAACATCATCGAAGTGTTTACCTAGGGATCTAACATTTAAGTTGATTCCAGAGATATTGTGATTATGTGATAATGCATTGTTTACATCATTTGCTGTAAAATATCTGCAGTTCAGATCATTAAAGTGATGATTGTCATAGATAGTGGATAAGAGGTTTAGTTCAGGGTCTAAACTTGTCTGCATAATAAGTATGGTTGCAGGAATACAAGGCAGAAATAGCAAATTACAAAAAAGAATTAAGACATAAAAGGGGAAAATATATATAAAACAAGTCTATACAACACAAACAAAAT
>WNGS01000411.1:264563-276320 GCA_020271785.1 Procambarus virginalis
AAATAAGTATTTGGAGCAACACTTGGCAAATGGAATTTAATGTGAATAAATGCCATGTTATGGAATGTGGAATTGGAGAACATAGACCCCACACAACCTATAAATTATGTGAGAATCTTTAAAGAATTCTCATAAAGAAAAGGATCTAGGGGTGGTTTTAGATAGAAACTGTCACCTGAGGACCACATTAAGAACATTGTGCAAGGAGCCTATGCTACACTTTCTAACTTCAGAATTGCTTTTAAATACATGGATGGAGAAATACTAAAGAAATTGTTCCACGACTTTTATTAGACCAAAGCTGGAATATGCAGCGGTTGTATGGTGCCCATATCTTAAGAAGCACATCAACAAACTGGAAAAGGTACAACGACATGCCACTAAGTGGCTCCCAGAACTGAAGGACAAGAGCTATGAGGAGAGATAAAGGCATTAAACATGCAAAACTAGAAGATAGAAGAAAAAGAGGTGATATGATCACTACATTCAAAATAGTAACAGGAATCGATAAAATTGATAGGAAGAATTCCTGAGACCGGAACTTCAAGAACAAGAGGTCATAGATTTAAACTAACGAAACAAAGCTGCCGGAGAAATATACGAAAATTCAGTTTTGTAAACAGAGTGGTAGACGGTTGGAACAAGTTAAGTGAGAAGGTGGTGGAGGCCAAGACCGTCAGTAGTTTCAAAGCGTTATATGACAAAGAGTGCTGGGAAGACGGGACACCACGAGCGTAGCTCTCATCCTGTAACTACACTTAGGTAATTACACTTAGGTAATTACACAAAGGGTGGCCGAAAACTAAACAGGAAATGGCCTAGCAGAAGCAGAACCAAAGGAACTTGTGGAAGGTAACCCTAAGCCCAAGGGCAGTACTTACAGGGCACCTAGGAAGGTAACCCTAGGCGCATGCAGCCCGGGTACTGGAAACTCACTCCAGGCTCACGCAGCACCTAGAAGACAGACACCACGCTCTAGGTACAGTGCTGAAACAACTAATGGAGTGAGTGCACACAACCGGTGCCTATAGCATCAGCCCAAGAACTGATGGGTGGATAGCCGGGCTGAGAGGTCTGGGGCTCCCCCTTCTTCCCCTCCCAGGGAGGGGGGGAGCTGCGCACACAGCAGCGTGGTGACGTGTGATGTCATACTAGTTTGTTTGTTTTCTGTTGGGGAGTTCTATCCACTAGTTCAGCTTTTGGTAGCAATTTTAACCAGAATAGGGGCTTGTTTTGGGACGCTTACCTTTCTGGATACTTGACCCAGTCGATGGCAGACAGAGAATGCTTCCAACCACACGGTTGTTTATATAGGCCATTGCTCCCCTTGTCTCTCTGATGGGGCCAGGTTCTGGCCGTGGTCCCTGGTAGGCCCTAAGAACTCCATACACATGACTGATGCCAAAGTCTGACATTAGCATATCAGCCTGGTATAGCTCCAGGGAGCCAACAGGGCTCCCCCAGAACAATAAGGAAAAGAGGAACTTACCCCAGGAGGTGGCCTCCACACACTACTCAACGTGAAGTCAAGACAATAGGCTACCTCCCAGCGGCCCAAAGCAACACAATAATGCCCAGGCCCAGGATCGTTAACCAAAATATCGGGATGGCAGGACACTGTTCGACCTCCCAAAATCCTCGCGCCAGAATATCTGCCCAAGACATGTTACCAAACACTGCAGCCAGTGCAGCAAACTTCCTAACGTTTAGGGCACGAGGATAGACCGCAGGCTGGCCAGACTTAATAACACTGTGGACAACCTGAGAGACCCGAGCCCTGGAACAAGGAACGAGGAAAACCGGATCAACCCAAAGTGCATCCCTGACCACAGAAACCGAAGCATGCAGGTAACGGCAGAGAGCCACAACTGGACACAAGACATGATGCACCCCCTAGCCTGACCAACTAAGCATCAATAACCCAAGGACCCCTCCAGAAAGCAGCCACCTCATTCTTTGCCAGAAAAGGAGATGGCTGCAACTGAACAAACCGACTATCAGGACCAAAGAAGCAGAAACCCCTGCGCTGAAGGAAATCAAGGAGCTTACCGACCTGGTTGAGCAAGCAGCACCTGAAACCAAGGCTGGGCTGGCCACCAAGGGGCCACGAGGACTACTCTCCCCTCATAAGACTCCAACTGAGTCAGAACCCGAAGCAACAGCTGGACTGGGGGATAGAGGTACAGGTAAGCCCCACCTCGACAGTACTGCCAAACGGCATCCACTGCGAAAGCCTCGCAGTCAGGGAAGGGTGCCACATATATCATGAGATGCTAAGACCACAATGATGCAAAGAGGTCCAATTTTGGGAGTTCGAACTATGGCAGAGCCAACTGAATGAGTTGTCGTCAACTGTCTATTCCGTGGACAGGGGAATGAACCGAGACAGGCCGTCCGCCAGGACATGGACACTCCCCGGATATGAACTGCACGGAAAGCCAAACCCTGAGAAGCCAGCAGACAAGCTACTCGAAGCGACCAGCCCCAAAGAGAACCCCTGCAGTTCAGGCCATGAACCACCGGAGAACAGTTCAAATGAAGCCGGATGGTTGAACCCCAAGTGACCCGAATTCTCCGAAGTGACAGCCAAACCGCCGTAAACTCCCACACTGTGGTCTGACCCCGACAGAAGGAAGGACCCACCACCCCTGGCCCGCCTAGTGAGCACTGGTCACAAAGCCCTAGCCAAGAGACGACGCATCCATGAACACATCGAGTGAGGCCTAAGAGGAAGCAGGTGACGCAGCAACAGATGCAAGGCTTTCGGAGGATGAACCCAGCGATCGTGAGAGAGGGGCGGAAGGGGCGTCCCCGAAGGATAAGTATGGCGTAAAGCTGTACATGCTGGCTGAATCGCAAACTGGTTACATCTATGATTTTGAAGTATATGCACGAATTGGGAAGACTCAATTCAAACCATTCCATACCATTCCATAACCAAACCATAACCATTCAAACGGTTATGGGCTTGACCGAACCACTGAAGAACAAAGGTTACCATTTATATATGGATAACTACTATAACTCGGTTCAACTTAGTGAAAAACTGCTTGAACAAGGTTTATACACCTGTGGTACTCTCAGATTGCAGCGTAGTGCACCAAAAGATTTTCAGCTACTAGAAAAGAGTAAACTGTCAGTAGATACAACTGTATTCCGACAGAAGGACAATACAGGGGTACCTCGGTTTACGAATTTAATTCGTTCCTGGAGACGGTTCGTAACCCGAAAATCCGTAAACCAAAGCGAATTTCCCCACAAGAAATAATGGGAAATGAATTAATCCGTTCCTGGCTCCCGAAAAACTTCACTTCAAAATAAATGTTATATCTAATTCACCCAAATCTTCACTACAAAAGTATGCTCAAGTTATTACTTACCCTTGCTGATGACTCCTGTTGGTGTATGGAAGATGGTGAGGAGGAGAAGGTAAGAGGAAAAGGGGAGAGGAGGAGGGGGAGAGGGGGAGAAGAAGGAGGGTGAGAGGAGGAGAGGTGTTACTGTTTGGGAGGTGGAGTCCCCTTCCACTATGAAATCAGGCAGCGAGGACTTCTCTGGGGTACACTCTCCGGCATGTTTTACCTGCATACCACTAGGACCTGTTTGTGGCTCACTGCTTGTTTCTCTCACTAAAAACCTGTCTAGTAACACTTGTTTTTCCCCTACATTGTAACATTTGTCTGAAGTGAGACATCACATTGTCATTAAAAAGGTTAACACAGCGGTCTGCTACAGCTTGATTTGGGGTGACACTTTTCAGCAAAACTTTGCAATTTTTCACATACTGCACACATTTTCTTAATAAATGAGATAGGGACATCCTCTACTCTACATCAACAACCTCATACCATTTTCATGCTCATGAATGATCTCTTGCTTTTCCTCTATGGTCATTCTCACATGTGTTTTCTTGGCTTGAACCTTACCACTGGCTTTCTTGGGACCCATGGCAAGATATATAATAACTTTTATGCTCAAATAGCAAAAAAATCCAAAAAAAACTGTAAATCCTTGCAAAGAATTCAGGCGGGATAGTCACCGGATGCGAGGCACTGGTAAACTGAGGCGCAATCGCCGTGCCACCACGCGCTAGGTCGGCCGTACACCTATCAACAAACACATATAACGAGGTAAAGTTCGTAACCCGATTCAAATTTTCCAAACAAATCGGGCTCGTAACCCGAAAAGTTCGTAAACAGGGGTGTTCGTAAACCAAGGTACCACTGTACTTTTATAATTCTGTGGAATAATAAGCGAGTTGTTTCACTCATCACAACGTGCCACTATGCAGATACACAAGAAGTGGAACGAAGGAAATGAGTATGCAAACCTGTCAGAACATCTTCATTGCAACATGTCACTGTGAACAACCCAAAGGCAATCTGTGACTACAATACCAACATGAAAGGTGTTGATCGCTTCGACCAAATAGTCAAATACAGTATTACCATTTCACGCGGAATTGTCAAAAGTGGACAAAGAAAATCATATTCTACTTTCTGCAAATGGCTATCCATAATTCTTTTGTGTTGTACAAGTACTATATAACTGATACAAAGAAACTCTATTGCTCCAGTTCCACGAAGTAATCATTTGGTCACTACATAGCTTTGAATATAAGAACTGGCCTCTCCAAAATGACATCATCATACATGCTGGTGATGTACATGAGGATGAGAGCAGATCTACTGGGGTCAATGTTGCAACACTTGGACCATCAGGTGTGAGGCAGCCACTATTTCCTTCTTCACCTCGAAACAAAGATTCATCAGACTCAGATGACAAGGGGTCAGATTACTCCTTGTGGTGCTGCTGCTGCTAGGAGAAACCCTCGTATTGTTGATAAACCAGAACATCTGAACAGGGGCTTGAGCCATTCCCTAGTTCGTATCGTGAAAGGTCTGAAGTGTCGTGTTTGCTACAAGTCTGCTAAAAGGAAGGACACCAGGTATAAAGGCAAGTCATGTGGTGTGGCACTGTGTGCTGCACCATGTTCTGGCTTGTACCATCACAAGAGGACATAATGGGTGGATAAGCAGCAATGCTTATCCACCATCCACTCCATCTATAAAACATTGGTTGAGAAACTTCAGGAATCATTTTCCTGGAGCAGGTTAAGTGGTTCAACCTAATGCTCAAATTATGCTGTACAAACATCATTGGGTGGTAAGTACAGACATGTTTATTCAGTTATATATTTTTTTTTCACATGATGATGTAATTTATTCATATGGTATTGGTAATGTTGTTCTTCCAGTTGCCCTTATATGAATATATATTCCTTTAGAGCATTCTATTGGGGACAATTTGATACCAAAATGACAGATGTAACACGAAAATTGAGGCGAGAAAACTGAAAAGAGTACAGTGGTACCTCGGAATACGAGTGTCCCTGTATGCGAGTTTTTCGGAATACGAGCAGGATTTCCTCGGAAAATGTGTCTCGGAAGGCGAGGGTTACCTCGGGACACGAGTTTGTTGATACGCGTACAGGCTGACCTAGCGCGTGGTGGCTGGGCGATCGTCGCCCCTCCACCCGTCCGCCCCTCAGTTTACCATTGTCTCGCGCTCAGTGACTACCTCTCATCAATTCTTCTCGTGGATTTTCAGTGTATTGTTGGATTTTGGTGATTTGACTATACAATTTGTTATTATATATCTCACCATGAGTCCCAAGAAAGCCAGTGGTAAGGATAAAGGCCAGAAAGCCCATGTGAGGATGACAATAGAGGAGAAACGAGATAATTCGGAAGCATGAGAACGGTACACGTGTTATTGAACTTTGTAGGCAGTACAACAAAGCCACATCAACAATATGCACTATACTTAAGAAGAAAAATGAGATTATGAGTGCTAAAGTGGCAAAAGGAGTAAGAACAATAACGAAACAAAGACCACAAATACTTGAAGAAGTGGAAAAGTTGTTATTAATTTGGATACACGACAAGGAGTTAAGGGGAGATAGTGTTTCGGAGGCCATTATTTGTGAGAAAGCCATCTTCCATACGCCTACAGCATTCATCAGCAAGGTAAGTAATAACTTGAACATAGTTTTGTAGGTTTATTTAGATGAATTAGGTATAAAATTTAGTTTGATATGGGGTTTCTGGGGTAGTCAGGAACGGATTAATTCATTCCCATTATTTCTTATGGGGAAATTCGCTTCAGAATACGAGTTTTCGGAATACGAGGCGTCTCCAGGAACCAATTAAACTCTTAAACCGAGGTACCACTGTACACACATTTTAGAAAAGATAGGGTTAAGCAGTTATGTTGAGTGTGATAGTCTTGTAACCATTAATGCACGAACAGCATAGCCACACATGCCTTGTCTGTTGCCGATGGCATCTGACATAGCAAAATGCCGCTCGATACAATACATCACTAACTCAAGACAAAATACTTTTATTATTATTATTTTTATCAGAATCCTGGTCACTAAAACCTAAATATGAATCATTTTTCACACATTCATTTTCTAAAGGAACTTAAGGTCCCGTTACATGATACACAGAGGCAACAAACGGTGGCTGTATGCAGTGGCTGTCTACCTTGCTTTGGGAACATTATCAGCAGTACTGGGTTTACTGATATCTGAACCTTGTACGTAATCTTTTTCACTGTTAGGGTTTTCTATGTCACTATCATCAATAAATAAGTGCAGATACTTATTTATTTTCTCATCATTAATTGATGCTGTGGGCACAAGCTGCATGGCAGTGCTATGAGCTGTCGATGCATGCATTACCCATGGTTGCTGTGTTAAGACTGAGGCCCTCACACCTTAGAAGGGTGTCCACAATTTTTTTTCAAAGATGACATCTGTTTACTGGAGACCTGAGGACTAGGATGTGAGCCCTGTGTACCCACAGTTTTAAATGTTACACTACAAGTAAAATGAATCTTGGTTGATGTGTGAATCACCGATGAAACAACCCTGGTTTATATGCACAGTTGGAGAGTCAAATAAAGGAAATGTTACTAAATCTGCTTCTATCTTCCTGACATGCTCTACTAACAAATGTGTTATAAGCTAGTCAAATCAGATTATAAGTGTGTAATATTTCTCATATTGGGTGAGTTATATCATATGAGGGACTGGTGATTCATAACACATTAAACTTGCACTTATGCACAACCACCTAAGAAGAATCTTAGTCCCAGTCTTGTAAAAATGCTGGTATCTACCAGCCTATTGTCAAGTGCTCTAACCATCAGAATGTGGGTGACTGGACTTGTGACTCTGGTGTCACTTTACTTACCTGTGACCTGACCATCATCTCGTTACCTGCTCCTTATTTCCCAAAGAAGTTACTGGTGCTCCACCTCCTTTGGTTGCTCTACTTTCATTGCTATGTTTCTCCTTCGGATGTACTTAATAATACTGTAGTCAAATTTTAACCTCCAATGTGTGGGTTTGCTACATTCTGCTGTTTATATTTTTTCTACATGTCTTCGATGTTTGTAAATAAATAGCAAGTGTGTGTATCGCACCAGTTGAAGCCGTAGCAGTAGTTGGTGTTAACAGACAGCACCCTCAGGCCGGGCTTGATGAGGGTCGAGTAGTAGGCTGAGTAGGCAATGCTAGTGGCTACATCAGGGGGCAGCCATGTCTCCCAAAGTGTCACAATTTCATCATACAGCCACGAAATGTCGAACTCATTGTCAATATATGGCTGCGGAAACCTAATTTGGGAAGAAAACATACTGTACTTAGAATGACAAACTAGAACCGTTGTGAAAAGAATAAAACATGGAACAGTTAAAAAATCTTAAGTTGCACAGTGCAATAGTAATAAACACGCGATTCCTTTATGCGTAAGTATCCATTAGGAAATGAAATTAAAATTCCGAATGTTTTTGTATTTCACCACATTATCAAGGAATACAGAGAAAGACAAGAGTTTGTTATTATATACCCCACTACACCTGAGTAGGTAAAGATCCATAACCAAAATATTAATTAGTGGAAGTGACATGGTGGGATGATTACCTGGGTATTCCCTCATTCTTGGAATGTACTACAAAACAAAAATAAGGGAACAGAAGAATGTGGGAATAGCCAGTTAATCATCCTACCTTCATGTCACTTCCATTAATTATTAGTTTGATTTATAGATCTTTATCTACTCAGGTGTATTAGAATCCCAAATCTTTGTCTTCTCTGTATTCCTTGATAATGTGGTGAAATACAAAAATGTTCAGAATTTAATTTAACTTTCCTAGTAGATACTAATGCAAATTGTACAGTGTAATGGTTGATGAGATTCAGGCATTGGTGGGATAGGATTCAGGCATTGGTGGGATAGGATTCAGGCACTGATGGGATGGGATTGAAATGCTGATGGGATAGAATTCAAATGCTGATGGGATGGGATTCAAGGTGCCGATGGGATGAGATTCAGATGCTAATGGAAGGGGATTCACTGATGGGATGGGATTCAGACACTGATGGGATGGGATTCAGGCACTGATAAAGATGGGATTCAGATACTGATGGGATGGAATTCAGGTGCTGGTGGAATGGGATCCAGACACTAGGGCAGGGTTGTAATACTGTTCTAATGTAGGCACAAAAGGAGTATTATCCAAAAGTACCCAGCTGTTCTTAATCTCCTGCCCTGGGCTGCTTGTGCATATGTCAACATCAACACTAAGTATTCAGGGTAAATACACTCTTGTGTTTTGAATTTCTGAGGTTAACAGTGCCTACAACAAGCAACCAGTGTTGCAAAAGGATGCAGATTATTAAAACAGTGTTGAAAGTAATGAAATTCTAGTTTCTGGGTGCGCCGCAGTGGTTTCCTGAAGCTACTGTCTTTGATAGGACCTATTAGTATGAGTTACTATAAGTCGTCGTGCTCTGTAGGCCTATTGGGAACCAGTGCCAGAACCTGCCCCCCCCCCCCCACAGAGGTGCAGAGAGTGAAGGCACTTGAAGGAAGGCACTGTGAAGGAACTCGACAAACTATTTAAACAAACGATCATGCAACTAGCACCAGCTTGTTCGCCCCTCTTCTTCACTTATTTCAGGGGAGGGAGGGAGGCAGCCCGCCATTAGCTGGCTGCTCTACCTTCAGTTCTATTTTGATGCAAACATTCCCTGACATTCTGAAGGGAGGGAGGATGTCAGGTGAAGCCACCGAGCCCACTCAGAAATTAGCGTTTCATAACATTCAATGCTGGTTTTCTAGGGTGAGCCCCATGTGGCTCCCTGAAGCAAACTACCCACAGAAAAGGGAACAATGGAAATTTACCAGGGAGAAGGGAGCATTGCAAGAACTATGACCTCCAAAATCCACATGTTTTAATATCAGTCCAGGACATATTTGCAAAGACCACCAACAGGACAGCAAATTTCCAAGCTTCATGCGCATGTAGACAGCAGGCTGGATAAATTTAATGACATTGTGAACAACCTGAAGAATGCAGGCCATGGAACAGCTGACCAGGGTGACTGGATGACACCACAAAGAATCCATGGAGGCAGAACCAGTGGCACAAAGGTAGGGTTGAAGAGCTGCCACTGAAAACAACACATGATGCACCCTATGGGAACCGGTCAGCCGAGCGGACAGCACACTGGACCTGTGATCCTGTGGTCCTGGGTTCGATCCCAGGTGCCGTCGAGAAACAATGGGCAAAGTTTCTTTCACCCTATGCCCCTGTTACCTAGCAGTAAAATAGGTACCTGGGTGTTAGTCAGCTGTCACGGGCTGCTTCCTGGGGGTGGAGGCTGTCGAGGACCGGGCCGCGGGGACACTAAAGCCCCGAAATCATCTCAAGATAACCCCAGGCTGAACCAACCAAGCATCAAACATGAAGGGTTCCTAAAAATTCCTTTCAAAAACTGCATCCTCGTCTCTAAACAAAACTTCCTCTCCCTGAGCCAACTGACTGGCAAAGGAAGGAAGGAAGGAAGGAGAAGGAAGGGAAGGAAGGAGAAGGAAGGAAGGAAGGAAGGAAGGAAGGAAGCAGGAAGGAAGAAGGGAGGAAGGAAGGGGAGGGAGGGAGGAAGGGGGGAGGGAGGAGGGGAGGGAGGGAGGGAGGGGAGGGAGGGAGGAGGGGAGGGAGGGAGGGGGAGGGAGGGAGGGGAGGGAGGGAGGAAGGGGGAGGGGGGACAGGAGGGAGGGAGGGATGAGGAGGAGGGAGAGGGACAAAGGAGACGACCAGACTGACTGGACTCTGTTCTGACTGGACTGACTGAGACTGACCTTGGCTGGCTGACTGACCTTAGCTGGCTGGCTGACCTTGGCTGGCTGGCTGGCTGGCTGGCTGACCTTGCTGGCTGGCTGGCTGGCTGACCTTGGCTGGCTGGCTGGCTGGCTGACCTTGGCTCTGGCTGGCTGGCTGACCTTGGCTGGCTGGCTGCTGGCTGGCTGACCTTGGCTGGCTGACTGGCTGGCTGGCTGACCGTGGCTGGATGGCTGCCTGACTTGCTGCTGGATGGCTGCCTGACCTTGGCTGGCTGGATGGCTGACCTGGCTGGCTGGCTGCTGGCTGGCTGGCTGGCTGGCTGACTGGCTGGCTGGCTGACCTAGCTGGCTGACCTTGGCTGGCTGACCTTGGCTGGCTGACCTTGGCTGGCTGACCTTGGCTGGCTGACCTAGGCTGACTGACCTTGGCTGGTGGTAGGCAGGCACAGAGGCAAGGAGAGGGGATGTATGTTGAGTTGAACTACGTGACCTTAAGCAGAGTGTGTATGGGATGTGAGGAAGGTGCGAGAGGTCTGTCAGTGGTGGGGAGGGCGGGCTCACTCCGATAAGCCTATCACACTCGACCCCGTTAACCAGATTACTTCTTAAATTCGGGATGTACATAATCATATATATTTTTTGTTACAGACTTTATTTAGTAATATTATTAGGATAATAAAAAGTTATAAAAATACTTGTTTCAGGAATGCTTATTGTATTAGATGGAGATTCTCCATCTGGCAATCTACTAAGCTAGTCATCTGGGGGAGGGAGGGCAGCAGTGAGGGTGTACTCACATAGTTGTACTCACTTAGTTGTACTTGCAGGGTTGAGCTCTGGCTCTTTGGTTCCACCTCTCCTGAGAGAGAAGTGTATCAGGACTTCTATTATTGGTGAGTGCAAACAAAATACTGTTGCATTTATGGTATGAACTTGTTGATTTTTTCCCTAAGATTTTTTTGTATTATTTTATTTTATTTTATTTTATTATTTTTTCTCTCCATTTTCCTCCATTTCTCATTTATGAACTTACAAGATAACCGACGGGTCTCATCCCCAAGGGGTTTGGAAACCAAGTGGTGCTCTGTATATCCATATCAGCCTGGATAGCTCCGGGGAGCCGAAAGGGCTCCCCCATAAATTTTGTGTTTGAATCCATGATCACTAGGTAATATTTATTATCCATAGGTCCAGCATAATCTATATGAAGTCTAGACCAGGGTTTCCTTTTGCATGGCCAGGAAATACTGGAGCTTGGAGTTTCTGGCAATTCATAAAACAAATGTGAGAATTCTTTGTTTACTTTAGCAATATCCTGGTCCATTTTTTGGTCACCAAACCAACTTCTAGCTTCTGTTTGCATAGCATTTATTCCATTATGGTCTTCATGCAACTGTTCCAAAATCTCACATCTCAGTTCACAGGAACCACCACACTATTCCATAAAGGATTACATCCTGTGAATACTCGAAGCCTTTACTGCAGCATACTCTGACAATAGTACGTAAATTATCCTTCCAACGATACTTTCATAGTTCATTAACTGACTTAATTTGGCATC
>WNGS01000411.1:276345-302540 GCA_020271785.1 Procambarus virginalis
TGGCGGTCGAACAGGGTCCTGGCTGCTCGTTACCTTGTCAGTGTTCCTGGGCCCCCGGCTTGGCGCCTGTGTTGCTTTGGGTCGGGCCGGTTGTCAGCCAAGTGTGTCTTGGCTTCGTGAGTGAGGAGTGAGCGTGACGACCGCCTCCCGGGTAAGTCCCTCTTTTTTTCGTCTGTGGGTAGTTAGCTCCGGGGAGCCACGGGGCTCCCCCCAGAAAACCAGCGATGAATGTAATGAAACGCCTATTTCTGGTGTGAGGCCCGGGCCTCCCCGGCATCCCTCCTCCCTCCCGGTCGGGGCGTTTTTTTCGCGTATTTTGACATCCAGCCTCAAGAACTGAGGTGTGGGTAGCCGGCGCGGAGGATCTGGGGCTCCCCCTTCCCCCTCCCGGGGAGGGGGGAGCTGCGCAGACAGCGGCGCGCAACTGTGACGTCAAACTAGTTTGCTCGTTTTTTTTTGGGGAGTTCTATCCACTAGTTGGCTTTTGGTAGCAATTTTAACCAGAATAGGGATTTGCTTTGGGGCGCTTACCTTTCTGGGTGCCTGGCCACGTCGATGGCAGACATAGAATGAATGCTTCCAACCACACGGGGGGCTTCTATAGGCATTGCTCCCCTTGCCATCTCTGAGGGAAAACCCCGCGCCCGAATATCAGACCAAGACATATTCCCAAAGACGGCAGCAAGCGCCGCGAACTTCCAAACGTCATGGGCACGGGGATAGACCGCAGGCTGGCTGGACTTAATAACCCTGCGGACGACCTGAGAGACCCGCACCCGCGAACAGGGAAGAAGGGAAACTGGATCAACCCAGAGCGCGTCCCCGGACACAGAAGCCGTGGCGCGCAAATAACGGCGAAGCGCCTCAAACGGACACAAAACATGATGCACCCCCGGCCTGACCAACCAAGCATCAACCTCAAGAACTGAGGTGTGGGTAGCCGGCGCGGAGGATCTGGGGCTCCCCCTTCCCCCTCCCGGGGAGGGGGGAGCTGCGCAGACAGCGGCGCGGCAGCGTGTGACGTCACACTAGTTTGCTCGTTTTTCTTTGGGGAGTTCTATCCACTAGTTCGGCTTTTGGTAGCAATTTTAACCAGAATAGGGGTTTGTTTTGGGGCGCTTACCTTTCTGGGTGCCTGTCCCGATCGATGGCAGACATAGAATGCTTCCAACCACACGGGGGCTTCAATAGGCCATTGCTCCCCTTGCCTCTCTGAGGGGGCCCGGTTCTGGCCGTGGTTCCCGGTAGGCCTAAGAACTCCATACACATGACTGATGCCAAAGTCTGACATTAGCATATCAGCCTGGGATAGCTCCGGGGAGCCGACGGGGCTCCCCCCAGAAAAGGCTGTCGACAGAGTTCCACATAAGAGGTTGTTCTGGAAACTGGAAAATATTGGAGGAGTGACAGGTGCGCTTCTAACATTGATGAAAAATTTTCTGACTGATAGAAAAATGAGGGCTGTGATCAGAGGCAATGTATCGGACTGGAGAAATGTCACAAGTGGAGTACCACAGGGTTCAGTTCTTGCACCAGTGATGTTTATTGTCTACATAAATGATCTACCAGTTGGTATACAGAATTGTATGAACATGTTTGCTGATGATGCTAAGATAATAGGAAGGATAAGAAACTTAGATGATTGTCATGCCCTTCAAGATGACCTGGACAAAATAAAAATAAGTATATGGAGCACCACTTGGCAAATGGAATTTAATGTTAATAAATGCCATGTTGTGGAATAGGAGAACACAGACCCCACACAACCTATAAATAATGTGAGAAATCTTTAAAGAATTCTGATAAAGAAAGAGATCTAGGGGTGGTTCTAGATAGAAAACTATCACCTGAGGACCACATAAAGAATATTGTGCGAGGAGCCTATGCCACGCTCTCTAACTTCAGAATTGCTTTTAAATACATGGATGGGGATATACTAAAGAAATGTTCACGACTTTTGTTAGGCCAAAGCTAGAATATGCAGCGGTTGTGTGGTGTCCATATCTTAAGAAGCACATCAACAAACTGGAAAAGGTGCAAAGACTTTCTACTAAGTGGCTCCCAGAACTGAAGGGCAAGAGCTACGAGGAGAGGTTAGAGGCATTAAATATGCCAAAACTAGAAGACAGAAGAAAAAGAGGTGATATGATCACTACATACAAAATAGAAACAGGAATTGATAAAATCGATAGGGAAGATTTCCTGAGACCTGAAACTTTAAGAACAAGAGGTCATAAATATAAACTAGCTAAACACAGATGCCGAAGAAATATAAGAAAATTCACTTTCGCAAACAGAGTGGTAGACGGTTGGAACAAGTTAGGGGAGAAGGTGGTGGAGGCCAAGACCGTCAGTAGTTTCAAAGCGTTATATGACAAAGAGCGCTGGGAAGACGGGACCACGAGCGTAGCTCTCATCCTGTAACTACACTTAGGTAATTACACACACACACAATTAGGCAATTAGGTGAGCACACACACACACACACACTTTATTTTATTCCTACATTTCTACTTTATAAACTTAGACAGTAACCAACGGGTCTATACCAGAGGGGTTCGCAAAGCAAGTGGTCCTGTGTACTCACCTATTTGTACTCACCTATTTGTGCTTGCGGGGTTGAGCTTTGGCTCTTTGGTCCCGCCTCTCAACTGTCAATCAACCGGTGTACAGATTCCCGAGCCTACTGGGCTCTATCATATCTACCTTGAAACTGTGTATGGAGTCAGCCTCCACCACATCACTGCCTAATGCATTCCATCCGTTAACTACTCTGACACTGAAAAAGTTCCTTCTAACGTCTCTGTGGCTCATGTGGGTACTCAGTTTCCACCTGTGTCCCCTTGTTCGCGTCCCCCCAGTGTTGAATAGTTTGTCCTTGTCTAGTGTTGTGTGTGTGTGTGTGTGTGTGTGTGTGTGTGTGTGTGTGTGTGTGTGGTGTGTGTGTGTGTGTGTGTGTGTGTGTAATTACCAACCTTAGGTAATTACACACACACACACACACACACACACACATTTAAATACACGGATGGGGATATACTAAAGAAATTGTTCATGACTTTTGTTAGGCCAAAGCTTGAATATGCAGCTGTTGTTTGGTGCCCATATCTTAAGAAGCANTTTTTCAACAATCATTTTCACATAAAAATCTGATCAGTACATCATCTTTCATCCTAACATCATCACATTCCTCTCCTATCCTACAACATGCTTGCTTGCCAGCTCTCCTGTGCGCTCTCCCTCAAGAAAAAATTACAACCATGCGTACAGCTTCCTGGAATACTAAGTAAACTATTCCCCACTCTAGTCCTAACATTCTTCTCTGCTACTTTATCCTTTATCAACAGGGACCACAATGACCTTAGTCCAACTATCTGGCACCTCACCCTCCTGTGAGGCACCCTCACCATCTGATTTACATTCAACATTATGTACACCAAGTTCTATGCCACTTTACATTGTACATTTAATAAAAATTCTATGTACTTGTATAAAAGGTTCTATATCTCAATGGTGAATACTTATGTGCATTATGGACACATGTTACAATATTTAGGAATTTTTTTTTATATACTGTAGTAATTATGTTTGTGACATACAGTCTTAACATAGGAAAAGACAACACTGATTATTTTTAAACTATAACACACTCCCAACAGGTTTAAGACAGGGGAGAACTTACTTAAAGAAATCATTGAAAACAGTACTGTTGGGCTCCTTCATCTGGTCCACTAAGTTGTCCCATGATGCTGGGAACAAGTCTGTCATTCTGTACATACATAAGAAAGCAAGTAAGTTATGCAGTGTGTACTTCCATATTCATGCCTTCAACCTAACAAATGGAAAGGAATGAAAGTGAAAGCAGGTGACAAGAGACTGCTCTGATTGTACTCAAATAGTCAATAATGCATCCCAGCATAAAATTTTGTTTATCTGGGATTACATATAGTACCAACCAACTTATCATAAGTAAACATCAACACTATACAACACCTGTGTCCTCCCCTTGAGGGTTTCATCTTGTCATGGTGAGGGGGCTCACATATGATGCCCTGGGACCAGTGGAAGTTGCTTCTTCCCCCCCCCTCTCTCTGAGCATTGTATATATGAAGAAACCATGTAGGGTACCTGTTCAGGTCATTGGATCACATGCCGAAGGGGTAACCCAGGAGGGAAACCGATTGGAGGTAGGTTTGGATGTCTGGGCTGGAGTGCGAGGGAGAAAGAGGTCTTTGCACCAGTAATGGAAAATGTTTGATGTAGCAGGAATCCCATGTTGAAAAGGGAGTGCACCACTTGGGACAACACACCCTTTCCTGCACTAATCAATGCTCAGCCTCCCTCTGGGCCCTGGTTGTCGGTATCCCTTGACTCCAGTGCCTAAATTTTAATAAACAGAATGCACATGGGAAACGAACCAACTTTCAGGCTCTTGGGGCAGGCAAAAAGGCCCCCAAGATGGACTGTGATGAAAGATCGGGTCCTTAATGCTAGCTACAATGGGCCCCATACCCAGCTTCATCTTTGGTTCACCCTACCCCTCAAGGGGTGCTTGATAGGTGTTGATAACTTCTGCTTCCATTTCATACCTGCTGTGATGGTACATAAGCAAAATTCACCCATGTTCTTGCTGTGCATGGAAACCCATATATTCCCCATCGTTTCTTCATCTGGTTGTTGAGCCAAACCCAGCAACTACAATCCAGTGGGGTGGCAACACACTTTTTGGTTGAGGGGGATAGGGGTAAAATGTGAAGGTCAGTGTGGCCCACCTGAATCCCTTGACTTGTCTGATTAGCTCACCTAATTTCTGTCTTTCTGACTTCTGACAGTGTTTCTGTCTTGTATAAATTTTGTTGCATCATCATCATAGCTCACAAAATTTGGTATACATATTATTTCCTTGTCTAACAACAAATCTTCCCAATCAACTTCATTAAAGAACTTGCTAAGTTTGCAATAGCATCCTCTCATGAAATAAAAGTTTTTCCACTATTTTCCCTTTTTCCAATCTCTTCAATAATGCATGGCATATTTTATTTTAAAAAGACATGGTCGCTCTTGCCAAATAGAGGAAGGTACTGGTAGGGGCCTTGTAGCCTGGTGGATAGCGCGCAGGACTCGTAATTCTGTGGCGCGGGTTCGATTCCCACACGAGGCAGAAACAAATGGGCAAAAAAATAGTAGTTAGTAAACAGTTGATTGACAGTTGAGAGGCGGGCCGAAAGAGCAAAGCTCAACCCCCGCAAACACAACTAGGTGAATACTGAATATCAAATAACTTCTTTCCTGGTAAATACAAAATCCAGCAATGTTGGAGCATTCTCTTCTCTCATTCTCATGGCCTCTTTAACATCTTGACACATGAAAGATTCCAAGGTTTACAAATTGGCCGGTCCGGATGTCCTGTGTCCTTGCTTCATATGCTACCAAGTCTATTCATTTCAAACTGAAGTCACAAAGTATCAACAAATATGATTTATCTTTATCTGCTCTTACTATAACCTCTCTTTCTGATTATTATAAGGCTCTCTACTTTGCCAACTAGTTCTTCTACAGCCCATGTGTAAAAAGCTGCCTCATGTGATCCAACAGGCCTTCTGCAGATCCTTTATTCTCACAGTATTCTTAATTACAATCATATAGCTACGAAAACCATATGAAAATTGTAATTGGCATACATATCGTATAATTATAATGAATTTTATACCATGATTACTGCTTTAGCATAGTAATATTTGCAACAACAATGACATTAGCAAAGTAAGCAATCATAAAACTAAAAAATGTTTCCTATCACCTCATGCTCCTGTCCACCTAGCAGTTCATAGGTACCCAGGAGTTAGTCAGCATGTTATGGGATTGTATCCTGAGGAGGGTCAGTAATTCGACCCTAGTGGGGATCTTAATATAAGCCTAACATATACTGCATGTATATACTGGCTGACTGTCCCCCAACAAAATGAATTATTATTATTATTATAAAACAATAGCAGAATTTTCTGTGGGTCAAGGTAAACTTCCCTGCATCCATATAGAGCTATTATATCCATATTAGCATCATTGCTACAAAAATCAGACAATAATAATTAAAGTCAACATACGATAACCACATTACACATTCAATCAATATTCTGAATTACTATACTTTAACACTTAAAAATGCAGTTAAAAGACAAGAATTGAAAATAGTGTGGTCTAACCCATAGGCTTCCTTTGCTGTGTAGAGTAGATAGAAGTCTGGGTCATCATTCTCATTTGCCTCATCCAGGTCTAGTACCCAGTTCTCAGTATTCAACACTCTCTGTAACAAAAATTAAATTTTAACATCATAATACTGTTAACAAAATATTTTATCAGCATCAAGTGTGGCAGGAGACCATATTGATATATATTAAATCAAGTTTTTATTAACCCTTTGACTGCAATACCATTTTCTTGAGTGGCAGTTGAGTTTCCTCTGTAGTTTACAAAATTTATGTAGTACTACTGGGAACCAAAACCAGAATCTGGGTAACTCAACAAGGTAAGAGTAGTACGATGGTTCGTAGAAAAAGCAAACCATCCAGAAAGTCCAGTCAAAACAAAATAAACCAATGCTTGAAAATAAACCCTGAGTTGAATGTAATACAGTACAAACATACTTTAAATATGGGAAAAGTACGTAATGGGTGAGCAGGGAAGTAGGGATAGTTGAAGAACAGACTGGAGAGGAAGCATAAAAAGTGCAAAATCGGCAGGAGCGCCAGACAAGCCTCATCCATGTGAGGGGGCTCCAAGGGCACAGATCATCTCACACAATTAAGTTTGTTCAACTGTCGTCCTCTTCGTCATTTTCTTTCTTTATTTACCTCTCGTTTTCCTGCTGCTGCTTGTCACACTTTCTTTGTGACAATTTGGATATAGCTGGCAGTAGTTAGTACCTGTCTATAAGGGCTGGGTGAAGAGTGGTAACATCAAAGGCTCCACGGATACCTTCTGCAGAGATTGGTGAATTGTCCCTAGAAGGGTTGATACTGATACCTGGTTGATGGGGTTCTGGGAGTTCTTCTACTCCCCAAGCCCGGCCCGAGGCCAGACTTGACTTGTGAGAGTTTGGTCCACCAGGCTGTTGCTTGGAGCGGCCCGCAGGCCCACATACCCACTACAGCCCGGTTGGTCCGGCACTCCTTGAAGGAAACAATCTAGTTTCCTCTTGAAGATGTCCACGGTTGTTCCTGTAATATTTCTGATGCTTGCTGGTAGGACGTTGAACAACCGTGGACCTCTGATGTTCATGTAGTGTTCTCTGATTGTGCCCATGGCACCTCTGCTCTTCACTGGTTCTATTCTGCATTTTATTCCATGTCGTTCACTCCAGTACGTTGTTATTTTACTGTGCAGATTTGGGACCTGTCCCTCCAGTATTTTCCATGTGTATATTATTTGATATCTCTCTCGTCTCCTTTCTAGTGAGTACATTTGGAGAGCTTTGAGACGATCCCAATAATTTAGGTGCTTTATCTCGTCTATGCGTGCCGTATATGTTCTCTGTATTCCCTCAATTTCAGCAATCTCTCCTGCTCTGAAGGGGGAAGTGAGTACCGAGCAGTACTCAAGACGGGACAACACAAGTGATTTGAAGAGTACAACCATTGTGATGGGATCTCTGGACTTGAAGGTTCTCGTAATCCATCCTATCATTTTTCTGGCTGACGCAATACTTGCTTGGTTATGCTCCCTAAACGTTAGGTCGTCGGACATCATTATTCCCAAATCCTTGACATGCTGTTTTCCTACTATGGGCAGATTCGATTGTGTTTTGTACCCTGTATTATGTTTAAGATCCTCATTTTTGCCGTATCTGAGTACCTGGAATTTATCACCGTTAAACATCATGTTATTTTCTGCTGCCCAATCGAAAACTTTGTTAATATCTGTTTGTAGTTTATCAATGTCTTCAGCAGAGGTAATTTTCATGCTGATTTTTGTATCATCTGCAAAGGATGACACGAAGCTGTGACTTGTGTTTTTGTCTATGTTGATATGAGAATAAGGAACAGCAGTGGTGCAAGGACTGTACCTTGAGGTACAGAGCTTTTAACTGCGCTCGGACTCGATTTTACTTGATTGACTGTTACTCTTTGTGTTCTGTTCGACAGGAAATTGAGTATCCAGCGTCCTACTTTACCAGTTATACCCATTGACCTCATTTTGTGTGCAATCACTCCATGGTCACATTTGTCGAATGCCTTTGCAAAATCTGTGTATATGACATCTGCATTATGTTTTTCCTCTAATGCCTCCGTGATTTTGTCATAGTGGTCAAGTAGCTGTGAGAGGCATGATCTTCCTGCTCTAAATCCATGTTGGCCTGGATTGTGGAGGTCATTGGTTTCCATGAATCTAGTGACCTGACTCCTGATCACTCTCTCAAATACTTTTATTATGTGGGACATTAGTGCAACTGGTCTATAATTCTTTGCCAATGCTTTGCTACCACCCTTGTGTAGAGGGGCAATGTCTGCTGCTTTAAGCGCATCTGGTATCTCCCCTGTGTCCAAGCTCTCCCTCCACACTATACTGAGCGCCTGTGCTACTGGCACTTTGCATTTCTTTATAAATATTGAATTCCATGAGTCTGGACCCGGGGCTGAGTGCATGGGCATATTGTCAATTTCTCTTTCAAAATCTGCCACGCTCGTGCTGATATCAGTTATATTTACAGGTGTTTGAGTATCATTCATAAAGAAATTGTCCGAATCTTCCACTTTCATGCTGAGTATCGGAGTGCTAAACATGTCCTCATACTGCTTTTTTAGGATTTCACTAATTTCTTTGTCATCCTCAGTGTATGAACCTTCGCTAATACGAATAGGTCCAATACTGGCAGTGGTTTTCGCTTTTGATTTAGCATATGTGAAGAAATATTTTGGGTTTTTCTTTATTTCTTGAACTGCTTTCTGTTCTAGTTGCCTTTCTTCAGTCTGATAGGAATGCTTCAGTCTCTGTTCGATTTCTTCAATCTCCCTGTTTAAATTATTTCTTCTTTGTATGGAGAGTCGTGTCTGCTTAAGCATTTCCGTTAATTTCTTCCTCCTTTTGTAATATCGTCTGCGTTCTCTTTCTACATTGGACCTCTTTCTGGCTTTCCTCAAAGGAACATGTTTCAGACAGACTTCATATGCTACAGAAGTCAGTTTTTCTATTCCTTGTGTAGGATTTTTATTTCTTAGGACATTTTCCCATTGAATGTTTGTAAGTTCCCTGTTTATTTTCTCCCAGTCTATCCTTTTATTATTAAAATTGAATTTATTGAATAGCCCTTCTCGCTTGTTGATTCTCTTGGGCCTACTACCGTTATTAATGTTAGTTTGCACTTCAATGAGCTTGTGGTCCGAGTACGTAGTGTCTGAGACAGTAATGTCTCCGATTTGCTCCTCATTGTTCGTGAATATCAGGTCCAGCGTGTTTTCGTTCCTAGTTGGTTCTGTAATCTGCTGACTGAGCGAGAATTTGTAACAGAATCTCAGTAGTTCTCTGACCTGTGGTTTGTTATTTCCAGGTTGACTTCCTGCTATAATGTTATTGTTTACTATTCTCCATTTTAAACTGGGTAGATTGAAGTCTCCAAGGAAGATGATGTCTGGTACTGGGTTTGCTAGGTTATCAAGGATATTCTCTATTTTGTGGATCTGTTCAGTGAATTCCTCAACTGTTGCTTCTGGAGGTTTGTATATTAAAATAATAAGTAGATTCATATTTTCTACCTTGATTCCAAGTGCCTCTACCACCTCATTGGATGAGTTCAGAAGCTCTGTGCATGCCAGCTCCTCTTTAATATACAGACCTACTCCTCCATTTGACCTAGTTACTCTGTCACATCTTTTTAGATAATAATTCGGGATCCAGATTTCACTATCCATGTGGTCTTTTGTGTGGGTTTCTGTAAATGCACCAAATATTGAGTTCGATTCTATTAGGAGGCCATTTATGAACTTAACTTTATTTCTAGATTTTGGTTTCAAGCCTTGTATGTTTGCAAATATGAATGATTTCCCACATTGGGAAATCATTGATATTTGATTTGATTTGAAATAAAAAAGGGTGTCTGCTTAGCTTTCTGGTGCTTATTGTCTGGTGTGATAGATGCTGGCAATTCATTTGTTTTCTGGTGTTCCTAATACTAGGCCTCATAAGCTTTTCCAACTCGGCTAGGCCAGGGGTCTCCAAACTATGGCCCGCGGGCCACATCCGGCCCGCCACATAATTTCATCCGGCCCGCCAAACAATGAATGAAATGAAATTTTAATGAAATTTTGAAGTCAAAACGACAGTATCATTCGTCACACTAATTTGGTTGCATAAAACTAAAGGCAGGAATCTATTTAGTTTACCCTAATTTTTTCCAAAAAGATATGTTTTAATTTTTCCATGTTTATACTTTAATATTTGAGGAAATTAAATTACTGGCACTGATTTTTTTTTTTTTTCATTTTTTATTCCTTCGGCCCGCATAAATATGGGAAATATATAATGTGGCCCTTACATTGAAAAGTTTGGAGACCCCTGGTCTAGGCTATAAAGTTGATGTCTTGATCTTGAGTTGTGGGTATTTGCATTCGGTCTGGTGAGTCATTTTGAGTAGTAGATACTGTGGTGACGTCATTGTATCATTGGACAATGTGGAGAGGTCGACCTTACCCATGTATTTGAAGAGTGGTTTCTATTGTTGGTGGCACTGTCAGTGTCTGTGGTAGCTCTCTGTGTGGCTGCATCTTCGAACACCCCCCCCCCCCCTGTGTCAGGTGAAATTTTGTTGCCTCACCAAGAAAGTGTTTACTATCCTAATGAATAGGATATGGTCTTGTTTGGTGACCCTGTCAGCATATGCTAAGATCACCTGAATGTGCATGTTTGTGATGACCAAACCACACATCGGAAAATGGAGAAATGACGACATTTTGGTCTGTCTAGCAACTTTAATGTGACTGACTGTGTACGTTGCTCTTGGCGACTGGTGCCACTGGCCTTGGGTCATGCATTGGGTGCTGGCATTTGTGATCCATGCATACAGATGATTGTTGTGGCTGGTTGGATACATCCTGTGTTGGCAGGCTTGGCAACTCTCCTGGGCTTAGATCTAGCAATATCAGCCTTGGCCTTTGAGTGATCGCAGATTGATTTGTCATGTTTTTAATTTTTTATACTCCCTCCTTTCTTTTTGGCAGTGACCACAAGGTACATTTTTTGGTAGATCAGGTATATTCCTTAACACTTTCAGCCGCCCGGCGAACGAGGGAAAAAAATCCGTAAGTGCTCCCGGCGGTTTTGTCGCTTAAGCGGCCAAACAAAAATGTGTATACTCTTTTTACTCTTCTGACGTTAGTTCTCGAGCTACGTATTTCATTTTGGTACCAATGTGTTCGCAATAAAATTCTTTAGAAGAACATCAGTAAAAAAGGTCACTAAAAGTATACGGAGACCAGCACCAAATAAAGAACTACGTAGATGACTCGCCGTGAGCGCAAAACGGCAACAAAATGTTTCTACTCTTGGGATTGTTGTCAACTCCACACTTGTCCTACAGCGTTAATTTTGGTATCAATGGATTCGCAATGAAATTCCCAACACAGAGATATGAATATAAACGTAGAATCATAGTCGCGGCCCACCCGCAAGAGTGTGGGAAGTGGTGGAACTGTTACCCGGTATCGGTGACGCAACGACACAAGCGCGATACGGTGCTTCGAAAGTATATACTTATTTGACTGTCCTGACATTATTTTTGTATGTACGTCATTCGTTTTTGTGTCAATGTGTTCCCAATAGAATGTTCTATAAGCACGTAGGTAAAAAGATCAACAAAGCGTAAGTTAGAATAGCGCCAAATATAAAACAACGCTGGAACATATCAGTGAGCGTCAAACACACACGAAATGTTTATACTATTGTTATGTTTTTCAAGTTTATACTTGTTGCACACAGTTATTTTTGGTTGTACATGGATCGGAATAAAATTCCCTAAACAGACATATGCATATAATAAATGATAAGGTGTAAACATGCCCAGTATAAACGGCTAAAGTCACCCCACCTGCAACCCGTTTGGGACACTCTTGCAGACACGCAACACCCCGAAAAAAATCTATGAAGTTTCGAGTCTACTTACGGCAGTTTATGGGATACAGTGTTCATTCTGGTATCAAAATACTCCCAATAAGTTATACTACAAGAAATTGGACAAAATAGGTGTACTTACCAAGAAAAAACTGGTTGTGGAAGAGTAAGTTGAGCAAATTTTCTTCACTCCACCTTCTTCAGGACAACATTCCTGAAGTTGCTCAACAGATGTTTTGTAGGTGGAGTGAAGCTGTTGTGGGTGGTTACTTCTTCACCACCCAATACACTCTTTTCCGGTGGTAACTGGTGTAGCAGGGAATAACACAGAGTGCAACGTTACAGGTCTTGCATCCAATGTTGGTGTCCTTCCTTTTACCGGACCGTGCACAGACATGACACTTGAGACGTTTTGGCAGTTTGTAAAGTTCATGTTTCAGTTTGTAGTTCAGGCGATGTTCAGAATCAACAATAGGGCCACGTCTTCTCGGTGTTGGTTGAGCATTTGAGTCAGAGTCATCTGACAAAACCGACTCGTCAAATGGCAGTGTGCCAGACATCTCGGGTTCTGAGTCCGTTCCTGCGTCAGCTTGAGGTGTTGAAGTAAATAAAGGCCGCCTCACACCAGATGGTCCAGGAGTTTGCACGGCGTCAGCATAGGCAGGACCTGTGTCATCATTTATGTCTGGAGCGTGCTGCAAGTGATGAGATACTGTTGCTATTTCAGGCCAATCTTCCGTGTCCCAGTGCAATAGGGCCCAAATTGCCTATTTATCTATATCCCAAATTGACCGCTCGCTTGTCTTTCCACAGTAGAATGAAGGTGTTATCTTTGCAGCGGTATATGGTGGTATCCAGTGGAAATTTAGCCTTGGCTTTAGTTTGCAATTCCTTTGGGGCGCTGTGTAGCAGTCTAATTGTGCCACATGTGTACACCCCAAGTTAGTTTTCTAGGTGGTTTACATGCACCACGTGTGCGCCTAGATGGAGGAGGAGGAGGGAGTAGCGGTGCCTCATCCTCCTCTGTGAGGTGCTCGGTCTCCTCATCACTCGTTGATGTATCATTCGCTCTTTGGACGCCACTATAATCGTTGTAGTCATCCAAACCATCTTCAAGTCCTTCAACATCACCTGCATCATACTCAGCTTCTGATAAAGCTGCCACAACTTCAGGAATTTTCGTGGGTGTGAGTTTCATTCCCTTGAACTTTTGATAAATCATAGTTATTCTGTCCTCTTTCGAGGACTTGGACACTTCCTTGGGCGTAGAACGGCTTGGGCCTTGACCTGGATCCATTGTTGATGAATGTATTGGGTATAAAACACACGGAAACGGGTATAAATGCAGAAAACCGTTCGAGTTTGGCGCGCGAGGGAAACGTGATCGACTCACGAAACGTGACGAGAAAACATTGAGCCTGTCACGTGATCGGGTAGGCCGACGCGCCATGCGCCCTAGCAGTGAGAAAGAGAACTTCATGGCGCTCAGTTTGAAACAAACCAGAAGTAAATCGGATAAAAATTGAATTTTATACAAATATTTTTTACGAAGACATAAATTTGTGTCATGTGTGCATGAGCGGGTAGACGAAACATGACGCACTTTTAAGACAGTGGCATGCGAAAGTGTTAATAGTTGCATGTATCTGTGCATATGCGGCATCTCGCTACTTGCATCATTGCAGTCCCCGTAGTGCAGTGGTAAGACACTCGCTTGGCGCTTCACGAGCGCTTTGGCCTAGGTTCATATTCTGGCCAGGGGAGGATTGACCAGGTGCCAATCGTTAACTATAGCCTCTGTTTACCCAGCAGCGAACGGGTACCTAGTTGTTAAACGATTTAGCACATTGTATTCCGGGGAAAAATTCGGATTAAGGACCTGCCTGAAATGCTATGCGTGCTAGAGGTTTTACAAGAGTGTAAGAACTTGCTCTGGGCATTTGTTTATGAAGTGCTTATACTTGAAGCACTGTCTTAGGTTGAAGTCTCTCTCCCATAGAGATCTGGGAAGGCAAGGAAGTAATGCCCAAGCATTTGAATCCTCGTTTTGTGGCTTTCTGTGTCTGCTCTGCTGTCTCGAGAGAAATTTTCAATGTAGGGCAAGAGTTGTCATTGGTTCTGATCATATGTGCCGACGGGCAGTCAGAGAAAGCTTCTCTTCATTAACCGGGTGAATTATTGTCCTCAGCTTCTGCTATCTAGTGGTTCAGCCTGTTGACATAAATCATTTTGTTGGCTGCAAACTGTCTAGATGGTATTGATGACAACTTTGCCTCTTTAAATGGAACCCAGTTTGATGGGTCCAGGAGTTTGTGTAAATCGTCTTTGTTTGCAATGATCACTGTCGATACGTTTTGTTAATCGTTAACCTATTGCTGCTATAAACATCGAAACATCGACAGTAGGACCTGTCGATGAAGACATTGATAGGTACTACTGTCGCTGCTCTATTTATAGCAGCAAATATTTCCCACGGTATGTATTTCTAGACTCTGAGGAGTCCGACTTTTATTTTTATCTTAAAAGCCATGGTGGTGCAGATTCCAGAATTAGCATTACTCTGCCTACACACTACTCATCTGGCAATGCCTCAAGGACTTGAACTGTTAGATAAGAGTGATGTGTGTTGTAATGACTGGTATATAAAGTTTAGCTTTTGTGGTTGTTAATGTAAATGTTTCTTTTTTAAAATCCCAGTTTGTTTTATTTGTGTTAATTTTTATGTTTCATTTGTGTTTGAGAGTATGTATTAATATATGAGTATGATTCTGTGCGTAAAGGTTATCCTGCGCATTTCCGTGAGAGGAGCATTCCTGCACTCCACGAGGTAGAGAGGACTGAGATTCCATACACAGGTTGTGTGGTGTGCGCCTTGGTGAGGTCAATAACCTCACTTTGTGAAGTTATTGACCTCCAATTTATATCCAAGTGAAGAGAACTGTATTCGTTAATCTGGCGAGTGAGATTTTTCTTTGTATATATTAACCCTTTTCCAGTTAAATAAATGTAATGTATGCACTTTGGTTGTTTCTTGAGTCCCACCAATGCAAAAATGTGGTACCGGTCCCACGTGGTCATTCTTGTGTTTGAAGTGTGTATAAATGCCCATTGGTTCTATATCCCTAGTTTAAAGTAACGTACCTGTACTGTAAATAAGAAAGTAAGGATGGGTTTTGTGAGTTCATCCTCGAGGGTATGGCTTACAAGCTTTGTGATCTTACAGCGTGTAATTACTTAAGTGTAATTACAGGATGAGAGCTATGTTTGTGGTGTTCTGTCTTCCCAGTACTCCTTGTCATATAACCCTTTGAAACTACCGACAGTTTTGGCATCCACCACCACCTTGTTCTAACTGTCTACCACTGTTTATAAAAGAAAACTTTCTAATATTTTGTTGGCACCTTTTTTTTTCCTTAGCTTGAATCTGTGTCCTATTGTTCTTGAAGTTGTTGGGTTCAGGAATTTCTCTTGTCAATTTGGTCGATTCCTGTTATTATTTTCCAAGTGGTGACCACATCACCTCTTTTTCTATCTTCTAGTTTTGGCATATTTAACACCTCTAGCCTCTCCTCATAACTCTTGCTTTTCAGTTCCAGAAATCATTATGCCTTTGCACATCAGTTTATTGATGTGCTTCTTGGAGATATGAGCACCTATACAATTGAGATATGAGCATCATATGCTGCTGTATATTCCAATTTTGGTCTCACAAATGTCATGAACAGTTTCTTTAGTAGTTCACCATTCATGTAATTAAAAGCAAGTCTGAAATTGCAAAGTGATGCACATGCTCCTCTCATAATGTTCTTTGCGTGTTCCTCTAGTGATAGTTTACTATCCAAAACCATCCCTAGATCTCGTTCTTTATTACAGTTCTTTAATTTTTTCCAAATAATTTGTAAATTATGTGTGGTCTATTTTCTCCAATTCCACGTTCTATAACATGGCATTTATTTAATAAGGTCTGAACTTCACCGATAGAGAGCAATCTTTCAACACCGCGTCGGACAGGTGTTTGGGCGCCAGAGGCGCATACACTACCCAACGTTGCTCACTTGGAACTTACTCGGCCAGCAGCCCCTACGGCATTCTGGGAATTTTTTCCAAGATGACTGCCTCTCACTGGAGGTACCAAGAGTCCATTTTGTACCCAACCAACTGCGTGTGCATTTTGAATGGTACAAAATATTAAAAATGTGTTTACTCAGTTCGTGCAGTTTCCAATGAACCGAGTTTTCTCGGCTGGCGCACTCCAGTGATTAATGTTTCCAGAATGAGGTTTACAAATCTGCCTGTCCAAATGTCCTCCATTTTTGCTTCATAGGTATTCAAGTCTGAATGATTCCTTACACAAGTTTCTAAAGGCAGTTCTTATGTTTGCCAGTCTAGCATATGCCGCTGATGATATTCTTTTGATGTGGGCCTCTGGGGACAGGTTCGGTGTGATATCAACCCCCAGATCTTTCTTTCTATTTGACTCTTGCAGGATTTCACCTCCCAGATGATACCTTGTGTTCGGCCTCCTGCTCCCTTCGCCTAATTTCATTACCTTACACTTTCCAGAGTTGATTTTTAGCAGCCATTTTCTAGACCATTCCTCCAGTTTGTCCAGGTCATCCTGTAGTCTCTGTCTATCTTCATCCGTCTTGATTCTTCTCATAATGTATGTATATATGTGTGTGCGTGTGTGTGTGTGTGGGGGGGGGGGGGTTGCATGCTTTTCACGTGCGATTGCATGCTTTTCTGTTGGTTCATGGTCAACTTGTTTTTTCCAGGTTTCAAGGAAGTATAATCACCAATTTTGACATTTCTGTATTGGGTGATATTTAATTCTGAAACCAACATTGTTAGCATTTTTAAAATTCAGGTACCTGTTTCGTAGGTCAGAGGATCTGGTCAAGCATTACATGAATTGGAAACCTTTTTTTCTCCTACACGCACAAATGCAGGGCATGTATTGAAGACTAGGCTTATTTTTACTGCATTGACCATTATTGCTTAGTGCAGCCAAAGGGTTAAATAATTTAGATTAAACAATACCTTATACACTATTGAATTTAATAATATTTTGATGGACTATGGTTTGCAACAAATATAAATGTCCAATGTATATCAGCAAGCCTAATTTCTATTAGAAGCTAAATTTAGTTTGGCATATTTTCAATATGAGGGAAAAAACCAGCGTTCAATGTAATGAAATGCCATTTTCTGGGCGAGTCCCGGAGGCTTCCCGGAGCTATCCAGCCTGATAGGGATAGTCCTATCTTTTGGCATCAGTCGATGTGGGTGGAGTTCTAGGCCTACCAGGGATCACAGCCAGAATCTGGCCCCCTCAGAAAGGCACGAGGAGCAATGGTCTAAAATAATGCACGTGTGTTTTTGGTGGAGCATTCTATATCTGCCATCAACCGGGACAGGCACTCAGAAAGGTAAGCTCCCCAAAACAAACCCCAATTTTGGTGAAAACAATAAAAATAGACAAACGAGTGGACAGAACTCCTCAAGTGAAAACGAGCAAACAAGCATGACGTCACATGAGTCGCACCGCACGTTTGCACAGCTCTCTCCCTTCCTGGGAGGGGGAAGGGGAAGCCCCAGACCCCCGCGCCGGCAATCCACACCGCAGTTCTGAGGCTGGATATCAAAATACGCAAAAAAATGCCGACTGGAGGGAAGGAGGGAGGGAGGGAGGGTTGCCTTGGTAAGTCTCCAAGCAAGCCAGGACCTGGAGCAACAACTGAACTGGGCAAAAGAGATACAGGAACCCCCACCTCGACCAGTCCTGCCAGAAGGAGTTGATCCCGATAGCCTCGTGGTTGGGTAAGGGCGCCACATATACCGGAAGATGCCTCGACCACGCCGACACGAAGAAGTCTGCCTCCAGGCGCCCAAATGTCTGGCAGAATCAGGACTGAGTGAGTCGGCGTCAACCGTCCATTCCGTGGACAGGGGACCGAGCCGGGACAGGCGTCTGCCAGGACGTTGAACACCCCCCCCCCCCCACCGGATGTGAATCGCCAGGAGAGCTAAACACAGACAACTCAGCAGACGAGTCACCCGAAGCTACCAGCCCCAAAGAGCCAAGGACCGCATTGAACCCCCTCGGTTCAGGCAATGAACCACCAGGGAGCAGTCCGAATGGAGCAAGATCATCGATCCACAGGCAACCCGAACCCTTTAAAGCACAAACCACACCACCGCAAACTCACGCACTGTGGTGTGGGCCCGATGCAAGGACGGAACCCACCACCCCTGGCCGGCCTGGTGAGCACTGATCACAAAGCCCCAGCCAAGAGACGACACGTCCCTGAACACATCGAGTGAGGGCTCGGGTAGGCGCCAGGCACCGAACCCCGAAAAACCCAAAGACGAAGCCAGCGACACAGCAGCCGATGCAAGGCCCTGGGGGTCGAACCAAGCGATCGTGAGAGAGGCGGAAGGGACGTCCCAAAGGAACCAGAACAGTCGACGAAGCCAAACCCGACCCAGCGGGTAGACCATCATTATAAAGTTCAGGCTCCCGCACAGACTTTTGAGCAACTGCCGGGTGATCTGGGAGCCACCCAGAAACAAGCGCATGTGGGACTGCAACCGAAGGAGAGACTCCGGAGGAAGAGACAAGGAAGCGGTCCGAGAGTCCCGCACAAGACCCAGCCAGGTCTGAACCCGGGAGAGAACCAGATGGGACTTCCACCAGTTCACTAAGAACCCGAACCTGGGAAAGTTGGGAAAGCACCAAACCCCTGGCGAACAGACACCGGACTGACTGGGAGCCCAAACCAGCCAGTCATCGAGGTAAGCCAACACCCGAACACCTAACAGACGCAGATGGGCCACCACGACCCATGTGCGGCGTGTGAACATGTGAGGAGTCAATGAAAGGGGTAACTCTGAAGCCCCAAAACAAAACCGAGCCAGTCTCTGAACCCCGGATGAATAGGGACGTGCTATTACACATCCTTGAGGTCCAGGTACACCATCCAAGCACCCGGCTCTAACAGAAGCGTGACCTGGGACAGAGTGGTCATCCGAAAGGAGGGGCAAAAAACCCAGGGGTTCAGACAGGACAAGTCCAGAATGAACCGCAAGTCTGCACAGTCCCGTTTCGGAACTGGAAACAGGTGGGAAACCCACCTGAGGAACGTCGTCGTTTCGACCACGCCAAAGCGCTCCCACTCCAAGACGACCTGACAGTGCATGAGAAGAGGCCTTCCCTGCCAGCCCCAAACCCCCCCCCTTTAGGGGGACGAGCCACCCAACGCCACCGAAGGCTGCGAGAAATGACCCGAAACACCCACGAATCATGGGACCAGGCGTGAATGAACAGAGCAAGTCTTCCCCCCCATTGCCCCGTCAAGAGTGAACCTCGAAAGGGCCGTTGCCCCGCATGAGAACCCGACCTGCGCACACAGCAAGCACTGCACTGACCAGGCACAGCCGGGACCGAAGGCGGCACCGGCTCCGAAACTGGCACCTGTGGCCAACCTCGATGAGCAGAGCTGTGGGCCCTGACACGACCCCTCAGGGAGGAACCCACCCGGGATCCCCAGAGAACCAACAAGTCAGACATAAGGAGGCAGCTGGAGGAAGCCACCTGCATATATTGTTCGACCGCAGAAGCCACAATTAATAAAAGACAAAAAGGCGAAGACAATCTAAGAGTCAGGACTCGAGCGGATTCCAAGGAGGAAGCAAGCGCCACCTGCCGACACGCGAGGCACGCAGTGGAAAATATAAATAAATAAATATGTTTATTCAGGAAAGGTACATACATAAAGTGATTTTACATAAGTGGATTTATAGATAGAGCTAGTACATACAATGCCTAAAGCCACTATTACGCAATGCGTTTTGGGCAAAACTGCAACAGCACATCCGCAGGATCGGTGCAAACAGTTTCAAAAGCTCATATGATGCGCAGTAGCCGAAGCCAAGGCGCTAGACCCAGGAACAGCCCCAAGCGCCTCTACATCATCCATAAGCCAACGAGCCCCGAGCTCGCAAGTCCTCAGCCACAAGCTCAGGCGACAGGGAGGGAACCTGCACATGAAGCTGAACCGCGCCAACATCCTGCAGAAAAGCCAGAGCGAAAATGCACTCATTAAGGTGTGCAAAATCGCCGCGCAGGTAAACCTGGACCAGAGTCAATGCCTCATGCCATTCAAGCGTGCGGGTACGACAGAAGGTATCCCAAACATCCAGCAAAAACATAGGGCAGTCCGCAAGCCAGGACGACTCCAGAACCTCATAATGAACCAAGTACGGAGACGAAAACCCAAACCTGAAGGAAGACCGATCCATTATAGAGGCATACACCGGGTCATGCAGGAGGTAAGTCGCAATGGCCACCAGAAGCAAAGGACCCGCAGGGACACGGAACTGAACCCAGGGAGGAGCCGAAACCAAATCCAACTCGTACGCAGAGGGGGAAGGTGGGGGAAGGAAAACCCAACTCCTTGTAACAGCTAGCCCGCATGGAGGGTCGGAAAACCCAGGTGGGGTCCAGCGGGGCCCAAGGCCCCCAAGTCAGCTCCTCCCCAGCACCCGAGAACCTCCACGTCATGCCCCGGGGGAGAGTCGTCCTCCAAAGCCCTGGCCTCACAAGAAAAAGCCGGGGCGGCCAGGATAGCAGGAAAAGGATGGACCCACTGGTCAGACACTGTAGCTACGACTGGAGGAATGGACTCAAATGCCGCGGCAGCCACCCCAGAAGGGGCGACCCCTGAAACTGCCAGTCTCTCAGAAAACCTCTAAACCTGCCCCGGCCCCAAAGCCTTCAAACGCTTAGGAGCTGGAAGCAGGAGGGGGAGGGGAAACCGAATGAACCACAGCAGGGAAAGAATGAGGGGGCGCAGACGGAACCACGGCAGGGAAAGAATGAGGGGGCGCAGACGGAACCAAGGCCAAAGCGACCAATACTCCCAAGACCGGGTCCCTATAAACAAAACGGGGGGCAGCCTCAGGGCATCCAGAGAAGCAACCAACCTAGCATGCTGCAACAACCTAAACGTATCTTGCAATGCACGAGCTGCCTGCACTCGAATAATGTCATCATCAGACTGGGTGAACTAAGTCACAAATAAGCAACAAAGCTCGCAGGACTCTGGGTCGAATGTGTCACTGACCCAACAGGCGGCATGACGGAGACAAAAACAATGAGCGTCGCCCTGAGACAAGGGGACAGAGCAACCCTCAAACTTGCAAAAAGCGAAAGGGGACTCAAGGGTCACATCTATTGGACCCGAATGCCCCCGCTGGGTTTCCCAGGGCCCCTAGACTGGGTCTGCTAAGGGTTATCCCAGGCAGGATACTGCTAACTGGCACCCAAGTTATCAATCAACACTGCTAATGCTGAACCCCCGGGAGAGGTTTGTTTTGAGATACTTGCCTCACTGGATGCCTGTCCCGGTCGATGGCAGATATAGAATGCTGCAAAATAACATGTGCATTTCTATAGGCCATTGCTCCTTGTGCCTCTTTGAGGGGGGCCAGGTTCTGGCTTGTGGTTCCCAGTAGGCCTAGAACTCCACCCACATCGACTGATGCCAAAAGTTAGGACTATCCCTATCAGCCTGGGAAGCCATAGGGGCTCCCCCCAGAAAACCAGCATTGAATGTAATGAAAAGTCATTTTCTGGGTGAGACTCAGAGGCTCCTCGGAGCTATACCGAGCTGATGTGCATATATTAGACCGTGGCAACAGTCAATTGATGGATATCTAGGCCTACCGGGGACCAGCGCCAGAACCTAGCCCTTCAGATGAGGCACGAGGACCAATGGCTTATAGACACCCCCATGTAATTGGAAGCGGTCTATGTCTGCCATCTACCAGGTCAGGCACCTAGGAAGGTAGGAATTCCAAAACAAACTACAGCTGGTTAAAAAACTGCAAACCGAAAGCCAAACTAACAAATAGAACTCCCCAATCAAAACAAGGAAACAAGCACGACGCAACCACAGCCGCCGCACAGCCATCTGTGCAACTCCCCCTTCCTTTGGAGGGGGAACGAGGGGGAAGGGGTCCCAGACTTCTGCCAGCTACTCCACCTCAGTTCAGAGGCTGAATATCAAAAACACGAAAAACCACTGACTGGAGGGAGGGAGGGATGCTGGGAAGACTCCGGGTCTCACCCACAAAATGGCATTTCATTACATTCAACGCTGGTTTTCTGTAGAGCCCCTTCGGCTCCCCGGAGCTACCTACCCAAAGAAAAATTAAAAAAAGGGACTTATCCGGGAAGCTCTTGCCACTTGCTCCTCAACTCGAAGTTGCAACAACTGGCTGCAACCTGCGACCCATGGCTACACATGCCCGAGAAGGCCCAGGAACATTAACGAGGTACCGAGCGGGCAGGACCCTGTTCGACCTCCAAAAGCCTCATGCCCGAATGTCAGCCCCAAGACATATTACCAAAAACAGCAGCCAAAGCCGCAAACTTACGAATGTCATGGGCACAGGGATAGACCGCAGGCTGGCTTGACCGAATAATCCTGCAGGTGACCTGGGAGACCCCGTGCCCTGGAGCAGGGAAGAAGGAAAACTGGGTCCACCCAAAGTGCATCCCCTGCCACGGAGGCCTTGGCGTGCAAATAACGGCGAAGAGTCGCACCCAGACACAAAACATGATGCACCCCCAGCCGAACCAACCAAGCATCAACAACCCAAGGATTCCTTCGGAAAGCAGCAGACTCATTCTTTGCCAGAAAAGGAGACGGCTGCAAACGAACAAAACGACCACCAGGATGAATAGAACAGAAACCCGTGCCGTAGCAGAGCATGATGCTCCCCGACCCGACCCCTATAGGCCAATGCCAGCAAGAAAGAGAGCCTTAGAAAAACAGTCCTGAACTGAGGGGGGCCACCAAAAACCAAGGAGAAGAGAGAAAAGAGAGCACCCGATCCAACAATCAGGATGGCTCAGGCGGCGCATGAGCAGGCTGGAGGTGAAACAACGCCCGAGAGAGCTTGCGGAACGGAGCAGAAGTGACATCCACCCTAACGCAAACTGAAGTGGCCCCACCAGCGCCACGTGATACGAGGCGACAGTATTAGGCAAAAGATGACGGTCCTGAAATAATCGAGAAAGGACAAAACAACCCGATCAAAAATCGAATACAACATACCCAGAGACAAAACGTGTTGAGAGGACCGCCAGGAAACTTCATACTGCTGTCGAGACAAACTCACAGGTGGGGACACCATCAACGAAGTCACCTAATCACCATACAAGTGGTGATAAACCCGCATCAAAAAGACCAGACGCAACGAGCGGAGAAGATTGAACCAGCCATGTACTGTACCAGACAGACCTACTGAAAGAGGTGGAGCCGCGGGAAGACGCTTGGGTTCGAACATCAAGCAAGCAGCGCTTGAAACCAGGGCTGAGCTGGCCACCAAGGGGCCAACAGGACTAATCTACTCTGGTAAATCTCGAAACGAGCCAGGACTCGGAGCAACAACAGAACTGGTGGGAAGAGGTACAGGTAACCCCATGTTGACCAGTTCTGCCGAAAGGCATTGACCTTGACGGCCTTGCAGTCGGGGAAGGGCACCACATTCACTGGAAGACGCCTCGATCACGCCGATGCAAAAAAGTCCACCTCCGGGTGCCTGTACGTCTGGCAGAGCCAACTGAATGAGTTAGCGTCAATTCTGTGGAAAGAGGAATGAATAGAGACAGACTGTCCGCTAGGACATTTGACTCCCCCTGAACGTGAACTGCCAGGAGAGCCAAACCCCGAGAACTCAGCAAACGAGTCACCTGAAGCGACCAGCCCCAAAGAGCCAAGGACCGCATTGAACCTCCACAGTTCAGGCAATGAACCACAGGGAAGCAGTCCGAATAGAGCCAGATTGTTGCTCCATGAGACATGATCCCTCTGAGGCGAATGCCACACTGCTGCTAACTCCTGCGCCGTGCTGTGAGCCTGACAAAAGGACAGACCCCACCAACCCTGACCGGCCTGGTGAACACTGGTAACAAAACCCCAGCCGAGAGACGAGGCATCCATGAAACACATCAAGCGAGGGCTCTGGAAGACACCATGGCACAAAACCCCGAAAAACCCAAAGAGAAAGCTGGTGACACAGCACAGGCTCCCAGGGTACAAACCCAACAATCGCGAGAGCGGCGGAAGGGACGTCCCGGAAGGAACCAGAACAGCTGCCGAAGTCATATCCGACCCAACGGGCAGACCAGCATGGCAAAGTTCAGACTCCTGCACAGCTGCTCGAACAACCGATGAGTGACCCCAGGTACCCACCAAAAACTGTCGAAGGCGGGACTGCAGTCGCAACAATGCCATGGGAGGGAGACAAGGAAGCGGTCCGGGAGTCCCACACAAGACCCAGCCAAGTCCGAACCTGAGAGGGGAACCAAATGGGACTTCCTCCAGTTCACCAAAAACCCAAACCCGGCGAGCTAGGAAAGAAATTAATCCCTGACGAGCAGACACGGGGACTGGCTAGAAGCCCAGACCAGCCAGTCGTCGAGGTATGCCGGAACCCGAATCCCTAACTTACGCAAACGGGCTACCACAACCTGGGTAAGGCATGTGAACATGCGAGGTGCCAGATTCAAACCGAATGGAAGGCAACGAAAGTGGTAACCCTGTCACCCCATGACAAAACCGAGCCAATCCCTGAATCCCGGATAAATTGGGACATGCCAATACGCGTCCCAGAGGTCCAGAGACACCATCCAAGCACCTGGACCCGAGACAGAGTGGTCATCCAAAAGGAGGGGTAAAAGGCCCAGGGATTCAGATGAGACAAGTCCAGTATGAATCGCAGATCCACACAGTCCCACTTCATAACTGAAAACAGGAAGGAAACCCACCTGAGGGATAACGACGTTTCGACAACGCCCGAGTGAACCCACTTCAGGATGACCCGACAGAGCGCAGGGGAAAAAGGCCTGCCCTGCCAGCCCTTATCCCCCCGAAGGAGGAGGAAAGACTCAACCACACCACAGGCTAGAGGAAACGACCTGAAATGCCCATGAATTGTAAGACCAGGTGAGAGCAAACAGTGCGGGCCTCCCCCCTATTGCCCCGACAATGGGCTGAACTGCGAAAGGGCCAACAACCCCTACAAGAGCCTGACCGATACTCAGAGCGATCCCTGCGCTGACCAGACGCCGATGGCTCCGCAGGAGGAGCTGGCCCTTAATCTGACACTACTGGCTTACGACGATCAAAGGAACCCCAAGCCCTGGTATGACCCTTCCGATCAGGACCATAATGCCCCCCGCTCCTGGAGAACCAACAAGTCAAACACAGGCCAGCAACTATACAAAACCAAATGCAGAAAATGCACCACCTCAGACTCTGCAAACAGCAACAGACAAAAAGGAGACGAAAATCTAAGAGCCAGGGCTCAAGCAGATTCCAAAGAGTAGACGAGCACCGCCTGTCAGCACGCGAGGCGAGAAGCAAAGAACTGACACACCTGCCTCCTTCAGAATCGATGCATACAACTTCAACAAGGCAGCCAACGCCCGAGCTACTGAAGCAAGCGCACTGGAAACAGGCCCTGAACCCAGCTCCTCCACATCCTTGAGAAACAGAGCTCAGCGGAAAGATGGCCCAAGGCATGATAGACTAAATCACACAGAAGTGTAAGGAGGCACCAGACAAGATTCACCCAGTCCAAAACAAAATAAAAGAAATGCAGACAAGAAACCAATGGTTTAATCAGAGACGTAAGCTAGCAAAGCAATTACGTACAAGGGCGTGGAGAAAATATGGAAATAATAGGACACAAGTGAGCATAGAAAGATATCAGAGTGTTAGGAATGAATATGTCAGGGTAAGAAGAAAGGCAGAAAGACAATATGAAAATGACATAGCAAGTAAGGCAAAGACTCAACCTAAATTGCTCCACAGCCACATCAGGAGAAAAGCAACAGTGAAGGAACGGGTAATGAAACCGAGGATAGGGGCAGACAGATTCACTACAAACGACAAGGAAGTGAGCGAGGAACTCAATAAGAAATTCCAGTTTGGTCTTTACAGTAAAGCAAGGGGAAAATTCCAGAGATAGGAGAGGGAATGTCTAACCAAACACCCACTAGATGAGTTTGTGATTACCAGTGG
>WNGS01000411.1:302640-319001 GCA_020271785.1 Procambarus virginalis
TGGCGACTGTCACCTAGAGACAAAGGCACAGCAACCAACGATCCCGTACAAGACGGGTTGGTACCCGGAAGACACATGCAATGGTCTCCCGAGCCCAGACAGGGATTTCCAGGGCCCGTAGGTTAGCAACTACGGGAAGCCGGGCAAGGTGTTGCTAACCGGTTAAGAAACCCGAAAAAAGGGGAAAGATTAATACTGAAAACCCCCGGGACGGTACAAGCACGGGGACCTAGCAGAGGGCTGCCAAAACACTACTAGTGGAACTATAGCCACACTAGCAGACCCCCACCAGGCAGAAAATAAAACAAAAGAAAAACCCGCGCAAAGTAAAAGTCCCAGAGGCAACAGGAACCGGCGCGCGTAGGTGGCAGGCAGCGCAACACCTTGGCGCCCTAACCAGCACAACACCAATCCCTACCCAAGGCCAAACAAGGGCCCAAGCCCCAGCTGGCCCCAAGGGCGAGGAGCCAAATGCGAGCAGCAAGAACCCCTGGGAGCGGTTCCCGAACGCCCCAGAGAAGATAACCCTGACACGCAAGGGCAGTACTCACAGGGCGCCTAGGGAAGGGAACCCCTAGATCATGCAGCCCCGGCACTGATGAAATACTCCTGGCCACCGCAAAACCACAAAAACAGCAGAGAACGCCACACGAGAGGCAAACACCGCCAAGGAATTTGAGGCAGAGAAGCGGGTATCCCGGTTGACACTAGCTTACGAACTGACGGCAGCCGGCGCGGTGAGGTCCGGGGCCCCCCCCCCCCTCCCCTCCCGGGAGGGGAGGGCTGCGCGGACAACGGCGCGGCAGTAAAGTGATTGTTTGATTGTTCCTTGTGATTGTAGGGAGTTTTCTACCTCTCTGTTCGGTTTGTTGTAGTTTTCTACATGTGGGGTTTGTTTTGTTACGCCTACCTTTCTGGGTGCCTAACCCGGTCGATGGCAGATAAGGAAAACCCCCAAACCATATGGGGTTTTCCAGGGCCATTGCTCCCTGAAACCTCTCTGAAGGGGCCAGGTTCTGGCGCTGGTCCCTGGTAGGTCTGAACTCCATAGCTAGTGTCCCGGTCTAACATAACATACATTAGCCCGATAAGCTCCAGGGAGCCGTAGGGGCTCCCCACAGAAAAACCAGCGTTGAATGTAATGGAGCGCCATTTTCTGGGTAAGCCCGGAGGCATCCTGGAGCTTATCAGGCTAATGTATGTTATATTAGACCGGGACATTAGCTAAGGAGTTCAGACCTACCAGGGACCAGTGCCAGAACCTGGCCCCTTCAGAGAGGTTTCAGGGAGCAATGGCCCTGGAAAACTCCCTTGTGGTTGGAGTTTTCCTTATCTGCCATCGACAGGGGTTAGGCACCCAGAAAGATAGGCATAACAAAACAAACCCCACACGGTAAAAAACTAAAAGAAAAAAACGAACAGAGGGGTAGAAACTCTCTACAATCCCAAGGAAACAAGTAAACATCACACTTTACTGCTGCGCCAATCGTCCGCGCAGTCCTCCCCGCCCCAAGAGGGGGAGGGGGAGGGGGGAGCCCCAGACCTCACAGCACCGGCTGCCTAGCATCAGTTCGGAAGCTAAGCTTCAACCAACGCAAAAAAAAAAAAACGCCGACCGGTGAGAGGGAGGGTTGCCGGGGAGCCTCCGGGGCTCACCCAGAAAATGGTGTTTCATTACATTCAACGCTGGTTTTCTGTGGGGAGCCCCTACGGCTCCCTGGAGCTTCATACCCAACGAGAATGTAAAGAAAGGGCTGAGCCGGGAGGCGGCCGCCATAAATTCCGCAACGCGAAGCCGAAACAACCTGCGACCCAAGGCAACAAGAACGCACAGGAGCAGACACGCGCATAAAGAATGGGCGGCCAGGAACATGTGTGACCCTCAAATTCTTGCGCCCAAAATGAGCCCTAGACGTCACCAACACAGCAGCGAAAGCTGCAAACGTCCGAACAGCACGGGTGCAAGGATAGACCGCAGGCTGGAAGACTTAAAAACTCTGCGGACGACCTGGGAGACCCAAGCCCAGAAACAGGGAACGAGGGGAACCGGATCGACCCAAATCGCATCCCCAGACATGGTACGCAGGTAATGGTAAAAAAGCGCAACCGGACAACATAGGACGCACCCCCGGCTGAATCAATCAAGTATCAACAACCCAAGGACCCCTCCAGAAAGTAGCTGTCTCGATCGTTGCCAGAAGGACGGAGAAAGGCTGCAAACGTACAAACCTACCACCAGTACCAAAGAGCAGAAACCTGAACTGAAGGGGCTACCACAAACTGAGAAGATAAGAGGGCACCCTGATCAAGGACCAGGACGGCTCAGGCGATGCATGAGCAGCCCGGAGATGAAACAAAACGCGAGAACGCGTACGGAACGGGGCAGATGTGATGTCCACCCCGAACGCAAGCCGGAGCGGCTCCGCCAGCGCCGCACAAAACGAGGCGACAGTAAGAAACAAATAACTGTAGTCCTGAAAACCCAAGAAAGGACAAGACAACCTGATGCGAAAGAGAAGACTACCTACGAAGAGCAAGAAAAAGGTGCATAGAAACACCAGGAACATCATACTGTCATCGAGACGAAGCTCGTAGGTGGGACACCATCAACAAAGCCACCACACCACCATCACCACAGAGTATCATATATGTGGTGGGTATCACCACAGAGATGGTGATACCCGCGTCAAAATACCAGACACAAAGAGCCGAGGAGAAGGCCGAACCAGTCACGTACAGGACCGGTCTGACCTGCCGAAAGAGGAGCCGCAGGAAAACGCCCTGGGTATGGACACCTATCAAGCAGCGTCTGAAAGTAAAGCTGGGCCGGCCACCAAGGGACCATGAGGACTACTCTCTTGGGAATGGGCTCCAACCGAGCCAGAACCCGAAGCAACAGCTGGACCGGGAGAAGAGGAACAGGTACCCTCACCTCGATCAGTCCTGCTGAAAGGCATCCACCGTGAACGCCTCACAGGCGGGTAAGGGCGCCACATAGAATGGGCAACGCCTAGACCACGCCGACTCGAAAATGTCCATGGCCAAGAGTCCATACGTCCGGCAGAGCCAACGAAACGAGTTGGCGACGACTGGCCAATCCATGAACAGAGGAATGAACCGAGACAGGCTGTCAGCCAGGACGTAGGACACACCTCGGACATGAACCTCACGGTTAGCCAAACCCGAGAATCCAGCAAATGAGTCACTTGAAGGGACCAACCCCAAAGATCAAACACCGAAGAGAAACCCTGTGGTTCCGGCAAAGAACCGCCAGAGAACAGTCCGAATGGAGCTGAATGGTAGAGCACCGAGTGACCCTAACCCTCCAAAGCGCAAACCAGACAGCCACGAAGTCCCGAACCGTGCTGTGAGCCCGACGGATGGACAAACCCCACCATCCCTGGCTAACCTGGTGAGCACTGGTCACAAAGCCCCAGCAGAGAGATGACCCGTCCGTGAACACATCGAGCGAAGGCTCGGGGAGGTGCCAAGGCACAGAACCACGAAAACCCCAAAGAGGAAGCTGGTGACGCAGCACCAACACAAGATCCCCAGAGGAACGAACCCAACAATTGCAAGAGAGGCGGAAGGGGAGTCTCTGAAGGAACCAAACAGACGCTGAAGCCAGACCAGCACGTCGAAGTTCAGACTCCCACACAACTGCTCGAGCAACCGCCAAGCAACCCGGGGACCCCCTCATGAACAGCCGAAGGCAGGACCACAGCCGCAGCAGCACTTCTGGAGGGAAAGACAAGGAGCGGCCCAAGAGCCCGAAACAAGACCCAGCCAGGTCCGAACCCGAATGGAAACAGAGGGAATGGCCTCCAGGTCACCAGGAAACCAAACCCGACGATCTGGAAAGAACCACACCCCTGGCGAGCAGATAAGCGAACCGACTAGGAACCCACACCAGCCAGTTGTAGAGGTAGGCCAGATACCGAATCCCAAGCAGATCTGACAGGGCACCAAGATCCGGTAAAGATGCATAAATACACCAAGTGCCCATTACAAACTAGGGAAGGCAAGAAAAGAGGCAAGCCTGAAGCCCCTCCACCAACTGTGCAGTCTTGGAAAACTGGAGAGGAACGTGCCAAGAATTGGCCTGGAGGTCCAGGGCCACCATCCAGGCACCTGGGCCCCAACAGAAGCCCACCTCGACAACAAAACCCGAAGTCCCAGTACGACCGCAACATGTGCCAAGACCCAAAAAGCCAGGGGTCTGCAAGCCAGGAAGAACTCGGAACCCCAGAAGGCAGAACCGGGTCACACACAAAGAAACAAAGCCCCATGAACCCACAGAGGGGCCCAAGAGGAGGAAACCTCCGAAACGAAACCAAAGAACCCAAAGGAACCCAGAATTGAACCAGGGGGGAGCCCAAACCACCACATTTGCCGGTGGAGATACACCACAGAAAGGAAAAGCACAGCCCCCAGACAGAAAACCCAGGGAAACGGTCAAAACAGACTGAAAACCGAGGGACAAGGTGTGGGAGCAAGCATAAACAGACAGGGACACTGAGCCCAAACCCTAGGGCCCAGACCCAAAACAGACAAAACGGAAAACCCGGTGTAAAATCAACACTCAAACGTTCCCAGAAGGAACAGAAGACAGGCAGAAAACACCAGAAAAGCAAAGAAACGACAACAGGAGAATAAAACCCCTGAAAATGGTGAAAAACTCGCCCAAGACGGTCGCTCGCACACCCAGGCGCATGTAAACAAACCACAACGCCGCCCTAGTGGCCACGCTGGGAAACCAGTAGAAGAAAATGGCCACTAGAACAGGAGGCTGTGACCGACGCAAAAGATACGAAAACACGCCAGCAAAAGTGGGAAGCAAGCAGACTGGATGGGCGAAAACTCCGCCCAGAAGCAGAAAACCCAGGCAGGGGCAAACAGCCCCAGAACTGCTAGCAGGCATCCCCCACAGCCCCGGGAACACGCAACAGAGGCCCCGGGGCAGAGCCATCCTCCAAGCCCTCTGCCCTGAATGAAAAGGAAGAGTCCGTGGGGAAAGGCAGCAAGAAAGGGCTGCTGGTAAGACCCAGAAGCCTTGGCAGGAGGAACAGGCTCGAAAGCCTCCGTCCCCAACCCGAACGGGGCAGCCCCCAAAACCGCCCGAGTCTCGGCCCCAACTAAACTATGCCACAACCCCGAAACCCGCAAACGGTCCGGAGCCGGGAACAGGGAGAGAAAGGGGCGAACAGCACCTAACCAAAATGGGGCGGCCCCAGGGCATCCGAGTGGGAAACCAACCTAGCATGTTGCAGCAACCTAACCTAGCTTGCAACACAGATGCCGCCTGTACTTTGAACAGTAATAACATCAGGAGAGTACTGGAGAACAAGCAGAGAATATCTCTTGCAAGACTCGGGGTCAAGGCGGATGATCGGCACGGCAGTAAAGTGTGATGTTTGCTTGTTTCCTTGGGATTGTAGAGAGTTTCTACCTCTCTGTTCGTTTTTTTGTTTTAGTTTTTTACCATGTGGGGTTCGTTTTGTTATGCCTACCTTTCCGTGTGCCTAACCCCGGTCGATGGCAGATAAGGAAAACCCCAACCACAAGGGGGTTTTCCAGGGCCATTGCTCCCTGAAACCTCTCTGAAGGAGCCAGGTTCTGGCGCTGGTCCCTGGTAGGTCTGAACTCCTTAGCTAATGTCCCGGTCTAATATAACATACATTAGCCCGATAAGCTCCAGGGAGCCGTAGGGGCTCCCCACAGAAAAGCTGGTGGAACATCTGGAGCCAAAGAACTTTGTATCACAACATCAGCATAGGTTCAGGGATGACAGATCATGCCTCACAGGAATGATTGAATTCTATGACCAGACAAAAAAATCAGGCAAGAAAGAGAGGGCTGGGCAGACTGTATATTTTTGGATTGCCAGAAAGCCTTTGACACAGTACCACATAAGAGACTAGTGCACAAACTGGAGATGTAAGCAAGAGTGAAAGGGAAGGTACTCTGCTGGATAAGGGAGTACCTAAACAACAGAAGACAGAGTCACTGTGAGGGGGTGAGGTCTTGGAGTGGCGAGGCATCACCAGTGGAGTCCCTCAGGAATCAGTTCTAGGACCAATACTGTTCCTGATGTATGTAAATGATCTCCCAGAGGGAACAGACCCGTTCCTCTCAATGTTTGCTGATGATGCAAAAATTATGAGGAGGATTAAGACAGAGGAAGATAGTATGAGGCTACAAGATGACCTACACAAACTGAAGGAATGGTCAAACAAATGGCTACTAAAGTTCAACCCAAGTAAATGTACAGTAATGAAACTAGGAGGAGGAAATAGGAGGCCAGATATTGGATACAGAATGGGAGATAAAGTCCTTCATGAAATGGATAGAGAGAAAGAGCTAGGAGTTGATATCATGCCAAAGTGTCTCCTGAAGCCCACATCAAAAGAATGACATCGGCAGTGAATGTGAGGCTTGCTAACATCAGAATTGCCTTCAGAAACCTGTATAAGAAATCTTTCAGAACCTTGTATACCATGAATGTAAAGCCAATCCTAGAGTATGCGGCCCCAACATAGAGCCCGTACCTAGTTAAGCACAAGACGAAGCTGGAAAAAAGTTCAGTGGTATGCCACTATGCTAGTCCCAGAACTAAGAAGCATGAGTTATGAGGAAAGGCTGAGGGAGCTGCACCTCACATCGCTGGAAGACAGAAGAACCCAGGGAGACATGATAACCACATACAAAATTCTCAGGGGAATTGACAGGGTAGACAAGGATGGATTATTTAACACAGGTGGAACATGCACAAAGGAACACAGGTGGAAGCCGGGTACCCAAATGAACCAAAGAGACATTAGAAAGAACTTTTTCAGTGCCAGAGTAGTTAGTAAATGGAATGCACTAGGAAGTGATGTGATGGAGGCTGACTTCATACACAAGCAGGCGATGAGTCACAATAACGTGGCTAAAGTGAGAAAGTGGGGTCAAGCGAGATCAAACAGGTCAATCGACTAGAGAATGGTCCAGGACGGACCGAAACGTTGTCGTCCCTTCACCTTCTAGTGTGCGGTCTGGTCAACTCGACTTCATATACAGTTTCAAATGTAGATATGATGGAGCTTGAGAAGCTCAGGAATCTGAACAACAGTAGATTGATGATTGAGAGGCGGGACCAAAGAGTTAAAGCTCAACCCCCGCATGCACAACTAGTTAAGTACATCCTCCACGAGCCAGTCCGAAGACAGCTCCAGCAGGGAAAAGACACGCAAGACCGAAGCCAAATGCCCACTGGCGTGCAAATCCTCGGCCACCAAAGATGCCGAAAGGAGGGAACCTGCCCATGAAGCTATACCTGGCCAACATCACGAGGATGTGTGGCAGTGAGCAAGCACGCACCGAGGTGCTCAAACTCACCCCCCCAGGTAAACCTGAATGACCGTAGTCAACTCCTGCCATTCAAGTGTGCGGGACCGACAGAACAAATGCCAAGCCCCAACAAAAAAGAAAGGGCAGTCTGCCAGCCAGGATGACTCCGGCATCTCGTAATGCACCCAGTAAGGAAAAGAGGAGCTAAACTCAAAAGAAGAAGGATCTATTATCGAGGCGTAATCCGGGTCTCGCAAGAGGTAAGCCGCAAGGGCCTCCTGCACCTCCCTCGGTGGAATGCAGGAAGTCGAAAACCTCCAGGAGGAGGGAACCGAAGAACCCAAGGAAACCCAGAAATGAACCCGGGGAGGAGTTGAACTCATATCAAAATCTTACTTGGAAGTGGGGATAGGAGAACTCCTCCCCCTGTAACAATAAGCCCCACTTCGAGGGTACCAACACTCAAGCGGGGTCAAGCGAGGTCAAACAGGACCCAAGCCCCCCAAGTCAACTCCTCACCAGCCCTGGGATCCTCCACGTTAGGACCCGAGGCTGAGCCGTCCTCCAAACCCTCTGCCTCTGGAGAAAAAGCAGAGCCCACCAGAAAAAGTAGGGATGAGAGGGGCCCGCTGGTGCGATCCAAAAGTTCCGGCAGGAAGAACAGGCTCGAGTGCCTCTGCCGCCGATTCAGAAGGAACAATCCTTGAAACCGCCCGAGTTTCACCACCAGGCAAACCCTACTCAGACCCAAACCCTCAGACATTTGGGAGCCAGGAGCAGGTGGGGGGGGGGAGGGGAGCAGGATGAACCACAGCAAAGGAAGGACTAGGGGGGCACGGACAAAACCAAAGTCGAGGCAACTAACACCCCCAAGTCTGGGTCCCTAAAACCAAAGTGGGGCAGCTGCAAGGCATCCAGAAAAGGAAGCAACCACGCACATTGCAGCAACCTAAACTGCGCATGCAACACTGAAGTTGCCTACACCCGAATATCAATCTCAGTGGACTGGGTGAATTGGAATACAAGCAAGGAACCCCACTCGCAAGACTCGGGGTCAAAGTCAAAGGTGACATAGACCCAACATGCAGCATGGCGGGGAAGGCAAAGACGGTGACTGTCACCCTGAGACAAGGGAATAAAGCAACCTTCAAACTCGCACAAAGTGAGGTGGGACTTTGAGGTTTCTTCCACCGGACCAATGAGCCCCAATGGGAGTTCCCAGGGTCCTTAGGCTGACTGCTAAAGGAAGCCCAGGCAAGGAACTGCTAACCAGTTATCCCAAAGCTACAAGCAAACAAACTAAAGCTGAACCTCTGCGACACGTGCAAGCATGGGGACCTGGTGAAGGGCCACTAAAATCATACAAGTGGTCCTACAGCTACACCAGGCAATCCAGCCACTAGGCAAAACAAAACAAAAACAAAGGAAAAACCCTTGCAAAAGCACAACGTCTCCAGGGGAACTAAACTGGTCGCTATGCATATATCTGACAACTGCACAGTACCTTGTGCCCTAGCCAGCAACAATACTACCTACTACCCAAGGTCAAACATAAGAACCACCCCTGCTGAACCCCAAGGGCGGGCAATCAACGAGCAGTGAAAGAACCACATGGAGGTAGTCTCTCCTGAATGGCTCATGGAAGACAACCTAAGCCGCAATGGCAAAGGCTTACAGGACACCTAGGGAAGGTAGCCCCTAGGTGCATACAACCCCAGTACTCTTGTGTTACTCCTGGCTTGCACATCACCAACACAGAACAACAACACTGCTACACAGTATTGCTCAAAGGATGGAACCATAGTCGATCGACCGCCACCAACACAACATCCTTCTGAACCGAGGTGGAGTAGCCAGCGGAGGTCTGGGGACCCCCCTCTTCCGAGTAGATAGCTGCGCAGCGGCTGTGGTGGCGTCATGCTTGTTTGCTTGTTTTCGATTGGGGAGTTCTATTTGTTAGTTTGGCTTTCGGTTTGCAATTTTTTAAACAGCTGTAGTTTGTTTTGGAGTTCCTACCTTTCTGGGTGCCTGACCTGGTAGATGGCAGACAAAATGCTTCCAAATACATGGGTAGGGGTGTCCATAAGTTCCTCGAGCCTCATCCGAGGGGGCCAGGTTCTGGCGCTGGTCCCCGGTAGGCATAGAACTCTATCGAATGACTGTTGCCACAGTCTCATATATGCACATCAGCCCAGCAGAGCTCTGGGGAGTTGAAAGGGCTCTCCACAGAAATAATATTAAGGACTGATATGTATATTAGGCTATGGAATATATGAATATTCAGTATCAAATAATACCATATTTTTCAACATTATTAAATTATGTTCTTGGCATTCTAAAATGTATCTGCATAAAGTATGCATTTTGTAAGAACTCAAGATTTATCATTCTCTTATTTAAAAATACTGTCATCCACTTATTACTTTTTTATGTTTAGTTCAAACTAATATAACACAGTATCAAATATGATCAGGCTTGACACAATATTTAAGGTAACATATGCTTACATTACAGTTTAATGTTTGATACTGAATAAAAGATAGAAGGGCCCAATTGGTGTAAATCTATATTGATAACTTTGTTAGCCGTACGTAAGATGACCCATCGTAGTGACCGTCTACACTGTAGACCCTATAGCCAGGGTTGAGCTTGTGGTAAGGTGTTTGACTCTGGGCAATGTAGCCAACGTGGTATGCCCGCTCAGGTATCTCAGGGTCATAGAACATCATAAAGTGATCCTTGTGCGTGTGCCCATAGAACAGCCCCACAATAGTCGACTCATACCTGTAAGATTTTTGACTATAGCACTTCAGAGTAATTCAGCCAGGAAGTAAATATGGAATAATAATAAAGATAAAAACAAAAGAAAAAATTTTGATATAAGAATTAGATTTTGTATTTGTTACAGCAGCTGGTGTGTTTGGTATGGTTATACTACGCACTGAGAAAGTCTATTTAGAGATATGAAAGGGATGAGGCAATGAAATTATGTGCAGTGGTGTGGGTGACGAGCAATGCAAACAAATCTCACATAACAATTACTTACATTACAAGTATTTGCTTTAACATAAACTTTAAAATGTAATTAATTATATAACTTAACCACTGGGGTGCAGCTCTTATAAAAACCAGCGTTGAATGTAATGAAATGCTATTTTCTGGGCGAGACCCGGAGGCTCTCGGCTATCCAGGCTGATATGTAACTACTGTATTAGCATTCTGGCATCAAAGTGCATGGATTTCTTGCCTACCGGGAACCACGAGCCAGAACCTGGCCCCCTCTCAGAAAGGCACGAGGAGCAATGGCCTATAGAAACCCCCGCGTGGTTGCGAGCATTCTGTCTGCCATCGACCGGGTCTGGCACCCACAAAGATTGGCGCCCCATTGCATCTTGTTGAAAGAAACCTGCAAAATATTCCTATGATGGGGTACTGTCCTCCTCAGTGGTGGCGGGCATCTTTGTTGACATTCTGCTGTTTTGAAAGATCAACTTTTCTACCACAGATTTTTCATTCACTAACACTTAATCCTTATCTCTTAGTTTCTTCTCAAATTCCCTACACCTTCATGTATTCTGGGACACCACTTGCAGCCCTCACCCTACTCACAACACTTAGATAATTTGAATTCTCCTGGAGCCTGCAGTAGTGAGACTCCTCAGTGTGATGCTCCACTCCCTCCCTTCCTCCCGTGTGTGTGTGTGTGTTTTTACCTAAGTGTTGTTACAGGATGAGAGCTACGCTCATGGTGTCCCGTCTACCCAGCACTCTGTCATATAATGCTTTGAAACTACTGACGGTTTTGGCCTCCACTACCTTCTCACTTAACTTGTTCCAACCGTCTACCACTCTGTTTACAAAAGTGAATTTTCGTATATTTCTCAGGCAGCTTTGTTTCGTTAGTTTAAATCTATGACCTCTTGTTCTTGAAGTTCCGGGTCTCAGGAATTCTTCCCTGTCGATTTTATCAATTCCTGTTACAATTTTGTATGTAGTTATCATTTCACCTCTTTTTTTCTGTCTTCTAGTTTTGGCATATTTAATGCCTCTAACCTCTCCTCGTAGCTCTTGTCCTTCTGTTCTGGGAGCCACTTAGTAGCGTGTCTTTGCACCTTTTCCAGTTTGTTGATGTGCTTCTTAAGATATGGGCACCACACAACCGCTGCATATTCTAGCTTTGGCCTAACAAAAGTCGTGAACAATTTCTTTAGTATATCGCCATCCATGTATTTAAAAGCAATTTTGAAGTTAGAAAGCGTGGCATAGACTCCTCGCCAATATTCTTTATGTGGTCCTCAGGTGATAGTTTTCTATCTAGAACCACCCCAAGATCTCTTTCTTTATCAGAAGTGAGTGAGTGAGTGAGTGAGTGAGTGAGTGAGTGAGTGAGTGAGTGAGTGAGTGAGTGAGTGAGTGAGTGAGTGAGTGAGTGAGTGAGTGTGAGTGTGTGTTTGTTTTGGGAGTGTAGGGAGTGTGTTGGGAGTGTAGGGAGTGTGTGTTGGGAGTGTAGGGAGTGTGTGTTGGGAGTGTAGGGAGTGTGTGTTGGGAGTGTAGGGAGTGTGTGTTGGGAGTGTAGGGAGTGTGTGTAGGGAGTGTGTGATGGGAGTGTGTTGGGAGTGTGTGTTGGGAGTGTGTGTGTTGGGAGTGTGTGTTGGGAGTGTGTGTTGGGAGTGTGTGTAGGGAGTGTGTGTATGGAGTGTGTGTAGGGAGTGTGTGTTGGGAGTGTGTGTTGGGAGTGTAGGGAGTGTGTGTTGGGAGTGTAGGGAGTGTGTTGGGAGTGTAGGGAGTGTGTGTTGGGAGTGTAGGGAGTGTGTGTTGGGAGTGTAGGGAGTGTGTGTTGGGAGTGTAGGGAGTGTGTGTTGGTAGTGTAGGGAGTGTGTGTTGGAAATGTAGGGAGTGTGTGTTGGGAGTGTAGGGAGTGTGTGTTGGGAGTGTAGGGAGTGTGAGTTGGGAGTGTAGGGAGTGTGAGTTGGGAGTGTAGGGAGTGTGTGTTGGGAGTGTAGGGAGTGTGTGTTGGGAGTGTAGGGAGTGTGTGTTGGGAGTGTAGGGAGTGTGTGTTGGGAGTGTAGGGAGTGTGTGTTGGGAGTGTAAGTGGGTGGGAGTGTAATTACCTAAGTGTAATTACCTAAGTGTAGTTTCAGGATGAGAGCTACGCTCATGGTGTCCCGTCTCCCCAGCGCTCTTTGTCATATACAGTAATGCTTTGGAATTACTGACGGTTTTGGCCCCCACTACCTTCTCACTTAACTTGTTCCAACCATCTACCACTCTGTTTACAAAAGTGAATTTTCGTATATTTCTCCTGCAGCTTTGTTTCGTTAGTTTAAATCTATGACCTCTTGTTCTTGAAGTTCAGGGTCTCAGGAATTCTTCCCTATCAATTTTATCGATTCCTGTTACTATTTTGAACGTAGTGATCATATCGCCTCTTTTTCTTCTATCTTCTAGTTTTTGCATATTTAATGCCTCTAACCTCTCCTCGTAGCTCTTGTCCTTCAGTTCTGGGAGCCACTTAGTGGCATGTCATTGCACCTTTTCCAGTTTGTTGATGTGCTTCTTAAGATATGGGCACCATACAACCGCTGCATATTCCAGCTTTGGTCTAATAAAAGTCGTGAACAATTTCTTTAGTATTTCTCCATCCATGTACAATGGGGCCTCGACTTCCGATGCTAATCCGTTCCCAGAGACAGATCGGAAGTCGAAATATCGGAAGTCGAAGTGAATTTTCCCATAAGAAATAAAGGGGTTTGAATTAATCCGTTCTCCACCCTCCAAAATATTAACATAAAAATACATTTTATACTGAATACAATGTTTTTTCTAACTACAATACAGTACCAAAACTTCACTTACCTTTATGGAGGGATTTCGATGGCATATGGAAGATGGTGATGAGGGGGGAGGAGGAGAGTTGTTACTGTTTGGAAGGGGAGTCCCCTTCCATTATCACATCAGGCAGTGATATTTTCTCTGGGGTACTCTCTCTCCTACGTTTTGCCTGAATACCACTAGGACATGGTTGTGGTTCAGTGCTTGTTTGTCTCGCTACAAATTTGTCAAGAGACATTTGTTTTTCCCTTCGTTTCAACATTTGTCTGTAATGATGCATCACTTTAGCACCCATAATGTCCTTTTTCTTAGCCAGTATGGTGGATATCGTTGACAGATTTGTTGTACTGCCTAGCGAGTCCAACAACCCACACACCATCTTCATATTTACGAATGATCTCTTGTTTCTGCTTTATGGTCATTCTTACATGGGATCTCATATGTTGAGCCTTACCACTGACTTTCCTGGGACTCATGGCATATTATATAATAATTACTTTAATGTTCAAAATGCAAAAAATCACCACAAAAGCGGAATTTCTTATAGGCGCGATCGTCACTAAGCGGGTAGCTGTAGTAAACTGAGGCAGGTCGGACCGCGTGACCGGGAACCACGCGCTCGGCCGACCCGAAAGTGTACCAACAAATATCGGATGTCGAGTCGCATTTTTTGATGAAATTTATATCGTAACTCGAATTTATCGTAAGTAGGGGCAATCGGATGTCAAGGTGCCACTGTATTTAAAAGCAATTCTGAGGTTAGAAAGTGTAGCATAGGCTCCTCGCACAATGTTCTTAATGAGGTCCTCAGGTGACAGTTTTCTATCTAGAACCACCCCTAGATCCCTTTCTTTGTCAGAATTCTTTAAAGATTTCTCACATAATTTATAGGTTGTGTGGGTTCTATGTTCTCCAATTCCACATTCCATAACATGGCATTTATTCACATTAAATTCCATTTGCCAAGTGTTGCTTCATCTACTTATTTTATCCAGGTCTTCTTGAAGGGCATGACAATCATCTAGGTTTCTTATCTTCCCTATTATCTTAGCATCATCAGCAAACATGTTCATGTAATTCTATATTCCCACTGGTAGATCGTTTATGTAGACAATGAACATTACCGGTGCAAGAGCTGAACCCTGTGGTACTCCACTCGTAACATTCCTCCAATCCGATACCTTGCCTCTAATTACGACCCTCATTTTTCTGTCAGTTAGGAAATTTTTCATCCATGTTAGTAGCTTACCTGTCACTCCTCCAATATGTTCCAGTTTCCAGAACAACCTCTTATGGGGAACTCTGTCGAAAGCCTTTTTTAGGTCTAGATAGATGCAGTCAACCCAACCATCTCTTTCCTATAAAATCTCTGTGGCTCGATCATAAAAACTGAACAAGTTCATTACACAGGATCTTCCAGATCGAAAACCATACTGTCTGTCTGATATTATATCTTTTTCCTCCAGGTGTTCTACCCATTTAGTTTTAATTATTTTTTCCAAAATTTTGACTATTACATTTGTCAATGATACAGGTCTATAATTAACACTTTCGCGTTCCACTGACTAAATAAGCGTCACCCATTTTTCTCCCGATTCCTCACCGATGACGCGCATTGCGTCACTCATTATAATATTTGTTAAAAATTTTAATTTTATCAGATCAATCTGGTAGTGGTTTTAAAATGAGCGCCTTTAAATTGCACACAATTTAGCACCCGTATGTCACTTGAGCAGGACATATATTTATCTCCTGAATGCACCTCAAGCGGCATTGGAAAAAAAATATTTCTATAAAATCCAATTCTTATCCGATCGACTTGGGGATAATTTAAGCATGTTTACCATTAATTTTCGTTTTTCTAATAGTCACATAGCCTATTATTGAGAACGGAGTTCGCTTGTATCTTCGTGGTAAATCTATTGTAAAATGTTGACATGACGAGTGTAATCGACAGTTTTTTTATTTGGTGCCAGTCACACGCATCCTTGTGTGACATTTTATACATATGTTCTTCTAGAACATTCTATTGCGAACATACTGGTACAAAAATTAAGTACGTAAATTGAAAATTGAGGTCAGGACAGTGAAAAGAATAAGACTTTTCAAAAGATGTTTCGCCGATCTGCCGTCGGGTAGAGGTAATACTTCAGCCACTTCCCACACTCTTGCTGGTTTATTGCGGTCACAGTGATACCAAAATTAATGACATAGCACAATTCTGGGATTGACAAACATGAAAAGTTCATAAACATTTCAGCGCTGTTTGACGCTCACGGCTAACGCCCGCCATAGTTTCTTATTTGGTGTGGTTCTCATGTCAGGTTTGGTGAAAATGTAGGTATATATTCTTCTAGAGCATTTTCTGGCGAACACATTGATACCAAATTTAAATACATACCGCGAAAATTAAGCTCAGCAACCCAAAAATATTATAAACATTTCAGTGCTGACGCGCAGTTGGCCCACACGCCTGGGCTCAATTGGGGGTCAAGGTCAGCCTACTCCCGGGAACGTGAAAGTGTTAAGGGGGGCTTCCCTGTTTCCACTTTTGTAGATTGGAACTATGTTAGCCTTTTTCCACACATCAGCTACAACTCCTATACACAGGGATGCCTGAAAAATCGTTTGAAGTGGAATGCTGAGCTCAGGTGCACATTCTCTCAGAACCCATGGTGAAACTCCATCTGGACCAACTGCTTTGTTCTTACTTAGCTCCTTGAGCATTTTTTCCACTTCATCTCTAGACACCTCTATGTGCTCTATGTTGTTCCCTGGAATTCTTATTGTGTCTGGTTCCCTAAAGATTTCATTTTGTACAAACACACTTTGGAACTTTTCGTTTAGTGTTTCACACATTTCCTTTTCATTATCCGTGAATCTATTTCCCATTTTCAACCTCTGAATATTATCCTTTACCTGCAATTTGTTGTTTATGAATTTATAGAATAGACCTGGTTCTGTTTTACATTGTCTGCAATCCCTTTTTCAAAATTTCTTTCTGCCTCTCTCCTCACTGCCGTGTAGTTGTTTCTCACATCTTTGTATCGCTGGTATGTTTGGGGTTTGGCCTCTTCCTGTATTCCATTTTGTGTCTTTGGTCTCTGGCCCTCTCGCATTTCTATTGAACCAATCCTGTTTCCTAGTTCTGCATCTCTGTTTTGGTATAAATTTTTTTTGTGCCTTTATCATTATTTCAC
>WNGS01000411.1:321757-351088 GCA_020271785.1 Procambarus virginalis
GATCAAACACCTAAGAGAAACACCCTGGCGAGCAGATAAGCGAACCGACTAGGAACCCACACCAGCCAGTTGTAGAGGTAGGCCAGATACCGAATCCCAAGCAGATCTGACAGGGCACCAAGATCCGGTAAAGATGCATAAATACACCAAGTGCCCATTACAAACTAGGGAAGGCAAGAAAAGAGGCAAGCCTGAAGCCCCTCCACCAACTGTGCCAGTCCCGGAAAACTGGAGAGGAACGTGCCAAGAATTGGCCTGGAGGTCCAGGGCCACCATCCAGGCACCTGGGCCCCAACAGAAGCCCACCTCGACAACAAAACCCGAAGTCCCAGTACGACCGCAACATGTGCCAAGACCCGAAAAGCCAGGGGTCTGTAAGCCAGAAGAACTCGGAACCCCAGAAGGCAGAACCGGGTCACACACAAAGAAACAAAGCCCCATGAGCCCACAGAGGGGCCAAGAGGAGGAAACCTCCGAAACGAAACCAAAGAACCCAAAGGAACCCAGAATTGAACCAGGGGGGAGCCCAAACCACCACATTTGCCGGTGGAGATACACCACAGAAAGGCAAAGCACAGCCCCAGACAGAAAACCCAGGGAAACGGTCAAAACAGACTGAAAACCGAGGGACAAGGTGTGGGAGCAAGCATAAACAGACAGGGACACTGAGCCCAAACCCTAGGGCCCAGACCCAAAACAGACAAAACGGAAAACCCGGTGTAAAATCAACACTCAAACGTTCCCAGAGGAACAGAAGACAGGCAGAAAACACCAGAAAAGCAAAGAAACGACAACAGGAGAATAAAACCCTGAAAATGGTGAAAAACTCGCCCAAGACGGTCGCTCGCACACCCAGGCGCATGTAAACAAACCACAACGCCGCCCTAGTGGCCACGTTGGGAAACCAGTAGAAGAAAATGGCCACTAGAACAGGAGGCTGTGACCGACGCAAAAGATACGAAAACACGCCAGCAAAAGTGGGAAGCAAGCAGACTGGATGGGCGAAAAAACTCCGCCCAGAAGCAGAAAACCCAGGCAGGGGCAAACAGCCCCAGAACTGCTAGCAGGCATCCCCCACAGCCCCGGGAACACGCAACNGGAAGATCAAAGGGACGGAACCGGGAGGCGGACACCATGCACCCCCCAAGGACGCGAGACAACTGGCAGCAATGCACAACCCAAGGCGCCACAGCCCCGAAAAGTCTCTGGGAACAACACAAGAACAACGAGCAGCAAGGCCCTCGGACGAACACCAAAGATCCATGCCCGAAAGACTGCTAGGACACGTCGAGACAGCAGCGAGAGCAGCAAAGCCACGAACGCCACGGGCATGAAGGAAGAAACACAGGCAGCTGAGCCGCAAGAACACAGCTGACAACCCGGGACACCATCACACGCGAACCGGGAAGAACAGAACCGGATCAACGCAAAACGCGCCTCCGGACACAGACGCCGTGGCACACAAACAACAGCGGAGGGCCGCCACTGAACAAAAAAATAACACCACCCCCGCCCGACCAACGAAACACCAACAAACCATGGACCCCTCCAGAACGCAGCAGCCCCACCCTGCGCTAGAAAAGATGGAGACTGCTGCCACCGAACAACCAAAACGCTAAAACCAAAGGAGCAGGAAAACTCAGCGACTCGACCCCCAGAGGCAAATGCCCAAAGGAAAAAGAGCCGACGAAAAACCGGAACGAAGGGGCACTACCAAACGAGGAGAAGACAGAGCACGCTGGCCAGAGACCAGGATGGTGCAAGCGGCGCACGAACAGGCCGGAGGTGAAACGACGCACAAGACAGCTTACTAACGGTGCAGAAGCAACACCAAGACCGAAAGCAAGCCAAAGCGGCTCCGCCAGCGCCGCACGAAAAGAGGCGACAGTATGTGGCACGACGACGGCCCCCAACCCCCACCAGAAAAACCAAGCCGACGCTAACAAGAGGAAGCACACTAAGAAGGGACAGGAAAAGGAAGGACCGCCAAAATACCCCATACTGCCGCCAAGAGAAATACGCAGGTGGGACACCTACACGAAGCAACCCGACCACCAAACGGAGGCGAGACCATGAGGCAGAACGTAAGCAGCCCGACAAGGCCCCTCCGAGCCCAGGAAAAGGCGGAGCCGCAGGAAGATCTCGGGCGCGACCACCGACACTCAGGCGGCACAAGGAGATGGAACGTCTGCCGAACAGAAAACTCCCCAAAGCAAGCAAACCCGCCAGGAGTTCAGAAACGACGGGTCCGACGCGAGACATCACAAGACCCGAAAAACCAACCGGCAGGGCAAGCTAGGAAACCAAAGAAGGCGGAAGGGTTGCCGCCAGAAACAGTACCCGAACCAAGGGTACGAGCAACTGCAACATACTGAGACAAAGAAGCACACCACAGGACACAGGCCGAAAAAACGCCCAAGAAGCCAAGGAACACACGCAGAACACTCCTGCGGCAGAGGAGGAAACAAGGGAACGCACAAGGAAATGAAGCGGTGGAAACCGAAACACCCCCAACATAGCAGCAAGTGCAGGCAAAACCGACCAAAGGAGATGCCAAGAAAACGACGGGGTGAGGCAGGACGAAAGAGCAGAAGCACAAAAACCCCAGGAAAACAACCAGGGGTAGACAATCAGGCAGGGACTCATACGCAAGCCTTAGGCACAAAACAGCAGCAAAGTGCCACACCACAACCGGACACAGGAACAAGGACACGCCACCGCGAAACACGGTACCAATGCACACGTGCAGTAGCAGCAACAGGCACCACCGCAACATGCAACAGGTAAATAGCAACTCGCTTCTGCAAAGGCAGAGAACGGAGCAGACAGACCCCAGACAGGGCCCACGGAGACACGACATAACCCAGCAGGCCCGGAAACCGGCCCACCAGGCGACCGACAGCGGAGAAACCCGCTCAATACCTGCTGGATGGGGTACTGGGAGCTCATGTACACCCCAAGCCCGGCCCGAGGCCAGGCTAGACCGGCCACAGGGTGGCCCACCAGGATGAGCCGGAACTTCTATTCGAAAGCAAGCTAATGTGCCCCGAAAAACCACGGACATACCAGCAATAAGGCGTATGCTCGCAAGTAGGTCGTGTAGCAATTGCAGACCTCTGACGGATATACAGTGTTCCCCGATTGTGCCTATAGCACCACTGCACTCCACTGGTACTATCCCGCAAGTTCTACCAGATAGGCGGGACCCAAGAGCCAGAACTCAAAACCTTGCAAGCACAGCCAGGAGCACTACCAGGTGAGTACAGAACCAACACCACAACCCCCACACCTCATAACACTAAAAAGGGGCGGGTCCCCTAAAGGACCCTAGCATGGGTTGGACATGCACAAGAGTGGGACAGGAAGGGGTGAAAAAAGGACAGTCACTGGTGTGAGAACGGTCTCAGACATACAAAAAGGTACCTAAAGAAAGACAGGTATATAAACAACACCACATGCAGCGCCCTGCCAAAAGACGCCAGATCGCAGAAACTCACCTGGTGAACGGTGGCACGAACGTGACACGACTCTACCGTGCCCAGAAGAGCCTGGGAGTACCGCCAGGTGAAGACGCCAGAGCCGGACCTGCAGGAGAGCAGGGTAGAGGCGAAGATGGCAACCCACACCCATGACACAGGGAAAACCTCGGCGGCCTCCCCACAACTGGAAACCAGGACACCCCCGGAGCGAAGGGGCACATACCGCAGCAAGGGAGAAGAGCAAGAGGCGAAGCACTTGAGCAAAAAGGCGTCAAACACCAGCACTGAAACACACCGCCCAAACCAAAACAAACTCCACGGCGCATGCGCAGGACACACTGGCCGAACCGCACAACTCTCTGCGTGAAGGCGCCAACCAGGACTACTGCACCAGAAAAGTAGCCAAAAGAGGAAGCAGGAACAATAAAACCGGCTAACGAAGCAAAGACAGAGCCCAAAAAGGTACCCAACCGGGCCACAATCAGCCCAACAAGGCTACAAGTAGCCCAACAGGGCTACAAGGATCCCAACTGGCCCATAAGTAGCCCAACCGGGCCAAAAGTAGCCCAAACCGGCCACTGGCCACAAGCAGCCCACTGCAAGTAGCCCAAAACGGCGACAAGGACGAGGAGCCGACAGACGTTCCAATAACGTGGGAAGTAGCGAAAACCTTCCCGAACCCTCGAGAACACGGAAGCCAAAACCAGTCCCGAAGGCACACAAAGGCGCAGGCGCACCCGAGACCAGAAGTCACGTAGAACCCCAAGAACAGGGAAACATGACGAAATTACCGTCCCAAAATAGGGGTGGGGGTAACATCCACCCACAGGACGGAACCGACCGACTCAAAGGCCAAGGAACCGAGCCCGGGGAGGGCCGACGCCCAACAGCACGTACGGCGAGTGGGGAAGAAAACTCCACTCCGCGTAACCACAAGCCCCGCCTAGAGGGGATAAAAACCCCCACGGGGTCCTACGGGGCCAAGGCCCCCCCAAGTCAGCCCCTCCCCAGCCCCGGGAACCTACACGACAGGCCCCGGGGCTGAGCCGTTCCCCAAAGCCCCGGCCGTACCAGAAAACCGGGGCAGCCGTGAAAACACTAAGGAAGGGAGCCCACTGGCAGACTCTTACAACATGGCTAGAGGAACTGGCTCAAATGCCCCCGTCACTACCCCGGAAGGGGAATTCCCCGAGACCGCCCGAGTCTCAACACCATCAAACCCCGCCCTGAAACTACAGTCGGTAAGGAACCGGATGCAGGCAGGAAGGGGAATCCAGGGGAAAACAAGAACCAAAACGGGGCAGCCCGGGGCTCCCAGGGAGTAACCACGAGAGCGTTGCTACCACCAAGGCTCAAGTATAACGCCCCTGCTGCCCGCACCCGCTTAGTCAGCACAACTGGGTAACCGAGCCACAACGAGCAACAAACTCGCAGGACTCCGGGTCGAAGGTGTCACCGACCCCACAGGCAGCAGACGGAGGCAAAACAGAGAGTCACCCAGAGACAAGGGGTGAGCAACCCTCAAACTCGCTGGAAGCGAGGGGGGACTCTGGGGTCACATCCATCGGACCCATGCGCCCCCAGGGTTTCCCAGGGTCCCGAGCGTTTACTATAAGAGGACTCGCGCTCAGGTAATCCCAGGCAGGGTACTGCTAACTGGCGCCCAAAGCTACCAAACAACTTTCTAAGAGCTGAACCCCGGGACGTGTACACTCACGGGGACCTAGCAGGTTTTTTTAGTTTAGTTCATTTATTATGCACCCCATACCCATCTTGTGGGCGGTAGTGGAAAGGGTTACAGAGGCACATAATGGGCTCAGGGACTGAACCCCACAATTCATTTAGCTAAGCAAGTTACAATCTTGATGAGCTAGTTACAAAAATCAATATAAGTCGTCACATCAACAATGGGTTCGAGATCGACCTCAAGTACAGGTTCGAAATTAAGCAACTGACATATGTGGAGAGCTAGTGTCAAAATTTATATGTTTGTCCTGCACACCGCCCCCCATCCAGTGGGCAGCGGTGGATAGGTTACAATCACTCAGTTACTACCTACAGTTAGCAAACTGGGGATATTTGGCTAAAATTTCTGGTAGCAGATCATTTTGAATGAAATATTTACACATCGCTGGAACATTGGTTATAGAATTGTCTCTAAATTCACGTATCTTTTCGCACTCCATCACATAGTGACGGAGGGTGTGCGAATAATTTTGTTGACACAGTTTACATTTGGTCAGGTCTACATCGGCAGATAATGAGAATTCCCAGAGATACTTGTAACCGAGTCTAAGCCGAGCAGCAGTAACATCTAGAAGTCTGCTGATTTTATTGGATGATCCATAGATGTGTGGCTCCTCTTGCATGATAGTATGATGATAGATGGAATTACTGGTGTCAATTTCACTTTGCCTCAGATCTACAAGATCTTGTTGAAGTTCTCGGTGTACTGCTGCTCTCAGATTGCTCATTGACAATCCAAGGTTACACTCAACGGCTCCTTTAAAGGCAGATTCTTTGGCTAACTTATCAGCTCTATCATGCATTCGGAGGCCAACATGAGATGGAGACCACATGAAATGGACTCTGTTACCATCCTTAATAATTTTGTTGTATTTGTGTCTAGCTTCGGACACGAGCATGTTACAGTTATGTCTTAAAGAGTTGAGAGCATTTAAGGATGATAAGGAGTCACTTACAATTAATGTATCAAGTTTGGAGACTTGTACACATTTCAGTGCAAGGATCAAGGCAAATAGTTCGGTCTGAAGGGTAGAGGCCCAATTGTTTATACGGACTCCCCACTCAAAGTACAAGCCATCGCCCATTGTCAGAACAACTGCACTTCCAGCTGCACCCGTGGTGCGGTGTAGGGAACCATCAGTGTATATGATTTGAGAGAGAGAATGCTCTGTGGACAGAGCATCAATATGGCTTAAGGCGTTGAGCTTTGCCTCAAGACGAAGCTTGGGCTTATCTCTAATTTGCTTCTTGGGTGGAAAGGGAGGGATTAAAACTGGAAAGGGTGTAACCTCCCACGGTGCAGGAAAGTGCCGTTGTTGTTTCTCTTGGTACAAATCATGAACCCCATACATTCTGAGTTGAGTTCCAGTTTTTGTTATCCATTTGGAACAATGCTGATCTTCAATAAAGTAAGTCTGGAGGGCTTCTGTGCAAGGATTAGGATGAGTTAGCCTAAGCATTTTTATACCAATTTGACAGTTAATTTCAGTAACACGATCAACAACGCTCAGAATATTAAGTTCCTTTCTCATATTAAGTATCTTTGTGGTACGAGGGCACCCAAGGATTATCCTCAGGGCTTCGTTCTGCAATTTTTCAAGCCCTCCAAGCTTTCTTTCAGGCATCAAAACAAGCAGAGGTGCAGCATAATCCACTAAAGATCTGATGTATGCAAGGTACATCATTTTGACAATTCTGACATTGGCACCATAGCCTGAGTGATAACCTGCAACAGCCTTGAGAGCTCGGAGCCTCTCTTTATACTGACGACAGAGTCTGAATACAACAGGACCATACAGTGGCACCTCAAGGCCAAGGTATTTGAATCTGTTTACATAGTCAAGCTGGGAGCCATCAGATAGTTGCATCTTGCGAACAGCTCCTCCCTGCCTGGGTGGGCGCCGATTTAGTATCTTTGTTTTCTCTGCTGAGATAATTAAACCTAGGTCCTGACATGAATCTAATACAGAGTTAAGAGTGTTCTGTGTGTTAGCATACCCAGTGGTGTGTATCATTATATCATCAGCATAGCTAATGATGTGGACGTTGGGTTTGCTCGGTATAGAGTTTAACAGCGTGTTTATTAAGATATTAAATAAGGTAGGACTGAGGACACCACCCTGCGGGGTACCTAGTTCAAAGTCTCTTGTTACACTCCTATGCCCCTGGAAAAATACAGATGACTTCCTGTTGGATAAGTAACCCCTGATCCAACAAAGAAGCCGACCACCAACATTCATTCTTGCAAGCTCACTCAAGATAACATGTCTATTTGCAATATCAAAGGCAGACTTAAGATCTAGGAAGGTGGTATATGACTTTTCAGTGTGCAGGGTAAGAAAGGTGGTGATGCAATGATGCACACTCCTTCCATGCATGAAGCCATATATCTGGGGGGATAGCATGGTTCTTATTCTATGGAGGAGACGGTTTAGGACCATTCTCTCGAATGTTTTGCAAATGCAGCTAGTAAGGGAAATTGGGCGGAAAGCATTCTCTTGATTTGGCTTGGGAATTGGAATGATTATACTGTTGGTCCAAGAGATAGGAAGTTCCCCAGTAACATAGCTCATATTATACAGCTCAAGCAGGGGATTCCCTGGTACTAAAGGGAGCAGACGCAATATGTCATAAGTGATACCATCTTCACCGGGGGATGTGGCTTTGCCTTTGTTTAGGGCCGCGAGTAATTCAAACTCAGTGAATGGCACGTTGCATTCATCTTCCTTGTGGAGCATGAAGTCAACGAGCCTTTCTCGATCTCCGTAACCAGCATTTAATCTGAACTGTATGTCTGGGGGAAGATTATTGAAGCTAGAGGTGGTTGCCCAAGCATCGACTAACTCGTTTGCTCTGTGTAGAGGGTGAGGGTGTGCTACTTGGCCGATCTTATCGCCTTTAATTCTTTTAATATCCTTCCATGCCTGGCTGAGGGGGGTGTGAGAGTTGAGACTGTTAACAAAAGTTTCCCAGTTATCTTGCCTGAGCTCTGTCATGCGCTCCCTCGCCTTGGCTAGGGCTTTCTGAAAGAGCTTGAGCATTGCTGGCGTACGTGTTTCCCTATATGCAAGTCCAACTCGTCTGGCAGTGCGTTTCAAAGTACGCAGTTTGGGGTCATTGTAATAGGCATGACGTTTATTACCTTTCATGTCGTTCCGACTATTGGATGGTGCAGGGGGCCGACCTAAAGGGTCAGCAAACATCTGAATGCTCTGTACTAGATCGTCGTTAAATGTCTGGACTGTGGAGGGATCATAAGTGCTGTACCACTCTGACACATGAGCAACAAAGTCTTCACGTCGAGCAGGAGGAACACTGAGCCGTTTGCGTTTGAAAGTTCCACCGGGCAGGATGGTATCTCCTATACATAGAGTAGTCAATCTAGGGTGATGATCTGACAACAAATCTGTTACAATAGTTGATGTGCACCAGACGTGAGAGACGTTGAAACCAACACAGAGGTCTAGAATGCCTCCACAAATATGCGTGGGTTCAAGGTCACCCACAATCTGCACATCTTGGTGACTATTTAGTAGCGACAGCAGTTGATTCCCATTACCGTTACTGAAGCGAGAGCCGCCAATGTCCTTGTGTCTAGCATTGTAGTCACCAAGAATGATGGTTGGCTCTGCTTGAGCGCAGGCCGGAAGATCAATATAATTTAACTTTCCTGCTGGAGCATATAGATTAAATACATTGAGGACAGAGTTGCCCACATAGATCCTCACTCCATGATACTGTTGACCGGCAGTTTGTTTTTCTGGCAGAAGTTGATGGGGTAGGGATTGTTTGATGTATAGAATGCAAGAGTTACTGGATCTGAGGTTGTAAGAAACAAATGAGGGCAATTTCGGGGGTGAGGATCTTGCGGGAACTCTGCACTCCTGGAGACATACAATATCGATGTGTTCAGTTGTTACTTTGTGATGTAAATCTGAGAACCTTTTTTTGAGGGATGCAATGTTCCAGCTAAGGATGGATAACTTAGTTAATTGTGCATTTAAAGTCAGCATTATATATTGATATTATTAGTTCACTTATTATATGTTATCTATATACATATTATCTATTGCACTGCTGTATAAGTCCAGGAACTAGCAGGGGGTACCACCAGAATACTCAGAACACAATTAAGGGACCCAGCAAGGGGCAAGAACGAAGGCAGACCCCCCACCAGGTAGATAAACAAAAAGAAAAAGAAAACCCCGCAAGAGGACAGCGTACCCAAGCGGAACAGAGCCGGCCGCTATGATTGGGAAAGACAAGCTGCACAGTACCCTGCGCCCCACCAGTGCAAAACTGCCCCTTACTCTAAGGCGAACAAGGGAGACAGAACACCCGAGCACACAAAGAGCGGCCGAAAACCAAGCAGTAAACGGCCTAGCAGGGGCAGACCCCAAGGAACTTGTGGAAGGTGGCCCCAAGTCCCAAGGGCAGTACTTACAGGGCACCTAGGGAAGGGAACCCTAGGCGCATGCAGCCCGAGTACTGGAGAATCACTCTCGGCTCACGCACCACCTAGAAAACAGACACCACACTCTAGGTACAGTGCTGAAACAACCACTGGAGCCGGAGCACATAACCGGTGCCTATAGCATCAGCCGAAGAACTGATCGGTAGATAGCCGGCGTGGGAGGTCTGGGGCTCCCCTTTCCCCTCCCGGGGAGGGGGGAGCTGTGCAGACAGCGGCGCGGTGATGTGTGACGTCATACTAGTTTGCTTGTTTTTCTGTTGGGAGTTCTATCCACTAGTTCGGCTTTTGGTAGCAATTTTAACCAGAATAGGGGTTTGTTTTGAGGCGCTTACCTTTCTGCGTGCCTGTCCCAGTCGATGGCAGACATAGAATGCTTCCAACCACACGGGGACTTCTATAGGCCATTGCTCCCCTTGCCTCTCTGAGGGGGCCGGTTCTGGCCGTGGTCCCCGGTAGGCCTAAGAACTCCATACACATGACTGATGCCAAAGTCTGACATTAGCATATCAGCCTGGGATAGCTCCGGGGAGCCGACGGGGCTATCCCCAGAAACACATTAATGTCCCTCGTATTTATGTCCCCACCTTTTTTAATGAATAGTGGAAAAATTTACTAGCCTAGGCATTTTCTAAAATTTTATTGTGATTCCAGTGTGGATTGTGAGGACAAGCCAAGATAATCTTCCTCTCCATGGGTTTCCATTTCCCTGTGTTCTCAACAATAACCTTGGCAATGAGATTACGTCTACGAGTATTTGAGCTGTGAAATGAACGTTGTGAAGTCTTCTTTACAGCTAAGCCCTCATACTAATTTCTCGTAGATACTTTAGTCACATTATTAATTGATTTAGTTCCATGATTTATTACTTATACATGTGCTATTGATTTCTTATGCATATATAATATTTCAATGTGTAATTAGACAAATTTACATTCATTTATTTTCTATTTACTTACTTCAGCGTAGAACCAGCGTTGAAATAATACTAGGGATATATTTATCTTTTAGTATGTATCCCCCCCAGATTTGTGTGTTAAGTCTACTCTTTAATTAATTGTAACTACAGTTCATTTAATGCTCTTAATATTCTACTGATTTAATCTAGGTCCATAGACCACTGGTTCTTTGGGTCATTTCACATTAATTTATTTTTCCTTCTTTTATATAAAAGGAGGTGGTCCTTCGGAGTTATCTTAGTATTCAATTTGTATGATTATTATTAATATTGAGTTAGACTTTTCCCACAGCCTCCCACCAAATCTCAACCTGTTGTTGCTCCGTAAGTTGCAGAGAGAAAATCTATCCTGACTCCTTTGTTTTTTCAGGCTCAAACCCAAACCGACTCTATCCCTTGGTGTTTTCTTAAAGATAATCAGATTTTATATCGCAGGTTCAGACCAAGTAAGTTAGAGGAGGAGGACGATTGGGCTAATGTCGACCAGCTGGTAGTCCTTATTAGCCTAAGGCAGGAGATCATGTGTCTGGCCCATGACCCTCTCTCTCACTATGGATTAATAAGACTTACAATGCCGTAATACAGGACCACTGCTGGCCGGTATGGTTCGTGATGTAAAGACCTTTGTGAATACCTACCATAATAGGGAGCCGGTCGGCCGAGCGGACAGCACACTGGACTTGTGATCCTGTGGTCCCGGGTTCGATCCTGGACGCCGGCGAGAAACAATGGGCAGAGTTTCTTTCACCCTATGCCCCTGTTACCTAGCAGTAAAATAGGTACCTGAGTGTTAGTCAGCTGTCACGGGCTGCTTCCTGGGGTGAGGCCTGGTGCGAGGACGGCCGCGGGGACACTAAAAAAGCCCCGAAATCATCTCAAGATAACCTCAAGATAACCTGTCAGATGGCAGGTAAGCCAAACGCTTCCATACCCAAGGCACTACTGATTCCCATTTTGGTGCCTTCGGAGCCGTTCAGCAAGCTCATCATCGACTGCATCGGTCCTTTGCCCAGGACCAGCTCAGTAACATCTACATCTATTAATATCCTATGCCCTACCACCAGATTCCCTATAGCAGTTCTCGTCAAGAACATTATGGCTGTTACAGTTGTCAAAGCACCTCTTGAAGATCTTCACACATACAGATTTTCCAAGGAGATAAGAGTGATTGGGCACAAACTTCACCAATATCTCTTCAAGAAAACCCCTCGAAGAATTCAACATCACACAAGTAATGTGTGATGTAAGTCTGATGTAACAATCAGAGCTTAATATACCAATGTGCTTTAATATACTTACTAATCTCTCTCATCTCATTTTTTTTCTTGCAATGTATGTTATCTTTTTATTATTTCTGCTAGAATTTACCTACTTAAATTATCTGTTAGATTAAGGACCTGCCTAAACGCTGCGCGTACTAGTGGCTTTACAAGATTGTAAATACTATGCTATGTATTCTCACAAACCCAATGTACCTTCTTGTATATAAATTATAAATAATAAATAAATAAGTACTGGTCTACCCCTATCAATCCTGCGTCACAGGGATTCCTAGAACGTAGTCATCAGACTACGTTCTAGGAATCCTATTAAATCCTACTACGAATCCTATTAATCACTTTTANATTCAAAGAGATATTTATTTCTGGTGTGGTGATAATGGGTCCTATTACATCTGTCCAGAGAGAGTTTCAGAGCATGGTTTGCATTTAAGAACAGGGTTTGTAGATGTAGTTGACACAAGAGAATGTGTGGAGGGAGTTAATATTTAGCAAGTTTAGGGATTTAAACAAGGGAGCTGAGTGTTGTCTGAAAGCAGAGTTAGTTATTATTCTGATAGCAGATTGTTGCTGGGTGATGATGGGCTTAAGGTGGTTGCAGTGGTAGACCCCCATGCACAGATACCATAATTAAGATAGGGGTAGATTAGAGCATAATAGAGAGAGAGGAGAGCAGAGTTAGGAACATAATATCTGATTTTGGAGAGTATACCAACTGTCTTAGAGACTTTCTTAGTTATGTGTTGAATGTGGGTGCTGAAGTTGAGTCTCTTGTCTAGGAATAGGCCAAGAAACTTGCCATCATTTTTATTACTGATGTTAATGTTGTCTATCTGTAGCTGAATTGCATTTGATGATTTGCTTCCAAATAAGATGTAGTAAGTCTTTTCGATGTTTAATGTTAGTTTGTTAGTTGACATCCATAAGTGGACTTTTTTTAATTCATTATTCACAACATTATTTAGTGTATGTGGGTTGAGGTCTGAATAGATAAGAGTAGTATCGTCAGCAAACAATATAGGTTTGAGAATATTAGAGACATTAGGCAGATCGTTTATATATATAAGAAATAGAAGAGGTCCTAAGATACTGCCCTGTGGCACTCCAACGGTAATTGGTAGAGTGGAAGAAGTTGTTTCATTGATAGTTACATATTGGTGTCTGTCACTAAGATAGGATCGGATGTAGTCAAGGGCAAGGCCTCGGATTCCATAATGCTGGAGTTTAAGTAAGAGGTAGTTGTGATTAACAGTATCAAAGGCTTTTCTTAGGTCAATGAAGAGTCCAATCGGAAACTCATTTTTGTCAAGTGCTGAGTAGATTACGTCAAGGAGACTAATGATTGCATCGTTGGTGCTCTTTTGGGACCTGAAGCCAAACTGGCAGGGGCTGAGAATGTCGAATTTTACGAGGTAGGAATAGAGCTGTTTGTAAATAATTTTTTCAAATATTTTTGATAGAATGGGTAGATTTGATATTGGTCTATAATTGTTTATGTCCGCCGGATTGCCTCCTTTATGGACTGGCGTTACTCTTGCTTTTTTGAGGATATCAGGGAAAGTGTGACACTCTATAGATTTGTTGAACAGTAGGGCTATGGGTGAGGCAAGGGCATGGGAGGCTCTCTTGTATACAATGGACGGAATTTCACTGGTGTTCCCTGCCTTTGTTTTTAGAGAGTGTATGATGGACACAACATCTGCCGGGCTGATTGGTGAAAGGAGTAGAGAGTTTGGATAGCTGCCTGAGAGATATGTGTCTGAGTCTGTGGGATTTTACTGGCAAGATTAGCACCAACCGATGAAAAGAAACTATTAAATTCATTTGCCATTTCTAAATCAGTTGACGGTATATCCCCATCCTTGTAGAGTTTTATTTGGTTATGTGAGTGTTGTTTAGTTCCTAGGATACTAGAGATGGTTTTCCAAGTGCTTTTCATGTTGCCTTTTGCTTCATTGAATCTATTCACATAATATGCAAGTTTTGCCTTTCTTATGATACTGGTAAGCATTGATGAGTACCTTTTAGTTACTTCCTTTGAAACTAGGCCAATCCTAAGTTTCTTTTCATATTCATGTTTCTTGTTGATTGAATTGAGAATGCCGCTTGTGAGCCATGGATTGTTTAATCTTTTGTCAGTTACTTGCTTGGTAAGAAGGGGACAATGAAGGTTGTAGAGGCTTAGAGTTTTGGAGAGGAAGAGGTTAGCTAATGAATTTATATCCTGGGTATTATTGAATTCAGAATCCCAGTTAATATTGTGAAATGCATCTGTAAGATTGCTTTAACAGAACCCATGAGCACCACACCAGAAATAAATACAGTTTTGATATTCCAAGAGTACGACTTAATCAAACTAGAAATGCTCTACAAATCAAGGGACCCAGAATGTGGAATGACCTTCCCAACCATGTTAAAGACTATACCTCTCTCAACCAGTTTAAGATTAAAACTAAACTCTACCTAATAAATTCCCTGTAACCTACCTTACCCCTCTATTGTCAACCCATGTCTGTTATTTTTTTAATCAACGCTGTTTGTCGACCTATTGTATTTGTGCTGCTTTTTCAGTCATGTTCCCCTCTTTTTTATATTTATTTGTATTTGTTCTCAACACATTTTATTCTTTATACTCAATTAGTATTAAGTTTTAGATATTAATGTTTTTCCTGCCCGAAACGCATTGCGTAATAGTGGCTTTAGGCATTGTATGTACTAGCTCAATCTATAAATCGATCAATTTATGTAAAATTCACTTGTATGTATGTATCTTACCTGAATAAACATATTTATATTTATTTATTTATTTATAAGTCACCTCGCAGGTGATCGCAGACATTCACTACTACAGGAAGACCTGGACAAACTGGAGGAAAGGTCTAGAAAAGGCTGCTAAAGTCCAACTCAGGAAAGTGTAATTTAAAGAAAATAGGCGAAGGCTGCAATTTACAAGGCAAGACAAGAAATATGAGTTAGAATTAAATATGTGAATATAGTAAATAACATCAACGGCGCACAAGGAGAACCGCAGCAAAAGTAGTATGTCCAACTGTAAGCAATTGTGCTCAAAGTATGACTGGAATAAACTGTCAATTAAGAATAGCCGAAATTAAACAGGAAAAATTTTAATAAAACAATACTACTAAATTGCAAAGTTAATACAGTACAAAGCTTAGGCTGGGAAGGCCAAAGCCGCAAGATAATTGCGCTCATAATTAAAAAACCTGACGTTAACCGTAATAATATGAGCAGTATTAATAATACCATATAAAATTTTGCATCACCAGGGACTGTCATTAATTGATAAATCCAAAACGTGAAACGTTAATTTGTTAAATAATAAATTTAAAACATCACCGTACAGGTGCGAACGGGAAATGACAAGAGTAAGGTCAAGAACAACCTAGAAATCACTGTATAATTAGATGAATAAGTAAACGTCCCAAACTGGGAGGAGGAAGTAAGCAGGGAAACCCTAACCTTAACATTAAACCAACATTAACGTAGCATGTATAACAAACACCAGTGGTCAAAAAGGGGCAAAATAAGGGACTTAACATAAACAACCGTTGCCAAATGTAAACTGCAAAATCCTTCCCCGAAACATCAGCAGCCGGAACATCGCAGCTGGAACACCTGCAGCTGGACATCGCAACTGGAGCATCAATATCTGCTGAAGATAAATAAATAGTGGCAACTGGGCACCAGGGAAAACTTCAGTGATAAGTAGAAGTCCAACTGCAAGTCAATAGGGACCATTAGAACCTGGGAGCTATTGTTAAGGGGAACGCCGGGGACGAACTAAAGCTAAAGTTGAAGCTTTCCCCTGCCAATTGAGCTAGGATATCAGCAGCTAGCGCGTCAGTAGCTGGAAACAACGAAACAGCAACAGCTGTAACACCGACGGCTGGGACAGCGACAGCTATAACATCAGCAGCTGCCAAAGATACAAAATTAGCAGCAGTGGGCCAAGGGGGAAACTGCAGTAGTTAGGAAAGTGCGACCGCGAAACAAATTATGCTCAAAATAATGCTGGAATATAACTCGTCAAAGAAAACGCGATTAATACATGAAGCTGAAAATAATATACAATCAAATACAATAAACTGAAAAGGAGTGATAATATAGGCACAACGTCAGCTGGGACGCTTCAGCTGGAACCCAGCCCGCTGGAACCTCGGGGGGCTGGAACGTCAGCAGCTGGAACCTCGAGAGCTGGAACGCAGTAGCATGGACATGAACAGATGAGACGGCATCAACTGGAACATCAGGAACAACTTCAGCTGGAGTATGGGAGTTGGTCCAACAACCACTGGAACGTCAGCAGCTGGACCGTGTTCCACCTGAACAGCAGCAAGCTCGAACAGCAACAGCTGCACCCACGGCAGCTGGAACACCGACTGCCGGGAACGTCAGCAGCCGGAACACCAACAGGTGCAGCAGCTGGGCACCAAAACTGAGCAACAACGTAGTAAGAGAGCGGCGGCTCGGACACTATGGCGGACAGCTGGACCAGCTGCAACAGCCCCAACCGAGCATCAGCAGCTAGAACACAGCGGCAGGGACATCTGAATAATATCGTCGGCTTAACTCATCACAGGAAGAACGTCGGCTTAACTCGTCACAGGAAGAACGTCGGCTGGACAGGGAGCACAGCGAGTACATCGCGGGAAGAACGTCGGCTGGACATCAACCCCTGAACGAAGACAGCTAAGACAGCAGCGGCTATGACAACTTTCCAGGCTTCACCGGGCAGACAAAACGTCTGGATAAACCAGCGGCCTGGGAAGCCGCAGTATCTTCCGGTCTACACCGAACAGATAACACATCTGGATAAACCAGCGGCCTGGGAGGCCACAGTGACATCCGGGCTACACCGGGCAGACAACACGTCTGGATAAACCAGCAGCCGGGAGGTCGCAGATTCTTCCGGGCTACACCGGGCAGGCAAAACGTTTGGATAAACCTGGGAGGCCGCAGTTTCTTCCGAACACACCAGGAACTGGTGGCCCAGCCAAGGGCGTAGAAACCGAAGTTGGCCTAGGCAAGAGCATAGAACTGAAGGGGCCCCAGACTGGGGCATAATAAACCAAAATGGCCCCAGCCTGCTGGGGCATAATGGCAGTGGCCCCATCCTGGGGCATAAACAACTGAAGTGGCCCCATCCTGGGGCATAATAAACAGAAGTGGCCCCATCCTGGAGCATAAGAAACTGAAGTGGCCCCGTCCTTGGTGTTGGGATTGAGTACTACAGATGTTGGAGGTAGAATGTTTGGAGCAGAGGCTCTTTTGTTTATGATCTTGTTAACAATATTTCATGTACCTGATATTTGTTTTGTTGTTGTTACTGGCGGAGAATAAAACCATGAGGACGAAGATTGTTTCTCTGACCACAACCATAACACTTGGGCATAAGAAACTGAAGTGGCCCCGTCCTGGGGCATAAGAAACTGAAGTGGCCCCGTCCTGGGGCATAAGAAACTGAAGTGGCCCCGTCCTGGGGCATAAGAAACTGAAGTGGCCCCGTCCTGGGGCATAAGCAACTGAAGTGGCCCTGCCCTGGGGCATAAGAAACTGAAGTGGCCCCGTCCTGGGGCATAAGAAACTGAAGTGGCCCCGTCCTGGGGCATAAGAAACTGAAGTGGCCCCGTCCTGGGGCATAAGAAACTGAAGTGGCCCCGTCCTGGGGCATAAGAAACTGAAGTGGCCCCGTCCTGGGGCATAAGCAACTGAAGTGGCCCTGCCCTGGGGCATAATAAACTGAAGTGGCCCCGCCCTGGGGCATAATAAACTGAAGTGGCCCCAGCCTGAGGCATAATAATTTGGAATGGCCCCGTCCTGGGGCAATGGACAGAAGTGGCCCCAGCCAGTGGCAAAGAAATATAAGTGGCCCCATCCTGGGCATGGGACCCGAAGTGGCCCCAGCCTGGGGCATAGGAGCTGAAGTGTCCCCAGCCTGGGGCATAGGAACTGAAGTGGCCTCACCCAAAGTAGTCAGTGCCAAGGAGCCCCGAGGGGCACCTTGAGAGGAGTGCCCGCACACTGGGCCGCCGAAGGAGAGGCGGGCATCGCATTTGGGGTGGCCCAAAGGGGCCACCCCATAAGGCTTGAAAGTCACGTGGGCCCGGCCACGTGTGCGGCACCTCCAGAGCGTCGCCAGCCCACTGGCGGGAGAAAGCCTCACACAGGCGTGCCACAGGGCGCACACCAGCACGCCACGGAGGGCAAGGAGGGACCTCTCAGCTTAGCGCCCAAGAGAGACGCAGCTAGGCCCTCCGGCCCCTCCAGGGAGGAAGCTAGTTAAGGGGCACGATGCGTACCACAAGGGACACGGCGCTAGGCATATGCCAGACACTGGGGCACCCCTAAACCTAGGTGGAGGCTCCACGCGTGGAGGGGAAACACAGACACAACTGTACCTTAGATGTTGAGGAGGGCAGGACGCCCCTGACGGGTCGCTCTGAGACGTTGTCGATAGGAGCTGGTGTAGGGTCCATGTTGGGGGCATAGTTGAGCAGGCTAAACTTCTGTGTTTTGTAAGTGAGCAGCTGCTTGCTTGTCGAGAACAGGGGCCCGAGAACGAGCAGCTTGGGCGGTTAGACTCAACTCCCAGACATACGTTTTCCTTCCCCTCAGAAAACCCACCCCTTTTTTGGGAAAAAGCAGTGTTCTTATTTTGCCAAATTCTTCCTAGTCCTCATGACACCGGGAAGCAGCGTCAAGCTGAAACATGAAATTCTCCATGTTTTGTTGGAAATATTATTGAGTCCAGTTAATTGCTTTCCTTTCTAAGTATTATTCTTTATGAAAGAGTATAATTATTTCGCGCACCTTTGCGTACTGAACTCGATCATTTAATCAGATTGATTACATCAGTAAATATTACTGAGACGTAAACTAAATACACGTCCACCCTTCTCGTTTAATTTGTGCAGCGTTAATTAAACCTATTGCCTTGCGAGAAGAGGTATTATGATTTAATATACTTATCCGTGACATCAGTACTTGTCATGGTTCCTTACTTCCCTAATTAATTACAAGTAAATAAAATACTTTAAGCTTGAGATCACTTTGGAGTTTTCTGCGCATGCGTACCCGAGCAAGGGGGAAGGAGGAGGGCGTCACTCTGCCATGCGCACTCGTAGGCTTGCAACGTGGACGCCATTACAGAGAGAACAACGTGGTCAAGCACGCAATATTGCTTTTAATTCTCGTGTCTAGGAGTTTATAGTTATCCCGTAATCCAACCTTCTGCATCAGCGAACGTCAGGGACCCTACATTTGATGCCTAACTACTCCAACAATAAGCAGACACGATATCGGTGAGCGCAATAAGTATAACAGTTCCTACGTTAGTTTTTTTTAGTGTGCACACACATAAATTAACGTGTAGGTTGCTCGTCGTCATATAGCAAGAAGACCACAAAAAGCAGCGTTGAATGTAATGAAACGCCATTTTCTGGGTGAGTCCCGGAGGCTCCCCGGAGCTATCCCAGGCTGATATGCTAATGTCAGACTTTGGCATCAGTCATGTGTATGAAGTTCTTAGGCCTACCGAGGACCACAGCCAGAACCGGCCCCCTCAGAGAGGCAAGGGGAGCAATGGCCTATAGAAGCCCCCGTGTGGTTGGAAGCATTCTATGTCTGCCATCGACCGGGACAGGCACCCAGAAAGGTAAGCGCCTCAAAACAAACCCCTATTCTGGTTAAAATTGCTACCAAAAGCCGAACTAGTGGATAGAACTCCCCAACAGAAAACAAGCAAACTAGTATGACGTCACACGTCACCGCGCCGCACAAGACAGCTTACTAACGGTGCAGAAGCAACACCAAGACCAAAGTAAGCCAAAGCGGCTCCGCCAGCGCCGCACGAAAAGAGGCGACAGTATGTGGCACGACGACGGCCCCCAACCCCCACCAGAAAAACCAAGCCGACGCTAACAAGAGGAAGCACCAAAGAAGGGACAGGAAAAGGAAGGACCGCCAAAATACCCCATACTGCCGCCAAGAGAAATACGCAGGTGGGATACCTACCACGAAGCAACCTGACCACCAACGGGGCGAGACCATGAGGCAGAACGTAAGCAGCCCTGACAAGGCCCCTCTGAGCCCAGGAAAAGGCGGAGCAGCAGGAAGATCTCGGGCGCGACCACCGACACTCAGGCGGCACAAGGAGATGGAACGTCTGCCGAACNATGGACCTCCACCGGACATCCTGCACAACACGCAGCTCAGGCACGGCCCAACACCCACACACACCGGCTCAACAGCCCAGGGGCCACAGCAGGCACCAGACGGGTCGTGCAGGCCGTAGAATTCACCTCAACAGGCGGAGCAGCAGACAGGCAGTCAGGCGCCGCAGGCACAGTACCCACTCCATCCTCAGAACCGTCTGAAAGTAACAGGGTGGGAAATCCGCACGAAAAAACATGCACCCGACCAAGGCTCCCACGTCGCACGCTGCAGCCAGATGACCCTCGTGACCACACCGATAACAGGTGCGCGGTTGACCCCGATACTGGCAGTGGAGCGTGGATCCCAACACGGACATCGACGACGGTACACTGCACTTCAGCGACATTGTCAGGGTGCGGGAGCGTCAAGCTACCAACACAGTGCCCGGCAACGACCCTGTTCCAACGAACACTTAACACTGTCCCAACCGTTCGAAACAGGAGGTCAAAAAGTCGTCCTGAAATTCGAAGGGGGCACCATGCACCGCCACAGACGTCAAGGTGACACTAAGATTCACTACCTGAACGGAGCCAGCAGTATCAGGGAGGGGTAAACACGCCCCTCACACCGCTCGAGAAACGCCTGAAAGGCAGCTGGAGCGGAACTTTACCACAGCACGGTTGCCCTGAAGCAGCTGGATGCCCACCAGGTCCGACAGCTGCACATGAAGCACGTCCACCAGGGCGACACCAACCAATGGATGGCCCCTGGTACCGTAAACGCCAGACCAGCGACAATGTCCTCTTCACTGGGGGGCGAGAAGTCCCCATGGCTAGCAAACGTCACCCTGTAAGTGGCAGACCACCACCAGCAGGGCAAACCAGCAATCACCCAACGTAAACACTAGCCAGTGCGGAGAGACCTCAGGAGCGTCCGACCTGGCTGGTGGTCACCACGCAACTCCACACCCAGATCACAAGTCACCCTAAAGCCCCAAAGACCGTTATGCTAAATAGCATAAACAATTAACAGAGCCATAATCCAGAGAAAACGATAACAAAAAGTAAGCAGTGGAGGGTAGAAGTAATTAAGGCAACTAAAACCCGGACCGAATAATAAAGAACATAAATTAGTAATAGTATGATACAATAGGAACAACATTCATGGTGTTAGGCGAGGCCAGAAGCCAAAAGGGGAACTGACATGAGATCATTAACACTAAAAGTGACTATAACTAGCATCAATAGCAAATAGTAACAAGTTGAGAATAACCCAGCCAACTCCACCAATGAAACCGAAGACTATAAGCAAAGTAGGCTTAAAAGCAATAATGTAGTAGCAGGAAAACCCAGAATAAACTCAATAATTACAAATAATAGCAGAGGGGGGGGGGGGCGAAGTGAGGTAACCATAAACCTGAACTGAATAGAACAGAACTTAAATAAATATTTCTGTGGTTGGAAGAAAACGCTCATGGAGTGGGGGACTTATTTTAATTTTTAAAAAATAATTATTTAAATAAATAATAAATATGTTTATTCAGGAAAGGTACATACATAAAGTGATTTTACATAAGTGGATTTATAGATAGAGCTAGTACATACAATGCCTAAAGCCACTATTACGCAATGCGTTTCGGGCAAAGAACAAATTATTTAATAAATAAATAATTAATAATACAATCATAAATGAATGAATAATTGATAATCCTTAAAGAATCATAATAGTTCATTACAACGAATAAATAGATAAATAAAGAGAATTAATTATGGTGACTAATAATGATTAGTGAATAGCCATAAATTAATATACAGAAATAAAATTATTGGATAGCCGTTATAATGTTAATGTATTAAATCAAATACAGTGAAGAGACGTCTCTAATTGCACTTTGGGGGTTCCGTCGGAGCACCCCCAATCCCGTTAGGGCCAGCAGCGCGGAATCCCCACCCCCCGAAGGGCGAGCGGAAGCTGGCTGCTAAGTAGGAACATGACTTCTCGCTACGTGGCCGTAAGCGTGCCCGTATGCCCGGAGAGGCCATTAAAAACAGTCAGGTTGACTGAAAAGGTACCAATCCGAGTCTACTAGGCAGATGCTGCGGACTGACGCAGCTCGCTTGGTGGGCCGACGGGTGGTAACTATATAGACGTGCCGTGGGGCAGAGAGGCGGGATGGCCCACCGGCTGCGCCCGGAAAGAGACCAGTTCCGAGATTGTACTCCATGCAGGGGGCGCTTTCCACCATGGCGAATGACTGGTCGATCTGGTGTATATCTTCGTCGTAGTAATCCGCCCTCACAGGGACCAGTCCTGTAAGGCTGGCCCAGGGCGGGTGTGGGAATGTGAACGCTGTCCACTCCGAGGCCGACTCCCCAGGGTCGACCCCGTGTCGGTCGTTGTCGCTGTGGTGAGCCCTCGGGTGTGGAGTGGAGGTGTCAGCTTAGAAGCGAGTCAGTTGCCTCCCAGGATACCTCGCACGGTGGGCATGAGAGCCGTGGTCCACCTTTCGGGCCCCACTGCGCCTTCCTCGATCTTCACAGGTTTTCCTCGTCCTCGTTCTATCGTGGATCTGTAAGTATTAAAGCAGTAAGGGTGGGCAGGAGCTGGTGTGCCGAGTTAACATGAAAGGCAAAGGCACAGTTGCGTGGGATCCGCATCATAAGTGTACTGCTGGCAACTTAGTCTGCGAGAGTGGGGATAACTAGATGCGACACCTGTTGCGAAGGCAGGAATGTGTGGAAGTGAATGAAGTTCCAAGCATAACTGAGTGGGGAGTAACGAGTAGCCTAGGGATGGTACTGCCAGATACAATAAGTGCTAACTCCTGGGGCAATCGGACGCCTGCCAGCGTCAAGTAGTTAGTAGGCACCGGCACGGCAGTTATTAATAATACATTATATATAATAATTCATATAAATATACTTATATAAATTACAAATTATTAAAATAAAATTAATAAAATAATAATAATATATAAAATAAGTATAATATATAAAATAAATATAATATATATTTTAAATATAATAAACTTTATAATAAATATAAAGTGGTAATACATATTTTTATAAATACAATTATATTAAATAATATAAATTATAAGTCAATGTTAAACACAGTGCAGACGGTGGACTGCGGGTAGCCCCGAAGCTGCATAGTCCAGCGAAGTCCGTATCACTAAGCAGCGGGTAAGTACTAAGGAACGCCAACAGGCCAAGGTAAGAGGGTGTTAAGTGGCATGGAACTGCAGAACCACTTACGCCCAACAAGACGAATGAGAACTGTAACGAAATTATTATTAAGAATGGTTAGAAAATGCGTTCTTCCGTTCTTCTCTCGTGAAGATCCTCGTTTGGGACACGCCATCTGCAGCCTCGGCAGCTGGACCTTTGCAGCTGCGGGAAAGTCTTCAGCCAGGACATCAAGAGCTGGTCTTGTCCCGCAGGGGCATGCTCAGGAGAAACACCCCCAGCTGTGCCATCAGCTGCTGGATCATCGGATGGGACCTCGGCAGCTGGGTTTGAATATAAAGAATGACAAAATGTAAAGAACAGCAATCGTATATAAATAGAGGGGGTGACTGTGCATGCTCAGCTGCAACGCCATCAGCTGAGCCTTCACATCGAGCTGGATCGTCGCCTGGGACCTCAGCAGCTGAGCTTGGCCCCCAGGGGGCATGCTCAGCTGGCACACCACCAGCTGGCCCATCCGCTGGGCCTCGCTCAGCGGATGGGCGTGTCACGCTGATAGTGTCAGCGTAACACTACCAGCTGAGCCCTCAGCTGCTGTATCATCGGCATGGACTACGTCAGCCGGCGCATCTGCAGCTGTGTCTGGACCGAGGAACAAACAAACAATATATAATACAAAAATTAGAAATGAATAAAGAATGACAAAATGCAAGGGACAGAAAGCGTATGTGAGTAAAGAGGGTGACTGAGCATGCTCAGCTGCAACACCACCAGCTGAGCCCTCGGCTGCTACTATTAGCTACAAATAAATAGTTAACAATACTCATAATAATAATGGTTGATTATAAGGGCATGCTCATCTGGGCCTTCAGCTGCTGGGTCACCGGCAGCATATAAATAATTATAATAACAATTAAAGAATTAATAAATCATAATGACTAATAATCATAATAACAAATAATTAATTAAAAATAATCATAATGACTGATTAATTACAAGGGCACGCTCCGCTGGAAGACTGCCAGCTGAGCCTGCGGCTGCTGGATCATCGACTGGGACCACATCAGCCAGAACTACAGCAGCTGTGCTTGGCCCCCAGGGGCATGCTCAGCTGGAACACCACCAGCTGTGGCATCAGCTGCTGGATCATCGGCTGGGACCACATCCGCCGGAACAACAGCAGCTGCGCCATCAGCTGCTGGATCATCGGCTGTTACCACATCAGTCGGAACTACAGCAGCTGTGCTTAGCCCCCCAGGGGCGTGCTCAGCTGGCACACCACCAGCTGTGCCATCGCCTGCTGGATCGTCGGCCGGGACCACATCAGCTGGAACATCAGCGGCTGGGCTTGGCCCCAGGGCATGTTCAGCTGGCACACCACCTGCTGGCCCATTAGCTGCTGGGCCAACCCAGCGTATCCACATCAGCCGGGACAACAGTAGCTGGGCTGGCCCGAGGGCAGCTGGGACATTAGCTGCTGGATCATCGGCAGGGACTATTCAGCCGGAACAACAGCTGCTAGGCCTGCCGCGGGTGGGCGAGTCAAAAGAGGAGCGAAATTATCATAACCAGTATGTAAAATGAATATGAGGGTAATAATAAACAGGGAAACGTTAAAACACATAACCGGACATAATGACTGTTAAGAATTGGGCCCTCCTATGTGTGTGCCCCGACATTGCATTGTGTAACTGGCACTAGGCTCCGTCAACAATGTGCCATAGCACATTCTCCCTAGTTGCAAGAAATGCAGCACTGGCGCACTGCTCGGTTAGGTATATGGCATCGAGTAATGTGGTACATCCATTGATCTTTATCAATAATTAATACGAACAGGGGGAACGTTTATAATAAAGAATAACGAGAAGGAAATGCACTAAAGGATAACATAAAGACTAATTGACGGGATTTGCCTGAATCGTATCATCGGGACTGAAGTAATTCTTGACATTACTATAGAAAATATAAGCATAAAGAAAGCAGTTCTTGTCATAAAGTAAGATTCTTATTAACTGGAGCCTCAGCTGCGGGAACTTCGGCTTGGACCCAGTCAGCCGGAACGCCAACCGCTGGGTTAATAATTATAATAAAGGTAAAGAAACTTCCCAATTGTTCCCGCCCCCGCCGGGAGTCGAACCCGGGCCCTTAGGAGTACGACTCCCAAGCGCTGTCCACTCAGCTGCGAGGCCCAGCGATAATATTGAATAACAGTAAAGAATAACAATAAATGAGGAATACTTGAAAGGATACGTCCGGAACGACTCCGTAACCAAAGAAATTCAAGCTCTTAATTAAAGAATATAAGCATAGAGAAAACTTATTCGCTTCATAATTAAGGGGGCTTAGTAACTGAAGCCTCAGCTGCTGGACCTACAGCTGTAAACTGTGATACAATAATTCTAATAAAGAGTAAAGATGATAAAGAAATATAACCATAGTGAGACAATAAAGGAATAAGTGATAGGAACCTTCCGAATCGAATCTACGGAACCAACATAATTCTTGATCTTATTAAAGTAGGAAATAAGCATAAAGAAAACTTCTTCCCAAAGTAAAGAATCGTAGTAACTGAAACGGCGGCCAGATGGGCGACACCACCAGAGCGGCGCCGCCCGCCCCCGTGCGCCCACTAGGGCAAGGGACGAAGCCGTGCCCCCCAGGGGCCACGCCTAGGGCAAGCTAGCCACTGATCCTGCTGCGCGCGCGTACCAGTGGCATTACAAGAAAGATAAACTAAGCTACGTATCCTCGCAATCCCAAAGTATGATCTTGTATAAGTATAATTAGATAAATGAATAAAAACGAAATAAATAAACTGAGCCTGGCCACGCGGCACCACCACCGGGAATGGCGCCGCCCGCCCTCGTGCAAGGGGGGGGGGACCCGCTCGTGCATGGCACGACACGCACGCCCGGCACGGCACTGATGGCGGGAAGGGGCAGGCTCAGCAGGTACACCGCCGGCAGAAACTTCGGCTGCTGGATCATCGTCGGGAACCACACCTGCTGGAACCTCAGCGGCCAGGACGGGACCTAGGGGGAACCCTGCACGTGCACCCCGCATGGCCCCCAGACCCGGTCGCCGCCCGCAGGTGGCCCACAGGGGCAAGAGCCCGGCACGCCCACACCCCATGGCCCCCGGCCCGGGCGAGAGGCGAGACAAGGCGCGTAGGGCAGCCTCCAGAGGCGTGCGAGCTGAAAGTAGCCGCCCACGTCGGACCCCGGGCACGGACACAGACCACGCCTAACACGCCATGCTCACCTCCGTGCCCCCAGGGGGACGCCCGTAGGGCAAGTAAACCAGGAGGACTGGCCGCATGTGCCACGCCACCAGGTGTGCGCGCCGCCAGTCCCCTGACGTTAAAGAGACCGCATGTGCACGCCTCGTTGCCCAGGCGCCCACGAGGGCCACGGGCGGAGCAGTGGCCCCAGGGACCACGCCTGGCCTGGCCGCCCAGGTGACACCACCAGATGTGTCACCGTCTGCCCTTGCGCGGCAGGGAGACCCACACGTGCATAGCACGAAACTCACGCCCACACCACGCATCCCCAGCCCGGGCGCGAGGCGAGCCAAGGCCCCCAGGGCAGCCCCCAGAGGGAAGAAAGCCACAAGGAGCCTGGCCACGCGGCCCGCGCCGTGCCCCGTCGTACACCAGGGCACGTCGTGCACCCCCAGGCCCCTAGGGGTGACCCCTAGGGCAAGGCAACCCGGAAGGGCTGCATGGCTGCATGAGCCGCGCCACCAGGCATGGGCGACCCCGGCCCACGAGCGTAGAGGAGCCCGCACGTGCACGCCACGTGGCCCAGGCGCCCACAAAGGCGAGGGCGTCACGACATGCACACCTGGGCACGGCGCGGAGGCGTGAAGGGACAGCTCGCACGGCTAACTCCCTAGAAAGGCAGAAACCTGAGAGGCGGCTAGCTACTGCGTCGCAACACGCACAACAAAGGGCATGGCGCTGGGTACACGCTTATCACTGGGGACAATCCTAACTAACAAGGCGCCTCCCACGCTGAGCATGGAGGGAAAACACGGGCAGGACTGTACCTTAGGATAGTTGCGATGAGCAGGCTGTTCTGAAACGCCATGGGCTAACAACGACTTCACTTGGCTGACTTCACTGGGTACTGGGCGTCGTGGATCACGTATAGCAGTAAGGCGGCGGTGGCAGGAGCAAGGAGGAGGCAGGAGCGTTTTGTAGAGATCTGGCGAGACAGATGCGAGCAAGAGGTCGCTGGGTCCGCGTGTGCACTTTAAGTACCCCGCTCGACACGCGCGCCACTTAGCGTTTGTGGAGCACGGTAATGCGTATTCTTCCCCACAGAATTTCACCGCTTTTATTTTCAAAGCAGTGACTATATATAATGTAATAAATAATATTACCACCAGTCAACATGAAAAGCAGCTAGGAGTCGTCTGGGGTTCGTCCTGAATTCGTGCTGATGCCAATTGGAGATCATCTTGTAATCATCCTGGAACAGGAAGGCGCCAACAAGCAGGCATCGTGCAGGCATCAAGAAGTCGTCTTGTAGACAACACTAAGTTAAGATTACGCGACGCGACGCTGTCGAGTACACGCTATCTACGCTCCTTGCTCTAAGCTGTATTTCAGCCCTCAAACTACCGCCAGATGATGTAGACCACCACCCACAGGCAGCTAAGTACATGGAGTCCAAGCATGTTATAGCACAAAGTAACCAACCCAAATCGACTCATTCCGACGCAAACTAAATTCAAAACAATCCTCTCTGACTGAGTACTAGTGCATGCTGCCCGCCTCTGCCCACCACCGCACTGCCTGACGCAAGTTTCCCACCACAACATATACCCCAGTCATCCTCGACCTATCATGTCTCCCAGGAACAAGACTGCACAGGTAAATAAGATCAACAAAGCCCCTAACAAGCCATCCATCTCGGAAAATACTGACAGTCATCGTGTTTCTTCCTCTGGAAGCTCTGCATGGGGCCTATGGCGGAGGTGCTGCCCTCCCCTCCACCCCATTGAGCCAGGGAGCAGTGTCCTCTCAATCCTCTCCTACTACCACTCTTACATCCCTGTTACGAGATTCAAGCGTGCTTCTGGTCCCTCACCGGATTTCCCTAACTGGGCTGATAATCAGTGGTTCAAAAAGTTGTGCTCAGTCCTTGAGGCTCAAATACGATTATCTTGAGTCATCAATCTGAAAATCAAGCAAACTGTTCGAACCTCCATCAACAACAAAAACAAATAACCATCCTCCACGAGGATATTAGAAACTTAAGGGCTAGCCGAGATCAACTCCAGCATGACTTGAATGGTCTCCGTGAGGAAAACATTCGTCTGAAATCTGATGAAGCCATAAAAAAACAAGAGGAAGCTCTCAGCAAAATGACTACTTGTATCAATACATTATCCGCCCAACGTTCCGTCACCCAGGATGAACAAGATCAGCAAAAGCTGCTTGACTCTGTAATTGTGTCGTCCCAAGCTATACCAGTGGAAAGCGAAGGTGAAAAATGTATTGAAATTGTTCAGGATCTCTTAAAAATGAATTGCAGCTCTCTCTAAACAAAACAGACATTATTGCTGCCTACGGAGTAGGCAAAATGAACCCATCAGGACTAAACCAGCGGAAAATTCGCCTCAAATTGGCCTCCCAGTCCACGAAATCGCATCTTGTCCAGATAGCTGCATCCCAACGAAAGGGAATCTACATAAACGAGTGCTTGACGAGAAAAAGACAGCACCTCCTCTACCGCCTGCGTCAAATCCGTCATCAAAACCCAGACGCGATTCATCAGTGCTTCGTTAGAGATGGTTTGATTAAAGTAAGAAAAACATCAACAGGTAAAATGTTTACAATTACTAATGAGGATAACCTCAACACTTTCCTCAACCAATGTGGTTTGTCTCACCTTATTAGCACTCCCAATGAGTCATCATAATTAACCCCCTTGTCACCTGGTTCAGGTTAGGTATCCTAATTTCTCTTTGTTTCACTTTTTTAATTAATTTTTAATTTACCTTTTACTAGTCATTTTCTAGACATAAT